>JAGDYQ010000036.1:6311185-6634121 GCA_021962125.1 Bulinus truncatus | reverse complement strand
AATTTTACGGAAGAACTCAAGTTAGAATTAAATGAATAAATGTTGATAAATAATGTTGATGGTTTTTTTTCCCACTTTCAAAAAAAAGTTTTACTAAAAAGCATCACGTTAGTCTCACGTTTGACTTTTAAAAGTAACTTAAGCTAAACTGAAATATCTTGTACAACTTACGTGTTACTTTATCCCGTGTGCTAAGCTGCCGCTGCAGTTTGCTCTGCTCTTGCTGCAGTTCCTGCGAGAGAGTCGTGAATTTCTTCAGAAGTTTCTCCAGCTCCGAAGAAGAGCTGGATGGGATCCTTGGAATGGAATACACCGGCTCGTCATCGCTGAACGCTCCCGCCGTACGGTCTGGTAATCCGACGCGAACCCGCGGCCGTCGCTCTGTTGCTGGTGGGTGAAGATGAGCTCCGAGTCCGAGTTGTAGCACTCGGGGGATCGGCTCCGGAGAAGGCGCCCGTACCTCGTTTTGGTGTTGAGGAGCGTTCGGAGCCTCTCCTGCCTCCGCCTCTCCTCCTGGGACACGGGCATGCCCCCGCGGTACTGCTGAGATTGGATGGGGTAGGGCGGGGCCCCTGCGGTGACGTGCAGGGGGTAGCCCGGGGTCTGAAAGGGATAGTGGCCGCTGAAATGCTGCTGCTGCTGCTGATGGAGTGGCGAGTGGTAAATGTGGTGACGTGTGGTGGTGCTGGTAGTTCGGCTGCGACTGCTGCAAGAGCCCCTCCCTCAGGGAGCACCCACGTTCATATAAGGAGGCTCGGAGTACGCCGGGCTGGGTGTCGGGGCCCTCGCGCGGCTCCTGTACCCGTGCAGATGCGGTGACGCCCCCAGTGGGCTTTGTTTGGAGGGCGACTTGGGCAGCGCCGCCGACTTTCTTGTCAGGCTGTCCGGAAGAAAGTGGTGCTTGTAGTCCCTGTCCGACATGGTGGGGAAGTGGTCGTAGATCGGGTTGGTGACACTTGCATGTAGCCGGTGTGCGGAGGGTCGATCACCTCCCTGACCAAGGTAAACCCTGTCCTTAGGAGTCTACGCTCCTAGGCAGGGAGCCTCCGCCGTCGCTGGAGTTGCTGCTGTCCAATCCGTCGTCGTTGAGCAGTTTGGCCTCAGCCCTCTGGGGCGTGATGAATATGCTGGTGTACCTCGAGCTAGGATGACGGTCCTGAGTGACGTCCCTTCTCGGAAGGTAGTCGGCAGTTTGAACGGGTATTGGGTGTAGGACCGTCCAGGCCGTGCTACTGTCCGGGCACTTCCGCCAGCCCCGCGCGGAGGGCCGAGGACGATCGGCCTTTTCTGAGAACGACGATCGGGGGTCGGGCTTCTCGGCCATGGGCAGCGACGGGCAGGATTTGTTCTTGCTGCTGTTCCGGCGTGTGCGTGTATGGTGAGCACCAGCTTCTTGGGGGATGGACATGAGGATGACCACATCGTCCAGGGACATGTTCCCGACCTGACATTGTTGACGGCAGACGATCTCGTCCCCGACGTGCAGGAGCCCGTTGCTCTGCGCCACGGTCCCCATCTGTATGCGGGAGATAAAGACGCCGTCGGATCGGTCAAAGCCATTGCCCTCGCGGATGTAGAACCCAAGGGTCTGTCCCGGGCGCTTGATAATCTCCACAGTCTCAACAACAAAGCTGTCCCGTCTTCGAACTCCGGCTCTTTATGCCCATTTCGAGCTCAGCGCGAACGCTCAGGCTCTATTTTTGGCAACACTCCTCGAGTGTATTGAGTTTGCATAGAGGTAACTGCTGCTGTTTTTGGAGATAATGGATGGGCTGACGGTGAAAGGTGACTGAATGGGCAAATTTTGCGGCGCGACGTTCTTGCGAGGGGCTTCGAACGCTGGCTGCTGGTTGCCGAGCTCAAATGATCTGATCGGCTGAAGGTGGACTCGTTCTGGGAGAATACTCTCATGCCCACGTTTGGGTTGCAGGTAACGCTGTTGCTGCTGGCTCTGAAACAGAACGTGCTGATTTTGATATAGGTCTTGCTGCTCGCTGCTGTGGAGAAGTGATCTTGCTGTTGCTGCTGATATGATATCGGGCGATAAACTTGGCGATTAGGTTCGGCGAGCGGAAATGGAATAGGCTCGGACAAGGTGTGCTGGTGTCGCTTCTGAATGTGTTGCTGTGGCAGGGACTGGTGAAACGGGCGTTTTTCTGGAATCAGCGGCTGATACTGATGCTGTTGGTGGTGTAAAGCTGTGGCTGTTGTTGTTGTTGACTGCTGCTGCTGGTGATGATACCGATATTGCTGCTGTATTGCTGTGTGAGGTGGAGTCGAGGCTCGGCCAACTCGTGATGATACTGGATTCGTTGCTCGGATGACTGAAGGGCGCGGGTGCAGGCTGAGCTCCCTCAGCAGCTTGTCGCCGTTGGGCGGTGGATGTCTTCACGACAGTCTCTCTGCTCGCGGCTCCTCCTGAGACGGACGATCTCAAGTACGTGGGGTGGGAGTCTGAGCCGGCCTCGTAGGACGAACCCTTCGGCACGGTGGTGGCGGTAACATCCTGAGGTTCGGACACCCCATCGCCGGTATCGGCAGGCTCATCCCCGGCCCAGGGACGCGGTCAAAATCTTTGTTAGAGTTTCTACTCCTCGGAAGGATCGGAAAGAGGCCGGCTGATCTTCCGCCGGCGTGCCTTGCTCAGCATCTGCCCTCACGGACTCCACCACGCGCGACTCGTCCGAGGTGACGTCGCTTTGTCCAGACGACGTTGCCAAGAGGTTCAGCCTCGCCCGTTTAGCTGGCGCGTGTCTTCTGTCTCGGCTTCGCAGAGCCTTCTCACGGAGCTCCAGCAGCCTGCTACCGCTGCTGCCCCTCCGCTCATTACCTTGCTCTTCCTTGGGGCGGGTAACGGTTGGGGCGCGGCTACTTGACTCATCAGTTGGGCGGCTGTTTTCTTCCCCCTGCGGGAAATAAAAAAAAAACGTGTCATCATAATCTAAAATTAATATACCCATTGCAGTGGCGTAGCGAACGTATCTCGCGCCCGGGCCACAAATACTTTTTAGCGCGCCCCCCATTCGAAAACCATATGATGTTATATGTAAAATATACCATTTTGCGCCCCTTTGTGAGTAGCGCCCGGGGCATGATGCCCCCCTTGCCTCACCCCCTCGCGATACGCACTTGACCCATTATCCGCTTTTTTGCATATCCATCCATCCATTAAATAGTACAAGCCCCTCTTTAAGAAAAAAGTCTAAACTGACCTACATGGTCAGTTGAAGTAGAGGTCATGTTAGGTCATCTGTTATTCTTAAGGACTGTGTGGCCAGTACAATGCCCAGCCTTCTTTACTCTCCTCATTAAATGTTGAGGTACCCATTTGTGTCAGCCGAGTGGACATAAGGACGCCGGTCGGAAATGAAAAAAAAAGTCTTAACGGGGCTTGAACGCGAGACAGACCGATCGGCTAGCAGTCGACCGCTCTACCGCACTGCCATCATCCTTCCATGTTTCACCCATAGATATATATCCATTTATCATTTTCGTTTTCATTTGTTCATATGATCATGTGACTATCCATAAATGATGCATTCATTCTCTCATCCATCAACCCATTTTATTAACCCACCTCTTCAGCCACCCATCCGTATATTTATTTATTCATCCAGCTAAACTACACAACCCTCGTATCAATCAATCAATGAATAGTTCATTCCGTGCACAACATCAATTACATTTAAATATATCAAAACTATTAGTCTGTCTATCCTTTATCAGTTTGTCTATCATCGAACTATCAGTCTGTCTGTCTATCATCTAACTATCTGTCTTTCTAATAATCAGTCTGTCTCTCTAACTATCTGTTTATCTACTAACCAGTCTGTGATCTCTCTAGCTATCAGTCTGTCTATCTCCTAACTATCAGGCTGTCTATCTAATTATCGGTCTGTGATTCTCTCTAAATATTACTTCGTCTGTCTATCATCAAATAATTAGTCTGTCTATTAGCATGTTTGTCTATCGTCTAACTATATCAGTCTGTCTGTCCATCTAGTTACATAAGCTAACAGAACAACTCACTTCTCAAACCGCCAGAACACAAACACGGTGAATCCTTCAACTAAAATTATTCCAAACTAAAATCCCAATAATTCTGCGTCTTTCTGTTGAAACGATCCAAAAAGAGACTGCAAGCTAATATATAAAAACCTCCATGTTTAACACATCGCCTCCAACACACACACACACACTTGTATCTTTCAATCAAACTCACTCGCAAGCTAGAACACCATCAAAACACACCCACACACACTTTACGCTATCAAAACACACCTACACACACTGAGCGCTATCGAAAACACCACAATCACTCACAAATAACAACAAACTCTCTCTCTCTCTCTCTCTCTCTCTCTCTCTCTCTCTCTCTCTCTCTCTCACACACACACACACAAACTACATCCCCTCCCCTTCCCACAAAATATGTATATATTGATATATAAATATATACATGTATATGTTATAGGCAAAGTGTGAAATGCCGGCATTCTATAGAATGCCTAGGGCATTGTATAGAATGCCTGTGATTTTAGGCAAAGTATAAAATTTAAATTGTGCATTATTTTTCCTAGGCATTCTACAGCTGCCTAGAGCATTGTATAGAATGACTAGTGTCGTTTTGGCAAAGTGTATAAAATTTTAACTTGTGCATACTTTTCCTAGGCATTCTATACAATGCCTAGGCATTGTATAGAATGACTAGTGTCGTTTTGGCAAAGTATAAAATTTCTAAATTATTGCATACTTTTCCCTAGGCATTCTATACAATGCTTAGGCATTGTATAAAATGACTAGTAATCGTTTAGGCAAAATATCAGAAAAGAACAACAAAAAGCCTTTATTGATAAAAACGTATTTTAATATGGAATGAATGCAAAATAAAGCATATGATGTCTATACCTTCGTAAAAAACAACGACAGCAGATTCAAGTATTTGCTTCAGCAGGTGTAAGACTGGATTCACACTGTAGAATTGTACTGTACTTAATTTTGTTACTTCTGACAAAACACTTTATATTTTATTATTTTTGATCTGTCATGTTCATATTTCACGAATTAGATGAAGAATTGATAAATAATGAAAAGATGTTTCTGGTGAAAACAAGCAGAACACAACTGGAATGAGCTACTTGTTGCAGCAGGGAAGACCAGAATGGTGCATTTTGAATTGCATTTAATTTTTTTTTCACACAAAAAGACACCTCATAGTTTGGCATTTTTTGTCTTGCATTTACATCTGACGAATCCTTTTGGCCGCTTCCTGTAGACTGAGAAGTAGCAGCAGATCGGAGAGCTATTTCAAGGTCAGGAACGTCTTCCGCTTTATTAAATCTTTTGGACATATGTGGTGAATTCTGATCTGGCATATAGCTGCTTCAAGATTCCATGCTGCAGTTCCAAGGCGGTAGAAGCCATCTTCTGTCATGCTTCATAACAACCGCCGAATAGATTTCTGTGAGTCTCCCCGCCCTTTGTCAACATCGGGAATCGGAACTCGCACAGTGGCTCCCAAAAAAGCGCAGGAGGAAATTTTTTGTCCGAATCCCTTTTTCATTCTTTTCGCCTGCATTTGCCAGTTCCATTTCGATTCCATTTTATTTTTTATAGCTTTCTCAATATTGAAACAAACAGTGCACAATGCTAATACCATAACCTTCTACTTCGTTGTCGTCATCGTCTTCTTAGGGGAATGCCCACAGATAACATGAACATTTCGGCTACACTTTCGACATGTATGAGCACCGCTGGTTTCTTTTAAGCAAACGCAACAGGCAGTGGAAGAGGAAGGGTCTTCGGTAATCATGGAATGGGAAGTCTCTTCAATAAGCACGGAATGGAGGTCTCTTCAATAACCATGGCTGTACCACTGCATTGGTTACTATCATCATGGTTTGCATCCTCATGCATGCCTTCTGCAGAAAGGGATGTCTCTTGCATTCCTTCATCTCTGTCTATCTGCTGTTGTGTTGTTTGTATGCTCTTGTAATTTTTCTTTGGAGGTCTTCCTCTTGTTTCCCCACATCTTGTAAAACATCGTCAGGAAGGGACGACGTTGTGAGGCCTACTTTAGCTTTGCAGCCAAGATAGCTTCTGCAGTGGCAGATCTTTAATCCCAAAATGAAAAGCTCTGTTCTTCATGAGTTGGACGGAACTGTAAACCCTCACTCCAGCGGCCAGTTTTTCCATCTTGCATCCAAGCACACAACATATTTTCTATGTCCTGGTTAGCTCTTTCGACGCTCCTGGCTTTGTGAGTAATGTGGCTTACCATGAACCATCTTCAAGGTGGGCCGTAGTACCTTTTAAAGTTGCTTACCACACTGTTTGCAAATTTTCTGCCGTTATCGGACTGTAGAATTGTTGGAGCACCAAGCAACGTAAATATGTCTACGAGCTGGTATGCAACTTCTTCTGCCCTCTTTGTCTTCAGGGCCCTGAGAACCAAGGTGAACTTGGTGAGATGATCTTGATACACCATTATAAACAGGGATTCCCCATCAGGATGGGATTGAAAGTCGATGAGATCGACCTGACAACGGGAGTTGAATTCTGAAAAAACCATTGGCTTGACTACAATGCCTTTTTTGACGCTTTTTTGTTTTTTCTGGCAAGGTTCACAAAGGTTAACATACAGTTCAATATCATGACGTGTAATGTTCTTGTATTTGGGAGATAGTTCTTTCAACATTCTGTCCTGTCCTCCATGACCAATAACCAAATGGGCATTATGAAGTACGTCAAATAACTCGGCGTCCGCGACGTAAAACTGAATGGCACTCACACCTTCTTTAACAGGTAGATCAACTTACTCTTTTTTTCCACCATCATGACATCATAGTGTTTCACCAGCCAATAGTCCCGTAATTTTTCTAATGGTCGTCTTAGCCTTTTTCACATCGTCCACCAATCTTTTTGGTAACTAGTTTCGGTTAAAAAAACGCAGTTTTTAGCAGCATTGGCTCTTACTTTAGATAATTCATCATTGAACCGTCGTTGCATGTCAATATGGCGTGATTCTGTCCTGCACTACATTTACTTCCGACATGATTACACAGTAATCGGCACTAAAACTATTCTCGTAACTCCTGTCGCTAACTAATGTCCGAATCCAGTCGTATTTATACTCCTAAAGTCCCCACCTTAATTTCCCTAATTACGTCACAGTCTCCTTCATAATAGTTCTCACCAAAGGAGCGCCCCCTGGTCGTCATGGTACCTAAACTGTCCGTCGTCGCCTCCTGGTCTACTTCAAGAAACGTCACTCCTTTGCTGTTTACTACTCTATTGTTTTCTGACCACCTTGTCCTAAGTCGTCTGTCACCTTGTCAACCATTATTTGCATTACTCCTACTTCTGATATATCTTCTTATCTTACAACGTCAAAGGGGATTGTCTGTCTCTAAATCTACTCTAGTTCCTAACAAGGCCAGTTACATACTTTGCCGAACGGGTACTCGGCATTCTATAGAATGCCTAGGCAATGTATGAAATAGCAATTCATTTCATACTTTGCCTGAAAAATTTAGGCATTCTATACATTGCCTAGGCATTCTATAGAATGCCGGATTTTACACTTTGCCTATAACATATATATTGAAAACATGTTGTATAATTAGAATTTTTACAACGACAACAAAAAAAAATTATTGACAAAAAACAACAACCCCAGATGTCGCCAATTGATGCATCTATTGATACGGTCGGTATCACCTTACGAGTACACACATCACTGACAAACATGTCTTTTTTTTTAAGTCGATTGTCGACTAGACGTCACACACAAAGATAAGCAAACACAAAGTAAAAAATTGTCTAAAGCCTATAACAATTATTCCTTAAGAGGATTTCCTCAAGCTAAGCTGTAAGGAACACACACACACACACATACACTCAAACACACACACACACACAAACACACACACATACAATGCTCATAATAACCGTGGCCTACTAAAAATTCACGTTTGGAAGTTTTATTTTTATGGAGCGAAGGGAGGGAAGTGGGTTAAGTGATGACGCAAGGGCCGGCAGTATTTAACCCGAGTTATCGATCTTAAAGCGATCAGTGCACCATGTCGGGGTATGACTAATACGCGTACTTATATGGAATCACGTGCAGTGGGAGTGAGAGAAAGAGAGAGATGGCAGGGAGGGAGTAGGAGGGGGGAGTAAAATTTTTCATACGGGTTCTATTTGTTTTCATCCAAACTAATATTAAACAAACAGCTTTGAAGAAATAATAGAACAAGCTAACAGTAAGAACGAAGCGAGAGATCAAATCAATAGAATTTTTTTTAGAACTTAACTTGTTATTTTTATTTTTTTTTTAAATGGTTAAAAATAATGAAAGCTGTTACAAAGTACTAAAATGGTTACTTACAAAGTATGTATAAACTTTGTTCACAGAATACAACTGATGCAAATGCAAATAAACCGACAGCTCGTGCGGCCTTCGCAATAGTTTCGAAGGCGCTGGGCCCGAAGTGTCAAATGTGAGGCCTAGAACTGTAACTATAGTCCATACCATATCAAAACAGATCGCTAGGTACTCCTAATGTGGGGTGTTTAGGGAGGGGGGTGGGGGGACTCATGCCCTATTCGTCGCCCTCGGAAGCCGATGTAGTGATGATGTGTTATCTCTGGAAATTTTCGACCACCCCCTACAATGACGACATGGAAGCTATAGCAGGTGGCGACTAGAGCAACTGAGTTAAGCGATTCTGTTATCCCACAACTGAAAAAAAATGTTAGTTATTTCAACTCTAAGCCTCACATATGATTCGCGCCCAAGTACACGTGCACTGCTTTCTTCGTAGTAAGATCGCTTCTGATGGAGGCACGACGGAGGAATCTATGCTACCAGGATTCGAACACACCACCAGCACCCCCCCCCCCATGACGCCGTAGACGACCGCGTTTGCGACACGGGTAGTTTGACGCGGCTGGGACGCCAACCTTTATTGGTCTTGCAAGAATTGCTCACGTAAGAATCTTTCAAATAACTCAACAACAATGTTTAAAAAACAAAAAATGAACAAAATACCACAGTGAATGATTCATTCGAATGGAATACATTTCAAACCAGAATACGCGAGAACGTTTGTTTTGATCAAGAGATTTGTGTTTGGAGAGTTTTATTTTGGTTCTCCGCTTGTATTTTTTCACCCTTTTTAATACAAGCCATTTATTCCCAAACTTTCCACAACTGTGTACCCCCGCTGTTGATTTTCGTAACACTTTAAAACCAACAACAACAACAACAACAACACACCTTCCATATATTCTGTGTTTACGGTCATGGTTTCCCCTCATTTCATTGTTCACGATTAAGCAGTGCATGTTCTCCCCCCAGAGCTCTTCCAGTCTTCAAGCCACGTCGGTCTAAAGGAAAAAAAGTGAAGTGATTCACTAGTGAAATGTCGAGCAGTGAAACTTTATGATTTAGAAATTTTATTATCTTCAAAGAACAAGAGATCGATTTCAACTGAATACAAGAAATACGGTAAGAGGAGGGGGGTGGAAAGGCGGGGTGAGGGTTGGTTTATGTCTTTGGTCTGGATGGAAAGACTGCAATAAGAAAACATCTCGACATGCAAGAACACAAAAAAAAAATGAGCACGCCCCAGTGAGCAGACCAATGAGAAACCTTAGAACCGATCCATTGTGAACAAATGACGTGGAGCATGTCTCGCGGACACACGATGACACACGACTGACACGCGCGGGGGGGGGTGTCTCTTTGTCGGTTTGTGTACGTGTGCGTGTGTGTGTTTCATCACCCAACTGTCGGTTCTTCTGGCATCGCTATAAATAAAAGGATGTGTGCGTTTGTCAAGAAACATGTCAGCCTTCACTGTTGCCCACACCCAGAGGCGGATTTAAGGACGGGCGCACCGGGCGCACGCCCAGCTCCTCCCCCCCCCCGAAATATTTAGGTGCCCCCCCACATGGTCACATTTTTCAACCCTTAGATATGTCTGTCTTTTCCTAAAGGGCCTAACATTTTCCTCAGCGCCCGGGGCGTCAATTAACATAGGTTCGCCCCCGCCCTCCCCCCGCCTAAACCTTGAGAGACGTGGACGCGCCGTTTTTACTTTAACGTCTGCCATTGATTATTACAACTGAGGAGATCCCCCGTACTACCTTTATTTATTAGCACACTCTCGCTCCACTCTTTTTTTTGTTGAAATTGTCCATTGTCCATTACTCATCTTTTGAATAGTCTTGAAACATAGTCACGGACGCTGTGGATGGTCGTGTGGTAAAGCGCTCGACTGTCCTCTTGTGAGGACCTAGGAAATATTTCAGGTCATGACTTAAGTCCCCCTCTATGTCTGCCGTGGTGTCTACATTTTGCCATTGCACTATCGGCTATGGTGTCGACGGAAGAAGGGCACCATAAACACCATACCATTAGTGGTTTATAGGATCTGAAAGATTTCATCTCATCCTTACAGGGACTTCACACATACAAATAAATGATACTATTAGAAAATGGCTCAAAGCCGGGGGAGGGGTATGGGGGAAACATATAGAAAAAAATAAAACAACAGCAACAATACAACAGCAACAAACCAACAAACCAACAGCAACAAACCAACAGCAACAAACCAACAGCAACAAACCAACAGCAACAAACCAACAGCAACAAACCAACAGCTACAAACCAACAGCGACAGACCAACAGCAACAAACCAACAGCGACAGACCAACAGCGACAAACCAACAGCGACAGACCAACGGCAACAAACCAACAGCAATTAACCAATAGCAACAAACCAACAGCAACAATACAACAGCAACAAACCAACAGCAACAAACCAACAGCAACAGACCAACAGCAACAGACCAACAGCAACAAACCAACAGCTACAAACCAACAGCAACAAACCAACAGCTACAAACCAACAGCGACAGACCAACAGCAACAAACCAACAGCGACAGACCAACAGCGACAAACCAACAGCGACAAACCAACAGCGACAGACCAACAGCAACAAACCAATAGCAACAAACCAACAGCAACAAACCAACAGCAACAAACCAACAGCTACAAACCAACAGCGACAGACCAACAGCAACAAACCAACAGCGACAGACCAACAGCCACAAACCAACAGCGACAAACCAACAGCGACAGACCAACAGCAACAAACCAACAGCAATAAACCAACAGCAACAAACCAACAGCAACAAACCAACAGCAACAAACCAACAGCAATAAACCAACAGCAACAAACCAACAGCAACAGAGCCTTCAGATTTATGAAATAAAGCAAATTATTTAGATTGTAACATTTCATTCATTTTAGTCTATATTCAGCGCGCAGAATTTACCTGTTTGGTTCACAAGCCCGTCAGGTTTTGTCCTGGCGACTTTTGACCGTGGGGTGGGGGGGGTCTTTTGTCCGGATACCATACTTTTTACCGCAGTATTACTGTGAAAAAAGTAACGTTAACTTAGCCCAAACGGGTCATAGGGTCAGATGAAGTGTAGAATATATTTCAAGCTGGTTGAACTTGTGGGACGACTTTGAAACAAATGTCACCTGGAAAAATTTCCCATGGTTCTCACCGAGGATCGAACCCAGGACTCTTAGGTCGACACCACTCGGCCATTCGTCCCACTACTATTACTGGCCTATGACACAAAATAGTAAAAAAATAATATGCGAGAAGTTTAGCTGGACTCCAGCTATTTATAAATAAATAAATTTATGGAATAAATTGAAGGGGCTGAGCTACATTTAATTGCCTGTCAGAGTCAGCACAGAAGGAAATGTGTTTCAGAATGTGACTGAAGTGTGGATATCATCTCTAGATGTCTGTTAGCTATGAGGTGTCATCTCTACATAGCTGTTTATTGCTATAAGGGTGCCATCTCTACATAGCTGTTTGTTGCTATACTATGAGGGTGTCATCTCTACGTAGCTGTTTATTGCTATAAGGGTGTCATCTCTACATAGCTGTTTGTTGCTATACTATGAGGGTGTCATCTCTACATAGCTGTTTGTTGCTATACTATGAGGGTGTCATCTCTACATAGCTGTTTATTGCTATAAGGGTGTCATCTCTACATAGCTGTTTGTTGCTATACTATGAGGGTGTCATCTCTACATAGCTGTTTATTGCTATAAGGGTGTCATCTCTACATAACTGTTTATTGCTATAAGTTGTCATTTCTAGATCCTGCATCATAGCCCAGGCTACTATTAAGGCGGCTTTGGTGGTTCTCTTTCTTAACCCCCCCCCAACACCCCACACTAATTTGAGCCGATGCTGAAGGCCCGATTGAGACCGACATGGAGGGCGCAGCTTCCCACGGGGCGATCGCCTGCGTGCAGGGAGGTAAATGAAGCCATCAAAGCTTAGACCAATGGGCTTGTGTTCATCGCCGTTTTTTAGGTCTTTTATGGGGGCTGAGATAGAAATATTGAGATGGGGGGAGGGGGGGTTAGCAAAATACATATAGGGGCCTTGTCAATGTTGTACGAGACACGATGGCCCCTGTCAATGTTGTACGAGACACGATGGCCCCTGTCAATGTTGTACGAGACACGATGGCCCCTGTCAATGTTGTACGAGACACGATGGCCCCTGTCAATGTTGTACGAGACACGATGACCTCTGTAAATGATGTATGATGGGGATGGCCCCAGTGAACATTGCGTAAGATGTGATGGCCTCTGTCAATGTTTTATTAGAAAGTTCGCCCTTCTCAGTGTGAGCACAAGATGATAATGTGCTACTCGCGCGGAAGTGGCTTTAATTTTATTCTTGCCAACTCCAGCCATCTCCCCCCACCCCCACCCCGGCCCCCCACCCCGCCTGCTTAAACAACGTCAATTGAAGCTGACGTGCCGTCATCACGACCAGGGGGTTATCCCCCTCCCTCCTGCTCCATGCCACGCTCAGCGGTACATCTGATTAGCTTCCAATAGATGGCGCTCGTTAACACTGGCCAGCAGACGGTAATTTAAACTCGTGGCGGGAACGGGCGACGGTGGGTGACTTCATTTCAATTTCTTTGTTTATTATTTTGAAAGTTTTTCCCTGTTGCTTGAATGAGTCATTCCTCCACCTCCCCCCCTTTTCCCCCTTTCTGGTCTAGATATAATCCTAATGCGCCTCTTTCAAACAGTGAGCTTTACTAGACAGGCGTTGAAGATGGGGATCTTCCAGTCTGCTGTCAGCTAATCTTAAGGTCCCTGACAATCTATGGTCACTTTGTGGTCACTCACATAACTCACCGAGCGCGCGCGCACACACATTACATCAGAGCTCACAATGTTTTCATTTAGTAGGCCTTTATCCCAAAATGTCGCACGCAAAAGAAAACAGTGTCGTTTGCCTTACAAAGGTGCGCTCTGCCAAATATAAAAACTGTCGTACGCAACCTTCGGAAAAATTAGAGGGTACATCGACCCCCCCCCCCACCCCGGGCATGTCTTTGCGTTGCAGCCCCCCCCCCCCCCACCATGCGACTGTTGTATCATGCCACACCAACTTGCCTCTGTGCTGCAAAGTGACAGAGGAAAAAAAAACAACTAATTTGATCATTATTGCAATGCTTCGTTTTGATTTTTAACGTTGAGAGCATCAATTACTGTTAAAACAAATAATCCTGAGTTATTAGCTTTGACAGGTAAAACGTAATTTGTGACATATTAAAATGTACACTAGTTAGGTGGCATAAATCAGCACCCATATCTTTACCTAACGGTGTTTTGTTTAAGTTTGGTTTGGTTGGTTGGTTGGTTTGGTTGATGGTTTGTTTGGTTTGATTTTGTTTGTTTGGTTTGATTTGGTTTGGTTGATGGTTTGTTTGGTTTGATTTGGTTTGTTTGGTTTGATTTGGTTTGGTTGATGGTTTGTTTGGTTTGATTTGGTTTGGTTGGTTAGCGTTGAAGGGTAAACCGTAATTTGTGATGTATGAAATGTAGGTCATTTCAGCACATTTTGTTGGTGGCGTTGAACTCCCGACTTACCGGGCAACGCCGGGAACACTGCCGGTATCATTATATTTATAACCCGACATTCTGCAGTGCTGCACAGTAATACTAAAATAATTTGAGCTACAAAACAGTTAGTTAGACCAGATAAACCCTGATAACAATTTTTACCACTAACAGTATCATTTTTTATAGTTTTGGTATCCCTTGTCATCAGTGATGATATCACTTTTTAAAATACTTATGGTACCTATAGAATGTTATCAAGCACTGTACCATTTGATATCACTTAAAGTACCATTTGTTTTTCTATTATGGTACCACTAGTTAATAAGTATGGTATCACCTTTTATCCATTACGTCACCGCTTATCATCAGTTACGCTACATGTTGTTATCTGTCACACGGTGTTATCTGTATCCTAACTCTCTGTATCGTTTATCACACACAAAACCTGTGAACACTTATGGTTAAGCTTGTTATCGCCTATGGTAGCGCTTGTTGTCAATTACAGTACAATTTGTTATAAATAATAGACCCACCCCTCACGCGCAAGCACATACACACACACACACGCACACACACACGTGCTATCATTTACGGTACGACGTACTGTCCGTTGTATTACGTAGCTGCCATCACCACCACCCACAACGACACACCCACAACGACACACTGGGGAATTAGTCACCCCAGTGTCAGTGCCACAAACCTCTACACCAGTCGCATTATTTGAACAGCAGCGAAAACAGCCAGCGGCTACATGGTCCATTGATTGATTGGTTGATTGATCTCCATCAGGTGGCTTGAGCAGGACGAGCGATGCTATTTTTAGACGCGGCATGAGTAATTCCCCCCCTCCCGCACACACACACACATTCAGAACAAAACAAGAGGTGAAACTAGTGGGAGTGGACTCGAGAGTTTTGCGAGGGGTGGCAATCTTTGAGAGTAAAAGCCGGCTGTTGCGGTAGTTGTACCAACTGTAGTAAGTAGTATTTCTGGCAATGGTGTGTGAAGTCCCCGTAAGGATGCTGCAGCAACGTAGGAAGCAACAAATCGCTTCGCAAAGGTGTAATAGTATTTGTAGCAACGATAGTAGCAACAGTATGCTTAGCAATGTTGTAGCAACAGTATGCTTAGCAATGGTAGTAGCAGTGGTAATAATATTTTAAAAAGTGTAGTAGCAGTTATAATAGTATGTGTGTCAATGGAAGTAGCAGTTGTTATATTATATGTAACAATGAAAGTAGCAGTTATAATAGTATGTGTGTCAATGGAAGTAGCAGTTGTTATATTATATGTAACAATGGAAGTAGCAGTAGTAATAGTATGCTATAGCAATGGAAGTAGCAGTGGCAGGGAGAAATTCATCACTGTTAGTAGCAACGGTAGCAGTATTTGTAGAAATGTCAGTAGCAGTAGAAGAAGTAGTATTATTTTTTTAAATATTTGAAGTAACAGTGGTAGCTACGTTAGTCACATGCAGTTAAAATGGATGGTGCAGCGTGCAGTCCGAATAGTGTTACGGGTGATTAAATTGAAAAAAAAAAAGGTACTTAAATTTATTATTTTAAAACTGATCTTGTCAAATCTAGACTATACATCACGGTAGACAATATTGAATGGTCACCGCACCCCCTCCCATCCCAACCCCCCCATCCCAACCCCCCCCCACACCGAAAGTCATGACGTAAACACTTTAAAAAAAAAACAAATCCGGCTGACCATAATTCTAGGTCACCCTAGGAAATGGACAGTGGACAGAAGGAAGGGAAAAAAAAAGCAAAAACTACTAAACAACTGTTGGGCCAGAAAGACGGATCAATACACCAACAAGTCTAGACGGCCTAATGCACTATGTCTAAACACTGTCTGAATGCTGGACTCTGTGATAACTCGGACCATATCTATCTATCTAATCAGTCGGCCAATCACTTCATTAATCAGTTTTGTGTTTCCTGCACATATGCATATCTTTATATAGGTCAGTGTGTCTTTCTATATATTTTTCTTTTTTATTTTTGATTTGTTAATCTGTTTGTCTTCTCTCTTTGTTCCAGATCCGTATTAACAGCATTGTGTTGAGGTGATCACCTAAAATTATTCCCGAAATAGATTAAATAATTTTTTTTTAAATTAGCACTGGGACTGTCACGTTCACGATACACACACACACACACACACGCACACACACACACACCCGCGCACGTGCTGACTGTGTGTCAAGACAGCCGTCTTTCACAGCTGTGTGTCCGTATATCTCCTACTCAATCCGTTACAATTGTATTGAGTATAATTCCATCAAGTACTCGTTTTGCTGTAAAAGCTCTTATGTTATTTTTTCCTTATAATTGAGTCGTATCCCTTTGACCATCTTTACAACTTTACATAATTTGCGCACTACTTGGAATTACCAAGACTATTTTTAGCCAAGCAAGAGTTCACTCCCCTTGACTGAGACTATTTTTAGAAAGCGGAAGGGATGCACACGTACGCCAGGCTAGCTGATTATGTATTAGATAGGGGGTGATATGAGACTAAATATTTACCTCCAGGTACTGCTTTGCTAAAAAAATTTGTCAAGTAAAAATATGAAGCGTTAATGTCCAGTTTCGGAATGTGATAAAAATGGGCATAGCGCTGCAGAGCTCACACACACACAAAAAAAGAGCGCTTTTTTATTTTCACAGCGTTGAAGCTGGTGCATTTTCATCCGTTTTCGTCTGTTTAAAGAAATCGCACCACTTCAATCACACTAGCTACGACAACGCAATGCGAACTGTCGCGTTTATGTGAGCGCTCTATCAACGAGAAAACCCCATTCATCATTGGACTCGATCATCACTTTTAACTGTGGGTGGCTGAACATCCAGTTGTCGATACCGCGCTCGAATATTCATGCTGTAGTCATGTTATTGTAGTCGTTGTTGTAACAAGGTTACGGGAAATCGGAGCGTCGATACCAAAATGCCCGACAGCATTCTTTTTTCTATGGTTATGATATTATTATTATCAGGTAGTCAATACTGTCAAGTACTAAGATGATTTATCAAGCTGTAGGATACTTAAAGCCAAACGCCAAACATATTTAGGCGGTTTATAGATAGTAAGGGTTGGAGATAATTTTGAAGCAACAGTAGGTTGAAGTCGATACTATTAGTATTCGATACTGGGCTCGGCCTATATACACAAGCTTTTTAAAGTGGACTGAAATGTTGAACTTCCTTACTCCACAAAAGTCGATACTATTAGTTTTCGATACTGGCTTCGGCCGATTTACAGACTTTTTAAAATTGACTGAAATGTTGGAAGTCCTTACTCCCGCATTTCGATTCTATAAGTATTCGATACTGGCCACGGCCGATATACACACTTGATCAAATGGAATAAAATGTTGGGGTGCTTACTTCCCTGGTCATATGTATGCATGAACCCAAAGTTCTTACAATTGGATCAAGAAGATATCAGATGGAGAGCCCCTTTCCCCCTCCCCCCACTCTCTCACACACACACGCACACACACACATGCACATGAGCTGAGGCTGAACCTTGATTCAAAAGAATTTAACCCCATCGATTACTGAGTGAGAACGATTCCAAAATATTAGTGATATTAATCTAGCACGTCTGGCCAATGGAATTCTTCCACTGTCTACCAATGAAGACACAACTTTGAGAAAAAAAAAATTTCTTTTGCAAACCAGCGGCAGAATGATTGCTTGTGACTCATTCTTTGAAGACGATTCCAACACGGACAAGGAGAGGGGGGTGAGAGTGAGAGAGGGAGAGAGGAGGGGGACAGAGACAGTGAGAGAGAGAGTGAGAGAGAGGGGGGGAGTGTGTGTGTGTGTGAGAGAGAGAGAGAGAGAGAGAGAGAGTAGGAAGTCTTGTCAACTAATTGTTTTAAATGTTGTATGAACTCAGTGGTTGTAACATAACTAAACTATACATCAACATAATTATCTGTCTATCTATCTATCTATCTACCTATCTATCTATCTATCTATCTATCTATCTATCTATCTATCTATCTATCTATCTATCTATCTATCTATCTATCTATCTATCTATCTATCTATCTATCTATCTATCTATCTATCCACCCTGCCATTCAACCACCCATCTATCCATCCATCCATCCATCCATCCATCCATCCATCCATCAACCTATCTATCTTGCTCGACCTACACTATTAGTATTGTTCACACATATATTGCATAATACTAATACTATAGTTTGGACTAAGATGAAGGTTACTATGAGCGACTGCTGAAATATAAGTTTATCTATGATAGGGGGGGGAGGGGGGAGAGAAAGAAGGGAGGAGGGAGATCAAAGAGAAAAGAGAGATATAAAAAAAAAAGCCATAATTCGACTCCACTGCTATTTACAGCGTGAGAGGCTGGCAACACTGAGGTAAACGTCCGTTGGCCTCCCCCTCCCCCACACTGTTCCTTCCCCCCCCCCCAGATCGATACTCAGGCTACAGGGAGTGATTGAATCCACTGCCTGTGTGTGTGTGTGTGAGTGTGCGCGCATGTGTGTGTGTGTGTGAGCGTAGGACGCGAGTGCGCCAGTGTGAACAGGGCGATGAGTCATTCATTGCGCTAAGAGACACACAGACCACATTTTTTCAGCCCGACTCTCCACCGACCCCCCACACTCATACCCCTCCCTCCGTCCCCTCCCCCCACCCACACACACTACACCCTCATCACATCATCGCAGCCACTACGCTGCGACGTCTCCACGCTCAGTCCATCTCTCTCTCTCCTCTCATTCTATCTCTCTCTCTGTCTCCTTCCATCTTACAGAAGGCTTGGGGGGGGGGTCATTTTCACATAGTCTTGTCAACCCGTGGCTGGGCAGCATTGAGACAGTGTGTGTGTGTGTGAGAGAGAGAGAGAGAGAGAGCGGGAAGGGACGGGGTGGGATTCAGGAGGTATTTGATGGTCTGGAAATGATAGGTTTGGATACTGGTGGACGAGAGGACGGGTGGTCGTGCGGTAAAGCGCTAGACCGTTAACCTGAGTGTCCCGGGTTCGATCCAAGGGAGTTTATTCCGGGGGATGAAAGAAGGGCGCTACAAAAAAAGTCCCCCCCCCCACGGTGGTTTATAGGAGATCAATACCCCCCATTCTTATAGGGAGTTGACACGCATATACTGGTAAACAGGTATGTGAATCAATGGAGGCTTCGTTTGGATCAGTTCAGCGATTCGGATCAGTTGAGCTATTCACTCATTCCCCCTTCCCCCCGCCCAACCCACCATTTTCTCTTTCTTACAATGCACGTGAAGAATGACGTAGTCATTGGCAGCCACCGAGACGTCATGACTTTAGAAACAAATAAACATTCTGCATCAGTTATGACTATGATTATTTTGTTCTTTATGTCATTTCTGCGCAGATCCCGCCAGTTTAGTCTTTTAAAATTAGTTTTGGTGGCAGCAGGGGGCCATTTTTAGGTCTTTGAACGCTCTAGGCAGAAATCGCTGTAGATGTTCGGCCAGGGAGGGGAGGGGGGAGTTCTAAAAGTCCTATGCGAGAGTACTACATTGTAGTTTTTTTTTTTTACAGAGCTCTCTTTGTGCCAGATTTAAGAGCAATTAATATCGTTTAAGGGTGGGTGGGGGAGGTTATGGCAGCTGGGGGGGGGCGGCGCCCTAAGCAGTTAGCCTGTCCGTAAGGGCAGCCCTGGTACTATTGACTGTCACCACTGTGACTTTGTTGAGACGTAAAATGACGTTACGTCGTTGCTCATCTTATAATGTGAGACCCACACATACAACACGTAGATGTTTGACGGTTCAGTTTGCGTTACGATGGTTCATGGTTCTTCAACGATCTATTTATACGATGACACACACACACACACACACAGGCTCGCCCCCCCCATACACACAACCACACATACTCTGTCTACTGAAATATATCAATAGAGATTCTTTAATACAAGTGTTAAACACTAAGTGTCTTTCAATGGTGAGTGGCGATCCATTGGTGGTTCGCGTACGATTTTTAGATGTGTCGCAAAAAAAAAATATAGACGTGGACATAATTCTAAATCTCTTTTGCTACATACAAGTATTGGAACGTTCTTATGTGTCAGGCTGGTCGAGAACAAAGGACGGTTTTCATAGTTGGTCGCGAACAAAGAACGGTTTTCATGGTCGGTCGCAAAAAGTAAAAGATTTAAAATTACGTTTTCGTACAGTTCTCATTTTAATTCTGTATGAGAAGCTTTCTTATAACCAGCGATTTCCAATATCAGCTTTCTTTACAAGATTCATGTAGGGTCTAGAAACGCAAATGACTGGAGATCCATTATTTTCCTAGAGTGGTCCAGACTTGGACTGTTATTAATTCAACGAACATTTCAACACTGATAAATTATAAATAGCATAATATATGAATTAATAAGTAAAGAAAAGTTGCACAAATCATATATTATCTACGTTTAGCCTAAAGCCCCAACCTTTTTCTCGCCACGGACCGGTCAGCGTTTGATAATTTCACTGCGGCCCACTGGAAGGGAGTGGGAGGGGGGCGGCTTTGCTTATTTCTCGCCCATGGAATCACGAGAGAAATAAATAAAAAGGAAATATTTCAATGTTTCTTGAGCGGCCTAGCAACATTCGCTCCACGGACCGGTACCCGTCCGCGGCCCGGGGGTGGTTGGTGGACCACTGGCCTAAAGGCTTCATTTATGTAGCCTACTACTATTACTATTACATGTGTGTCAGAAATAAAATCCAGTCCAGAGAAGCTGAAACTTAATTTTTGACCTTATTCGTCTACACCAACATGGCGCTGCTCTCCGATCCTGACGGGAATGATCTGGAACGGCGAGAACTAATTGTAACAATAAACTCTGAGCCCGCGGGAGAGGGTGGGGGTGGGGGGTGGGGGGGTGTGTGAGAGAATCACGTTTAGATCTGGAAATTAAATTATTTAAATGTAACCGTTTCTTTCTAGCCGGCGGGCGGGCGCGATCGTTGAAGTTTGTGATCTGAACTCGGTCACCTGGTGAAGGCTGCAGTCCCCCACCCCTTCCTTCACACACCCTCACCCACCCCTACACACACACACACACAACACAATCCGTGCATGGTCGACAAGTCGTTGTTGTCATCAGATGTTACCACGCCTATGATTGCAGAGCTGTTAAATACAATATGTAGCCAGGCCCGGCTTACGGGTATTATTGGACCCACTGACAGACACCCCCCCCCGACGCAATTAGGGGGGGGGGCATACGGGGGGGGTCACTTATAATAATGAAATATAATTAAGTTAGCATGCAGCCCTCATATTCGAGAAAGTGCCCCCCTCGAACATGTATTACGACGCCGCCACTGTGCTATAGAATGTTTACGAATGTGCTCGGGGGTATCAGCGCCAGTAGAATGAAAGTCGAGGATTTAAAAAAAAAAAAATCTATATCAGGGTTATTTTGGCGGGGTTCGAAGCTAGGCTGTGTCATTTGATTGGAGAAATGTATGTCATTTGTTATAGAGTTTACTCTTTAATCACGGCAATTCTTTTTTATTTTCTCTTTCTATTCAGTGACGCACACAGTGATTAGCATCCCAGCCATTACGACATCCCATGAGTTTAAATCGTCTGCTGTGGTAGACTTTGTTTTTTTAGAGCATTTTCGAAAAAAAAATGCTCTATTGTCCCCGTTTTGTCTGTCTGTCTGTCTGTCCGTCATCACCCCAGATCTCAGCAACCATAAGTCCTAGACCCATGATGTATATACCATTTTGTAGGTCTTGGCCTGCCATGTGTGCATAAAAAGTCCATTTCGCGATCTGACCTCTGAGGGCTGGACATCAGTGTTTTTACCGTTTTTTTTACTATATAAGCTATATTAATAATTATGTCATTTTCATGGCCCCATTCTACACCTTATACGTTCAATAGCCCATTCATTTGGTGCGAAATACTGCAGCATGCAGTTTCACCAAGATTGACGTCACACGTGTTCAGAGCTATATCTTTTCGGAAAGTTGTCTAAAATTGGTGCCAAATTCCGTTTCTGTGTACTATATTTAGCACCGGTAATTTCCCTTGATTTAGACAAGATTGTGATCTATTCGCCATACATATTTAAGTTTATTTATTAAGAAACTCATCAAATAAAATAGTAAGCTTGGGTTCTAAGTTTAATTGAAAGTATCAGAGCTATGCAACAATTGACGGAGTTTTCGGACGATTAAATGACTACAATTTCGAATGTTTTCAATTATGAGTCCTATTTCAGTGACCACAAACCACTTGTAGTTAGATTTAAGATAAATATTTACTGAAAGCTAACATACGTACTGATACATAACACGAAAATGCACTAACAGGTCCTGTGTCCAGAATGGAACAGGATTATTTGACTTGTTTTTTATTTAATGTCGTAAACAGTATTCTTAAATTTTTGGCGCCAATATTCGATGCCCATGATCAACTTCCGTTGTTAGGACCGAAAATTGTAGATACGAGCGATCTTTATATCTATTAGTATGATAATAGTAAAGTAAAAAAAAAAGTTCCCTTAAGCCCCCACAGGGCCCATCGGGGC
Organism: Bulinus truncatus; assembly: GCA_021962125.1. Lineage (NCBI taxonomy): Eukaryota > Metazoa > Mollusca > Gastropoda > Planorbidae > Bulinus > Bulinus truncatus. The sequence goes on along the minus strand of JAGDYQ010000036.1, from coordinate 6,611,578 downwards.
AGATGAAGTGTAGAATTCATCTGTTTCAGTAACCTCGGCATATGAAGGGATTGTGTGGTTAGCACAACGCCCAGCCGCCTTTACTTCCCCCAACTTAAAGTCAGGTACCCATTTATAAAGCTGGGTGGACTTTCACCTGGATCTGAAAAAGTTCCAAGATTCTCACTGAGATTCGAACCCGGGATCCTCCGGTCGACAGTCGAGCGCTCTACACCACTTGACCACCCGTTCCCAGTATGATAATAATTGTGCTAAAAAAAAAAAAGGTCAATTACGTGATGGGGGTAAAGTGAAAATACATTTTTTTCTTTCTTTCCCCATTGCCTTGAGCCCATACATGCCATTCTTTATTTTAGCCGTTCACACCATCGTGCGTTTCACTGCATTCATTGATCTGATAACAATTATAGCCACCGCGTCTGTTCACATGCAGTGCAAAACAATTATGTCTACCCCCCCCCCACCTTTCGAGACTAGACAATCAATATTTACTCACAGTTGTGGCAACACCACTCACCTAGTAGTATTACTTGTGTTCAGTCTAGTGTTGCAAGTTAGGGAAGAGATTATCTTGACGTAATATTAATAGTTTCGTTGGATAGTGTGCTCTCTCTCTCTCTCTCTCTCTCTCTCTCTCTCTCTCTCTCTCTCTCTCTCTCTCTCTCTGTGCTGTTTGTTGCGCGCCAATTTTTTTTTTTTCAATTTCCTTCCAAAGTTTCGCAACGGTCAATATCTCGAGCCACGTACAGCGTTTGGGAAATTAGAGGAACACTGAGGGGTAGTACCCAGAATCGTAGCTGGCTCATGTGGCGCCATGAGAGAATTACATACTTTGGCGCCCTCCTCCAAATTCGAAAAGTACAAAAAAAAATTAGAATAGATCTTTCTGCGCCCCTTCCTCTTTTCCTGCGCCCCTTCCTCGTTTCCTGCGCCCCTTCCTCATTTCCTGCGCCCCTTCCTCATTTCCTGCGCCACTTCCTCTTTTCCTGCGCCCCCTTCCTCTTTTTTTTTGCGCTCCTTCCTCTTTTCCTGCGCCACTTCCTCTTTTCCTGCGCCACTTCCTCTTTTTTTGCGCTCCTTCCTCTTTTCCTGCGCCACTTCCTCTTTTTTTTGTGCTCCTTCCTCTTTTTCTGCGCCACTTCCTCTTTTCCTGCGCCCCTTCCTCTTTTCCTGCGCTCCTTCCTCTTTTCCTGCGCCACTTCCTCTTTTTTTTGCGCCCCTTCCTCTTTTCCTGCGCCCCTTCCTCTTTCCTGCGCCCGCTACTCTTATTTCACCGCCCCTTCCTCTTCTTCTCCTCTTCGCCCTTCCTCTTTTTTTTTGCTCACTTCCTCGCTTCACTGCCAGCCACTTCCCCTTTCCCTACGCCACTTCCTCTTTTTTTTTCGCTCCTTCCTCTTTTCCTGCGCCCCTTCCTCTTTTCCTGCGCCCCTTCCTCTTTTTTTGCGCTCCTTCCTAGCTCAGCGCCTTTTGCGGCCGCACAGCACGCACTATCATTCCTACGTCACTGGTAGTTGCCCGTAATGGAAGTCGGAATAAAGAACTATTATCAGTAGAACTATGGCTTAGTGTGCGTCAATGACTTAGAAAGAAAAAAAAAAGAATTGCAGTGATTTAAGAGTAAACACTATAACAATAACATAAACCTCTCAAATCGAATCAAATGAGACAACCTAGCTTCGAACCCGCCTCCGAAACACACTGGCCGAGTGTGTGGGTAAGTAGCTAGGGCGGTGAAGTTTGGATACTGAGCTCAAGCTGAAATAGTTTGGCCAATGTGGGGGGGGCGGTTGGGGGTCACAGGGGGCCCACTAGTCACTAGACTGCAGTATGAATGGCAGTATGAATGGCGTAAAGTCATAATACCATCATGCATAACAAATATAACTCTGTTATTCAAACTCACAGCCTGTATAAAGCCTATCGTGTTACTAACTGGGTTCCGCACCTCCCATCCATATTGCCGGCCATGTCCAGCTAGAAATATATACAACCATCCATATGCGCCAATAAGTATCAACATCTATATGAACATTAGCCAACATGTGGTAAAAAAAAACAATAACAACGTAATTACTCGCCCCAACATGCCGCATGCGCGTTAATCAGCCTTTAGCGCCATTGTCCCTTTAACGTATTGGCCGAAAAACAAACCTTAATAAAATAATAGCGATTTTGTGTTCTGCGTTAAATCGAAAGTAAAGAATCAACGCAACAGTATTCCAGTTTAAAATACAATCACGAAAAAAAAATCGGATCTGCCAGAAACCAAAAAATAACCTAGCCTACCGATCAAGCCTAAGGGGATATAACTCTTTGCAAAGGTTTCCCAGGGTACAGCTTGTAAACAATGATGCCACAACCATACTCATCCCTTCTTCTCCCAAATCTCCCACAGTTTTAAACATGAAAGCGTAGTTTCTCTCAATCTCTCCCGACAAACACACGCACGCACGCGTACACACACATACAAACACACGCGCGCACACACACTACCAGCTAGCATCTTGCTTTCTGCACAAATAATTGTATTATGTCCAAGAGAATGAGGAGCGAAAATAAAAAAAAAAGAAAGTTAACTAAGTAACGAGATGGCGAAGAAGTTTGGACGTAACTCGATCGGTTCCATTACCAGTGCCGGTCCTATGGATTTGGGGGCCCGAGGAGCTTGATCTCTTTTGGGGCCCCTGCATTTTGACTTTTGACATCATGACATGAAATAATACTTAATATTTGATGTTAAAAAAAACAATTTTGGGGACTCCCCATGAAGCTGGGGCCCGGGGGGACTTTCGAGTTTGGACCCCCCTCCCTATTTACGCCTCTGTCAATTACTGTATAAAATATACGTTGCAATAATCGTGGATGGGGGTCATTTTATGTTCTTTTATAACTGGACGAATATCTGAACTATGTTTCTGAACTAGAAAAATAATGTATTATGCCGTGCCTATATATTTTACGCTTTAGAGCACACACATTATCATCATTAGTATGATACAAAACATAAGCATTAAAATATTGTTTAGGCATAGTGAGCTCAACATACATTAAAACGAAAGTAATAATTCTCAAAGTGTGGGTACAGACCAGAGGTGTGCGGATCTTGAAATTTAGCGTCCGCGTCCGTCCATGGATTTCTATCAATGATCCGCGTCCGCAGATTCTTACAACATTGGTTTGCAGTCAGTCCGCGCGTCCGCATTGCTGAAATTTAGCTGTTTAAATGACTTGAATTTTTTTTGGGTAACGCTAAAGAAGATCCGCGTCAGTTCGCGAGTCCGCAACTTAACCATACTGTCAGTCCGCGGATTCGGAAAAGTCTGCGGATCTGCGTCCGCTGTCCGCTCATCTCTGGTACAGACCCTCCAGTGATTTGAATTGGGTTTCCAAAATAAATAAAAAAAATGAATAATGAACCCAATCGAATAATATACATAAAATTAATTTTTAGCTTTTCCTTTATTTTTTTTTTTAAAAACCCATTTTTTTTTTTTAAATTCTAGAAGAGTTGCAAAGCTCAAAAGTTTTAGAACCACTGAATGATATGACCGTAGAGCCAGAGAAGTGAATCGGTTACTTCATCCACTTGATCACACACAATAATCTCCGGAGTTTCTTCTGCCCAACGCACACTACACGGGCGCCTCTTCTGAAGGGGTGGTGGGTGTAATGGGATTTAAAAATCAGGACTACAGAAAAAAAGAAGAGAAACCTCAGCTCATGTCAACGATCAGAGGCGGATTCAAGACACTTCGACACGCAAAAAGCATTCCACATTTAGTCCAGTCCTGACACACATATCTCTAGTCCATTCCAGATGTCACGGGGAATTCCCTGTGTGACGGCGCACCACATGGATTTGATATTGAACGGAAGTTAGTAATATTGTGACGCACGGACGGTTGATCAGAAAAAAGAATAGATTGTTTTTCATACCCCTTATTATTAATGGTGTTATTTTATATTTATATTGCGATGCCAGATCATGTCATTTATATCCATGGAGCCAGGCCCACTGACAGAAATTTCGGGCCACTGGGCAGGGCTGTCACGCCACCCCCCCCGTGCTGATAATAATATTTTCAAAAGTTGATTGGCTAGCTCAGTCCGGGTCCCTTTAACTCGCCGGTCCCCTGGACATTAGCCCCCCTACCCCCTCCCCCCCTCGGCGGGTCTGCATGAAGCCAGTAAACGACCCGTATAAAGATTCTTCCTTAGCAAAACCCATAATAACATTCCAAATAATAATAATATAACTTATAGGTATTGATATAGCTGTTCCTTCAAACAGAATAACGCAGAGTATAGTAGAACGTCGTTTATACAAACGTTTATTATCCGAAGCGTGAAGTATCCGGACCAGCTTTTTTTTTTGTCAACTACATGTACTGTAAATGAATCAGAAGTCTTGCAGCGAAATAACGAAGGTGTACAAATGGTACAGCGAAAAATAAGTGATTATTGTCGACATTAAAGGTAAAATTGAAACATTTTGCACCTATGTTGCTTTTTCTTTCAGCACGTTTCCCGCATGTGATAATTTCTAATACTCGTATAGTGTCCGGTTTCATATGCTGCATGGATCGCATTCGGTTTTCGGTTATCCGAACAATCGCGTATCCGAACGGCGCCCGGTTCCGAATTGATTCGGATAAACGAAGTTCTACTGTATGCCCATATATAAAGACCTAGAAATCGAACATCAAGAGAATGTGTGGAATGAAATCCACCACCGTGGCCGTCGTTGGGAGGGGGCGCTGTTAAAGTTTCCAAATTGAGATCTTGCAAACAACAGTCCAAATTGATGAAAATATTCAGCGGAGAGCTCAACATACGAGAACTCCAGAAGGTTGCCTCGTAGGAGCCGAAGTTTAAAATGGGGCTTTTAAACAAAAAAAAAAATTTTTGACACATGTGAAAGTCAGTAGTAGTAGTATTAAGACACGTGATCTGCAGCGCGTGCATCAGACTCACATCTTTACCGTCATTGAGTCATTCAACCAATCAGATCAGATTTTATTGGAGAGTGAACGTAAAGCTCAAATACATGACGTCATTGTTGCTCAATGATTTTTTTTTTTTTTTTACGAAACGAAAAACTATTCTAAACTATAGCGTATATATATATATATATATATATATATATATATATATATATATATATATATATATATATATATATATATAATGTCTTATTGCAAGAGCCAATGGAGATGTGGCGCCACCATTAGCTGAACCAATAAAAGTAAGGAAGCGACTCTGTGATCGTCCACGGTCGCCCCACCCTTGCTCTAAGTGCAGGGAAGTGAAGTTTAGAAAAGAACCAACACAGAGGCGTAGCGAGGGGTGGGCTAGAGGGGCATCATGTCCCGGGCGCTATGGGGAGGGGGCGCTAAAAAGGTGTTGTGCCCCGGGCGCGAGTTAAGCTCGCTAAGGCACTGAACCAACAAACAATCTTCCAAATTTTTTTTTCTTTATTTGTCGCGTGGGTCATACGGGTTGCATTCGGCTCAAGTCTGGCGGTCAATCAATGCTACGAGATAAAACAAAAATACCACAGCTGCCATCTTTGTTTTTTTTTTTGGCGTTTAACCCAAATAGATGGATTCAAATCATCGACCGTTTGAATTATTTTCAGTTATCGTAAACTATCCCATGATGTAAACTGAAACTTTTTAAGACTTAATCAGTTTGGGAGAGGAGCGGGGTCATAAATTATGAAAGTTAATAAAAGGGACTGAACCTTTCAGAACAAGGGAGGCGATTTTTTTTTTAATTTGATCAACCAGCTTGCCGATGTTTAAGTTGCACAGTTAGAAACAAGAACAACGTTTCGAAGACCTTTCTGAAAAAAAAAAAAGGAAATTCAAGACAGAGTTAGACATTGTAGGGTTCGATTATTTTATAAAGTCGAGGGCGGAGAAAGGACCCCCCCGCGATTTCCCCCTTCCCCGAGGTAGTGTAATATATGGCCTACTTCTGATGCACTCCCAACCACATACTAACATATGTATGTACTAATTTAAATTGTTCCCCCTTGGAGAGCGCATTATTCACTGGTGAAGAAAGTGTCTTGGTAGAGTTCCTCTACTGTCCATTCAGGATGAACCATATGTTTGGTGGGTCATTTAAAGCAGATGTAATAATATTCTTACTTTTATAATACATAATATTATAGAGTGAATGATGATATGAACAACGCCCTTCCCTTATCGATATCTGTCGTCGTCTGTTTTTCTATCGTCTGCCAATATCTACATCCTTAATTGGCCAGTTAATTATGCTAACTAAATTTCTAGGCCAAATTTAATATTATTACAGCCAAATATAATTATTACAGTAGATACTATTTCATTCATCCAGACTACAGTGCATACCACAAACTGTAGCAAGAATAAAAAGCTGTTGAACAATTGTTAATTTATTTTTAAGTATTTTTTTTTAAATAGATTTTTACAATAACGTACTTTTTTTTGTCATATGTGGTCTCTCAAAGTAAATACGTGTATTGGTTGTTGTCAAACTAAACTATTAAGCGGGCGTGGTCAAAAACAAAGAGAAGATGTGGTTCAAACAATAATCGGGGTGGGGAGGCCGGTGGAGGGGGCAGGGGGCGTGAGATGTAGGCGGAGTTAAGTCACGACCGACGAGACACGTGATCCGGTAGGTCATGACTCAGTTGTCCTCCCCCTTGTGCCAGCCTCGGCGACCAGAAAGAGAACAAGTAGTAATAAACCGCATGTATCATATCAGAAAATATTGTCCTTTGCTGTTATATAGGTCAGCGCACAGAATAGCTATAGGACCTAGTGCTTCAACCTCATTTGGACAACGGTTCATTCCAGGTTCGACGTCTTGGCTACGGGCTACTGGTGGGGCAGAATAGGACATCAATGGATCGGATTTTCTCAAACAAACACAGGAATTAATGGAATCGAAATAAATGAATAAATAAATAATTAGTTTTCTTGATAAATCATCGATTATGGTAGAATGTTGACGATTACAACAGGGCCTTATGAGGAGTGCCGAACCTATGGATTTGGGGGCCCGGGGAATCGGCCTCTTGGGGGCCCCGGTATTTTGACATTCGACACCATGACATTTAATATAAAAAAATGTTGGCCCCTCCCCTCATGCTGGAGCCCGGGGGACTTTCGAATTTAGACCCCCACTCCCCCACCCTAGGTACGCCTCTGCTTATGAGTTTATCAGGCTAAACGAAGATACGAGTATTATAGGTAAGGCTTCCGTCTTAATATAAAGGCCCCACAGGCGAAGCCCATTTTGGGGCCACGTCAATTATTAGCCAAATTGCCCCCCCCCTTTTGGAGTCATATTAATTATTAGCAGCATGGGTTGTATTTTTCCCTTTTTGGGAGCCATATTAGTTATTAGCAGCATGGGTTGTATTTTTCCCTTTTTTGGGAGCCATATTAATTATTAGCAGCATGGGTTGTATTTTTCCCTTTTTGGGAGCCATATTAATTATTAGCAGCATGGGTTGTATTTTTCCCTTTTTGGGAGCCATATTAATTATTAGCAGCATGGGTTGTATTTTTCCCTTTTTGGGAGCCATATTAATTATTAGCAGCATGGGTTGTATTTTTCCATTTTTTGGGAGCCATATTAATTATTAGCAATACAAAAAAAAAAACAAATCCTCTGTGATAACAAAGAATACAGACTGCATTGTGATCCGTTTCATGTTTAATCATAATAGCTAGAACCCCTTTCCATCAATACTAATAATAATATTACATTGCTGCTTTACATTGTACTTGTTTATAAAAAATAATGAATATTTGCTAATGTGGCGTTTCCCTGCTTCATTATACGACACCATGGTATTCAGTTACATGCATAACTATAGACTTCTGACTTAATACAGCAGTGCACAAAAAAAACTAATCATTCATTCAGCACCCCCTACCCTCCTCCCCCCCCAACCCCCGTTCCTTTTATAGAGACACGCTGATTTTCAATGTTAAACTACAATTAAAAATAAAACAAGCAATTAAGCCTGTTCCATTCTGGACACAGGACGTGTTAGCGCATTTTCAGTACGTTTGTTATCTTTCAGTAAATATTTGTAAATTTTGGAAATGTTTATAAATTCAATTGTGTAATGCATATATCTGAAAAAAAGATATTAAAAGGACAAGTAAGTCATGTTGAATAACTGTTACAAAAATAAATAATGATTACGCCCCTTTGATTAGCTTTTATTATTTATATTTAAAATAAAAGCAAAACGGTACATAACAAACTCTTATATTTTGGCCCTGAGAGGTCAAATCGCGAAATGGACTTTTGATGTACACTTGGCAGGCCAAGACCTGCACAATGATATATACATCATGGGTCTAGGACTTATGGTTGCTAAGATATAGGGCGGTCCATTATTAATATAGCTTATATAGTAAAAAACGGTACTTTATAAGGCCCCCTTTACGGCCCTGAGAGGTCAGATCGCGAAATGGAAAAAAAGTCATTTCTTGGCAGGCCAAGACCTACAAAATGATATATACATCATGGCTCTAGGACTTATGGTTGTTGAGATCTAGGGTGATGACAGACAGACAGACAGACAAAACGGGGACAATAGAGCATTTTTTTTCGAAAATGCTCTAAAAATACTACTACAACATATTTTGTATTAAAAAAAAGGGGGGGGGGAGAGAGAGAGAGGGGGGAGATTATTGAAGACATTGTATATAAAATGATGGGGAGTTATCTCCTGCTGAGATTTAGTTTGCCAGAGGAGGCAAACAATACTGAACACACACCTCTCCCCACCCCAGCCCTGCCACTTCTATTCAAATGAAGAGGTGGAGATTCATTTCGCTTTTGTTCATTTCGATTTTTAGATCCCCATGCAGTTCAGGCACTACACTGAAGAACATAACGGCTACTGACCGTAAAGCTGCACACTTTATCGGCTCTGATGGACAGTCAAAACTAAGTGACAGCCTGGGATCCTAAATGTAGTGAAGAGTGGGCAGAGGCGTACCTAGGGTGGGGGAGGAGGGGTCCTAATTCGAAAGTCCCCCCCACCACGCCCCAGCTTAAGGGGGGGGGGTCACTCAAAATTTTTTGTTTACATTAAATATTAAGTACATTATCTCATGTCATGGTGTCAAATGTCAAAATGCAGGGAACCCCACAGCGGTCAAGCCCCCCCCCGGACCCCCAAATCCCTAGGCACCGAAGAGTGGCCTAAATACTATTATTAAGTACTATTAAATCTAATGTTAAAATGCACACCACCCCGACCCCCCCCCCCGGACACAGCGAATACGAAGATCTTTTATAAACATCCCCAATAAATATGAAGTATACCTCCTTATGATAATAATAATAAACTTGTTTAATTAATACTAAATACTTCTGTAAAACCAACACACCAACAGGCATGTTACACAACCAAAATACGCCGCACAATAACTACCGCAACAGTCATCATCTCCACGTTCAACATGGACACTATGGGGAATTTCCATTTATCTGCAACATTTACCAAACGCTCTCTCACTCTTGACATAAATCATTCTGTGAACGAACCCCCCCCCCCCAATCCCTCTCCACAACTCCCCGATCGTATAAAAGTTGGCTAAAGGTTCCTCTGGACGTCTCTTCCCCAGGGCCCTCTATTAACGGGCCCTGCCTGCGTCCGTCGATCAGACCCCCAATTTCAAAGGCCAAGTAGCCGAATCGTATTTCTTCCCACATCTGCTGTACGTAGTGGAATCAAACCAAAGCGTTTTAAAATTATGCCAGTAAGAGATTCGATTCTTTAAATCGGACAAATCTGAGTGTCGTAAAAACATCATTGTAATCCGTCGATCATACGTTGAGCTATAAATTCGATTACACCCAAATAGATCTGGAAAAAAAATATATAGTTGAACAAAACGAGCAACAACAGCAACACACAGTCATGTCTATCGTAATTTAAAACTGTACGTTGCTGCCTTGCCTCATCATCCAAAGTTTTATCGATTTTTTTTATGTTCTTCAAGATCTTCATGCGCTGCGTTAATTTGGCTAATTTTGTTGTTTTTTTTTACTTAAAATATTTTTTTTTTCACTTTATATTAATTTTATGTTGAACAAAAGAAAAAAATTTCGACTTTTTAGGTGCAAATTTTAAATGACTGGTACAATGCCGAACCTATGGATTTGGGGGCCCGGGGGGGGGGGCGGCTTGGCCTCTTTAGGGGCTCCTGCATTTTGACATTCGACACCATGACATGCGATTATGAATTTAATATTTAATGTAAAAATTTTTTGCCCCACTTCCGCCGTTCAATCTGGGGCCGCGGGAACTTTTGACTTTGGAACCACCCCCTCCCTCCACCCTGGGTACGCCTCTGGACTGGTAGAGAGATTTAACATGTTTATTTATATATTGTTTATTATATAGTGTTTATATGTCTTTGGAAAAATCCGTTAAAATACGCTATTTTTAAATCGGTGTGTTACATGTATTGTTATGTTGCTTAGCATTAATGGCTATACTTAGCTTCATGACCGCATTATTAGCCGCTACATTAGGGGCCCTATGTGGGCAGAGACGTTTGTTAGATTTCTGGGAATTCCCAGGACAACACAGAAGTAAATAAATAAATAAATAAATCGCTTCGGCAGCGAAGATGTCGGTCTGGTTCATTGTATGAAGGTTTAATGAGGTGAACCATAAGTTGAGGGGGGGGAGGGGGTAAGGGGGAGAGGAGGAGGAGGGTATGGTTCAGACGGATTAAAGACAAATGGAAAGGTCAGAGATACAGCTGTGCGTCTGACGGGGCCCAAGTCAGTGTGAGATGTCATGAAAAGCACAGTATTTCAATAACAGCATCAAGGCCTCCTCTCCTCCGTGAACAAACAAGTGGTTTGGGGCCCCCATATTGTACTAACAGCATCATGGTCCCCTCTCCTCCCTGAACTAACCAGTGTGTTGGGGCCCCCTTACATTTTACTAACAGCATCAAGGCCCCACCTCCACACAGAACAAACCAGTGTGTTGGGTCCCCCTTACATTTTACTAACAGCATCGTGGCCCCTCCATGGGCCAATGAGTGTATTGTGATCCCCCCTAACAGCATCAAGGTGTCTCCATGAACAAACCAGTCAATGGGGCCCCCAAACAATACTAACATCATCGATGCCCATACACTGATTTGCCCCCCCTCCTTACATTACCAACAGCATCATGGCCACATACCAGGGCCAACCAGTGTGCTGGGGCCCACTACACATTACCAAAAGCATCATGGCCATATACGATCTTTCACAACGACACGACCATCGCAAAAAAAAACAACAACAACAAAAAAAAAAACAAAAACAAAACAATCGTACCATTCTGTCAATCTCTGATTATAATGGAAACTCTCTGCCTCCAAATGCAAAGTCATTTACTGCTATCGGAAATGGAAAGCGAAAATGTGGGTGAGGGGCGCCCTGAATAATGATAAGACGCCTCCCCAACACCCCTCCATCCCTCCCCCCCACAGACGATACTGTTTTTTTCGGTCATCGCTTCAGTCACACCCCCCCCCCCGACCCCGAGTTCTACTACAAACACAATTCGGCTAAATGCCAGCAGCAAAGGTAACCTTACCCCCCCCCCTCCCCTCCCCCGGGGTCATGCAGAAAATATTGTACAGCGACGGGTCAAAGTGTCGGGCTTCTGTGTTAAAAGATATCTCTATATCTTTCCCATTGTAGATGGACTAAAAAAAAAAAAAAACTGCCCCATTTTTCGAATCATGTATAAACAAACACTTGTTTTCGTATGCCAGTGCCGAACCTTGGGATTTGGGGGTCCGGGGGGGGCTTGGCTTCCGTAGGGGCCACTGCATTCGACACCTTGACATGAGATAATGTACTTAATATTTAATGTAATAAGAATTTTTAGGGCCCCCCCATCAAGCTGGGGCCAGGGGGGGAGGACATTCGAATTCGGACCCCCCTCCCTCCCCCCACCCTAGGTACGCCTCTGGTTTACGCAGTATCCAATCGCCCCATTCTACTTTCCAGTGAAGATGATGCTGTCTTCAAGCCACCGATGGATCAAGATTTATCACTGCCCTCCTCCAACCAGGAAGTGGTTAATTCGAAAAGGTTTGCCGCATTTTATTCTCTCGCCCCCCCCCCCCATTATGGTTTTATTCCACCCCCACCCCATAAACCCCAAGCTCGCACAATATCTGTCAGCGTGTCCTCCCCTCCCCCCCCCTTCCCCCCCTCTTCCCCAAGTCAGCGTTTCATTACATTAACTGATTTACAGCTTGAACTGAATGGACGGGAACTATCCAATGATACTGTGGCCGGTGATTCACCTTCTTCCAGCGCAGATCTTGTTACTCAGCCATGACAGGTCTGTGGTTTTCACAATTGTTATAGTACAATGATGAATATAGTTTTCTATCTATCCATCCACCCACAGACCACATCTATCTATCTATCTATCTATCTATCTATCTATCTATCTATCTATCTATCTATCTATCTATCTATCTATCTATCTATCTATCTATCTATCTATCTATCTATCTATCTATCTATCTATCTATCTATATCTATCTATCTATCTATCTATCTATCTATCTATCTATCTATCTATCTATCTATCTATCTAATCTGTTAAGCAACTTGTATTCTGTTCCTCTGTACTCTCACTCTTCCAATCGACTCAGCATACAACACAAATATCTTGAGTACAACAAACATATCATGTGTACAACACACATATCATGTGTACAACAAACATATCATGTGTACAACACACATATCCTGTGTACAACAAACATATCCTGTGTACAACACAAATATCCTGTGTACAACAAGCCTATCATGTGTACAACAAACATATCATGTGTACAACACAAATATCCTGTGTACAACAAGCCTATCATGTATACAACACACATATCCTGTGTACAACAAACATATCATGTGTACAACACACATATCATGTGTACAACACACATATCATGTGTACAACAAACATATCATGTGTACAACAAACATATCATGTGTACAACACACATATCCTGTGTATAACAAACATATCCTGTGTACAACACAAATATCCTGTGTACGACAAGCCTATCATTGTACAACAAACATATCATGTGTACAACACACATATCCTGTGTACAACAAACATATCCTGTGTACAACACAAATATCCTGTGTACAACAAGCCTATCATGTGTAGAACACACATATCCTGTGTACAACAAGCCTATCGTGTATACAACACACATATCCTGTGTACAACAAGCCTATCATGTGTACAACACACATATCCTGTGTACAACAAGCCTATCATGTGTACAACACACATATCCTGTGTACAACAAGCCTATCATGTGTACAAAGCACATATCCTGTGTACAACAAACATATCATGTGTACAACGCACATATCCTGTGTACAACAAGCCTATCATGTGTACAACACACATATCATGTGTACAACAAGCCTATCATGTTGTAACACATATCATTGTACAACAAGTCTATCATGTGTACAACACACATATCCTGTGTACAACAAGCCTATCATGTGTACAACGCACATATCCTGTGTACAACAAGCCTATCATGTGTACAACGCACATATCCTGTGTACAACAAGCGTATCATGTGTACAACGCACATATCCTGTGTACAACAAGCCTATCATGTTGTAATACATATCATTGTACAACAAGCCTATCATGTGTACAACACACATATCCTGCGTACAACAAGCCTATCATGTGTACAACAAACATATCATGTGTACAACAAGCCTATCATGTGTACAACACACATATCATGTGTACAACAAGCCTATCATGTGTACAACACACATATCCTGTGTACAACAAGCCTATCATGTTGTAACACATATTAATTTACAATAAGTCTATCATGTGTACAACACACATATCCTGTGTACAACAAGCCTATCATGTGTACAACACACATATCCTGTGTACAACAAGCCTATCATGTGTACAACACACATATCCTGTGTACAACAAGCCTATCATGTGTACAACACACATATCCTGTGTACAACAAGCCTATCATGTATACAACTTACATATCCTGTGTACAACAAGCCTATCATGTGTACAACACACATATCATGTGTACAACAAGCCTATCATGTGTACAACACACATATCCTGTGTACAACAAGCCTATCATGTGTACAACAAACATATCATGTGTACAACAAGCCTATCATGTGTACAACAAACACATCATGTGTACAACAAGCCTATCAAGTGTACAACAAACATATCATGTGCACAACAAGCCTATCATGTGTACAACAAACACATCATGTGTACAACAAGCCTATCATGTGTACAACACACATATCCTGTGTACAACAAGCCTATCATGTTGTAACACATATTAATTTACAATAAGTCTATCATGTGTACAACACACATATCCTGTGTACAACAAGCCTATCATGTGTACAACACACATATCCTGTGTACAACAAGCCTATCATGTGTACAACACACATATCCTGTGTACAACAAGCCTATCATGTGTACAACACACATATCCTGTGTACAACAAGCCTATCATGTATACAACTTACATATCCTGTGTACAACAAGCCTATCATGTGTACAACACACATATCATGTGTACAACAAGCCTATCATGTGTACAACACACATATCCTGTGTACAACAAGCCTATCATGTGTACAACAAACATATCATGTGTACAACAAGCCTATCATGTGTACAACAAACACATCATGTGTACAACAAGCCTATCAAGTGTACAACAAACATATCATGTGCACAACAAGCCTATCATGTGTACAACAAACACATCATGTGTACAACAAGCCTATCAAGTGTACAACAAACATATCATGTGTACAACAAACATATCATGTGTACAACAAACATATCATGTGTACAACAAGCCTATCATGTGTACAACAAACATATCATGTGTACATGTATTGACTTTGATAGGAAAACAAAAAATAATCTAACAAGTGATGGGTCATGATGATAAAAAAAAATGTTATCACGTGAAAATGAAATGAACAAGAACCTGAGTCTGTCTGTAACCAGGCACACATATAGGTAGTTAGCGCCGCTAACCTGCTGAAGTTTGAGGACACATGGCCGTGTGGTAAAGCGCTCAACTGTCGACCCGAAAGTCCCTTGTTCGATCTCCGGTGAGGACGCATGGATTTTCATGTTGAAGTCCCCCCGCTCAAATCCCCCCCCCCCGGGACGCTTCCATGGCTATCGCACTATCGGCAATGGTTGGGATGAAAGAAGGGCGTCATAAAACCCTCCGATTAGTGTTAATAGTAACTAAGAGATTAACGCCTAATACTTACAGCGACATTCATATCAGAATGCTCAGTTCACGATGAACGGTTGAGACCTTATAACATATTGTACACATTTTAAAATTTAAATTGTTCATTTTTTCCAAAATTGTAATGACTAAAAATAGTTCCAAGGGAGTTAATTTTTTTATATACTCGTACACTGTATGTTAAAATTTATATAAATATGCCATATTCATATTTAAGACACCATCAGTTTATTACATTAATCCAGAAATTAAAAGTTTCGCCCCTAATATTCTGTAGTGATGCTATACAATTTAAATTTCAATGAGTTTGGTAAAAAATTATCACTTTTTCCAAACCTAAGGAGGTCACCTCAAACTTATGCCCCTTATTTAAATAAAATTATGTGTTTACAATAGTAAAACCAATCATATTAATTTCTATGTGAATGACACTGGTAACGCCAGGGCCGTAATAAGGTCATCTACGGGCCTATGTACTATCAAAGTCGTGGGCTCTCCCCGACTTCATTTTTAATATTTTTTCTAGAATGCACCCGCACTTCTCTGCGATTTGAAATCTATAACTTTCCGCATTGTTAATGCAGACTCTATGCAGTGATGACGTAGTAATTCCGGTGTTACGTCATGCGCTTCGCATTCGTTGTTTATCGTTAATCATGGGCTTCTTTTTTCTTACAAAATTAAAAAAAAATAACGAAAGTACTTTTAAATAACCATGTCTGGTGGATACAAGAGGAAATACGAGAGTGGATTTGAGAAGCGGAAGAAAAAAGGAGGAGAAAGAAAAAGCATTGAAAAAAACATTCGTTTTAATTTATGAGCAGAGACACTGATTGCATTACTGGTAAAACTAGTAATACTAGTGATAATGACATTTCATTTACTTCTTCGGCCACAATGTGCACCAACAATCCCGCAATACCAGAAATAATGTTGCGGGGCTGTGCTGAAAAAAGTGAAACAACCGAAACAAGTGTTACAAAGGAAAAGATATCGGCAAATTATGTTACGGGTCATGCTGAAGCTGCTGTGTTTGATTTGCCTACAGACTCAGACTCTATATTACGGTCAGTAGGAGATGCCGGTTTGAAGCATGAGCTGCATGGCAAAGAATACAGTTATTCAAGTGATCCAGCTGATGGGGAGATAACTGCACATCTAAGAAGTTATTATGCTGAACATCTTCCTTCACAAAATTTGGAGTCAGATTTTACATTAAAGGGTAGACAATTTGGTGACAAGATCATGCACGCAAAAAAATATGTTGCTTGAACGTTAACAAATGGTGAAATCGTCTCGCGAGACTGGCTTCTCTATTCTCCTTCAACGGGTAAAGTGTTTTGTTATGTGTACAAGCTCTTTGACTACAATACCGGTTTTGCCAAACAGTTTATAGATGGTTTTGATGACTGGAAAAATGTCATCGCAAGGATTACATCAGATGAGAAGTCGAAGGATCACATAGCTGCTCTGTCAAGGATGTTAGAATGTCAACAGACATATAGAATTGACGAAAAACTGCAGAAAGCAAAAATTGAGCAAATACTGATGTTCTCAAGAAAATAGTTGCTGTGATAAGATTTGTTGAAAGAGGGTTAGCTTTTCGCGGTGACAGCCATTTAATAACAGTTATAACAATGGAAATGACCTTGGTTGCACTGACCTTTTAGGTGAATTTGATCCCTTTCTAAAGTAACACACTGAGAGACATGGAAACGGGAATGCATCATATCTTTCTGCAAGTACATGGGATGAATTTATTGAATTAATGGGATCCAAAGTATTGATGCAGTCACTGTCTGAAATTAAGAATGCTAAATATTATGGAATCAGTATCGATTCTACTCCTGACATCAGACATGTGGATCAGCTGACAGTTGTTGTTCGCTACGTTCTCAAAAGTGAAACGGTTGTAGAGTGTTTTCTTCAGTTCATTCCAATTGAACAACACGATGGTAAATACATTTTCGATCTCTTTGTGAGTACTCCCAGACTTCATGGTATAGATATCGGCAATTGCAGATCGCAGTCCTATGACAATGCGAGTAATATGAGTGGGACTGATTTATTCGGGAGTACAAGCTAGATTTAGAGAGATTAATACATTAGCGTAGTGGGTGCCATGCGCTGCCCACAGCTTAAATTTGGTAGGCTCATCTGCTGTGGAGAGCTGTTCAGCTGCAATCAACTATTTTGCTACTGTTCAGTTGGTCTACACGTTTTTTTTGCATTCACCGCAACCAGGCCCGTAGCAAGGTAAAAGTAAGCAGGGAGGCACCAATACCCAGCAAGGGGCCACCTTTACGTTTTCTTTATTTTTTCCCCTTTTTCTTCTTTTTTTAAGCGTGGGGGGGGGGGCAATCCACACCTAGCGTGGGGTGGGGGGCACGCCCACCATTGCCCCCCCCCCCCTGGCTACGGGGCTGACTGCAGCGATGGTTAAAATCGACAGAGTGCCTGAAAGAAAAAAAAAACCTTTATGTTGCAAGGGCTATCAGCAACATGGTGGTCAGCACTACTAGATCTTTTTATGCCAATTATAAGGAAATTCGACAAGCATTGTCTGATGTAGCTACAAGCTAACGTCAACCACCAGCATCTGTGCATGAAGCTAAATCACTCATAAAGAAGTTGGGCCATTTCGAGACAGTGTTAATGTGTGTGATTTGGAAAGACTTGCTACAGGAGCCTGGAATTGAGTTAACGACCATCATCAACTTGTATGACAGTCTTGTTCTTAACTTTCATGATACACGCGATAAATTTGAAATGTACTAATGTATAGCAAAACAGCTCTCACAAAAGGACTACAAAGAATGTACACAACGACAACGACAGCGACACCGATTACATGATGAAGTTGTGGATGATAATGATCCGGTTTTAGGTATGAATCCTAGTGAAATATTCCGTACTCAGTCTTTTTATGTTATCATAGATAGACTTATTACTGAGATGGTAAAACGGCGAGCAGCCTACACAACACTACATGAAAGGTTCAACTTTCTTCTGGACATATCTATGTCAACTGATCAAACAGTTCCGAAAGCCATGTCACTAATTGAGATGTACACATCAGATCTGGAAGAGGCATCTACTAATGAATTTCTTTTGTTCTCACGGATGTTTGCTGACATGTAAACTGTGGCTGAAATGCTTACAGCACAAATACAGAATAGGTTGGTGACAAGTTTTCCAAATGTAAATATTGCTTTCTATCTTTCAATTTTTGGAACAAGCGCCGAAGGTGAACGTTCCTTTTCTAAACTCAAATTGATAAAAACGTTTCTTCGGTCAACGATGGGACAAACACGACCATCCTTCCTGTCATTACTTTCAATTGAAAAGGATTTGATGATGGAAATGACATTTGAGGACGTCATATGTGACTTTGATAAGACAAAGAGCCGAAAAGTTAACAAACTGTAATTTACAGATCTACAGACACTGCATCTTGACTTACTCAGGTGCTCATCTCACACGGTTATATATAGTTACTTTAACACAAACATTATTACATTTTAATGGCATTCTGAACTAGTTTTCACTTGATGTTCTGGCTTTCGTAGGCCCTTGAAAAGTCCGTAGGCCCTAGGCACAGTACCTACTGCGCCTAGTTGATAAAGCGGCCCAGCATAGGGGGGGGGGAACATTGGCTCGCCAGCTATTCTCTGGCCAGCCTTAGAATTATTATTGCTATAAGGCAAGACTGATTCAACAAAATACATTGTGATGGCGTCCAACTTTGACTTCATTTATTTTTCACATGCAAAGTGTAGATACATAGATTACGTATACAAATGGTAAAGACAATCTTTGCAGTTAGGGGTAAAAATAAAGTCAAAACTAACAAATGTAAAAAATATGGAAAGGTGAGGGGGAGGGGGGGGGGGAGATCGAGCATTTATAGCAGCAATATGCGTCTTGCGAACGGAGCTAAAAATAAAACGAAAAAAAAAATGCCCCAATAAGACAAAACAAGAATGATTATATAGACACAAGATCTCCAAAGGGAACTAATGCTACATGCTCGACTGCCTGAGTTATGGATCCTGAGGAATCACTGGAAGATTGCTTTTCTCATCTACATAAGTTACTGTAGGTCAACTCGTATGTTTCTCTCTCTCTTATTTTAATTTCCATTCTTATTTGCTAGACAGATTTATTCTCTGATCCAGGACACGGGGTCCTCAAAATTCTGGCTTATGAGGTATGTCTTTTTTTTTTTTGAAGTTGGTAATTCAGATAAGTTCGTTCAACTATAGCGCAGGACAGTCCAGACGTTTGAGAATTGTGGTTGGTGTAAAAAAAACAACATGGCTGACGGACGGGATTTCCCGAATTATTGGTCTAAATATGTCAATATATGTAAAACGTGTTGTTTGGTTCTTTTGAGAGCTGCTGTTTACATGATTGTTTCACATTTGCATCGCATAATTACTCTCTATATTGTTATTATTATTATTTTTTACGTTTGAATAATTAGTGACACTGAAGTGATAGGGATAGTATCGTAGATAGTCACACCCCCCCCCCCTTCCCGCCCCGGCCTGCCCAGGCTGTATACAGTGTGAGGGTTGTGATAGTTTTTCAATAATGTGATACATAACTATGTATAAGGAATATACACATGACAGACACACACACACTCACACACCTTTAGGAAAGAAACTTGACTATCTATATAATAGACGCATCTTTTTATAGAATACACACACACACACACACACACACATATATATATACATATATATATATGTATGTATGTATGTATGTATGTATGTATGTATGTATTTATATATAGGAAAGGTACACATCTAACAGGCATTTAGATTCTACAAACTGTTCACAAGAGCTGCTGATGGTGCTAAGAGACTATCCAGACTGTTTACAGAGCTGCTGATGGTGCTAATAGACTATCCAGACTGTTTACAGAGCTGCTGATGGTGCTAAGAGACTATCCAGACTGTTTACAGAGCTGCTGATGGTGCTAATAGACTATCCAGACTGTTTACAGGAGCTGCTGATGGTGCTAAGAGACTATCCAGACTGTTTACAGAGCTGCTGATGGTGCTAAGAGACTATCCAGACTGTTTACAAGAGCTGCTGATGGTGCTAAGAGACTATCCAGACTGTTTACAAGAGCTGCTGATGGTGCTAAGAGACTATCCAGACTGTTTACAGAGCTGCTGATGGTGCTAAGAGACTATCCAGACTGTTTACAAGAGCTGCTGATGGTGCTAAGAGACTATCCAGACTGTTTACAAGAGCTGCTGATGGTGCTAAGAGACTATCCAGACTGTTTACAAGAGCTGCTGATGGTGCTAAGAGACTATCCAGACTGTTTACAAGAGCTGCTGATGGTGCTAAGAGACTATCCAGACTGTTTACAAGAGCTGCTGATGGTGCTAAGAGACTATCCAGACTGTTTACAGTGCTGCTGATGGTGCTAAGAGACTATCCAGACTGTTTACAAGAGCTGCTGATGGTGCTAAGAGACTATCCAGACTGTTTACAAGAGCTGCTGATGGTGCTAAGAGACTATCCAGACTGTTTACAGGAGCTGCTGATGGTGCTAAGAGGCTATCCAGACTGTTTACAGGAGCTGCTGATGGTCGATGTTGTTTTTGAATATTTAAAGAGGCGTTCGTCTGTGTTCTTTAAAGCCTCATTGCAGTGTTCTCTTCGGCGCAACCAATCATTCCGATGGTGCTAACAGACAGCTAGATTCTCCAAACTGATTACAGAGTTGCTGATGGCCTGTGGGTCGAGACAACAATACTCCCGTCGAGGGTGTGGCGGTTTCAAATTTCAGCTGGGTGTAACACGGCTGGTGGTGGTGGTGGGGGGGGGGGAGTCTGGCGGTGCTGGAAGACAATGTCAGTGGGTCACAGATCCTACTCCCTTCCTTCCTCCTTGCAAATCGCATCCCTGAACCCCCCCCCCCCCCTACAACACCACAACCCAGATCCTGCGTTTTGTTAGTGGGTGGGGGGAGGGGGGTAGGGCATATCGATCGTCTGAAAACTATTTATTCATATACCGTGGTGGTGTGTAGACTGACGGTCAGGCACGGTGTGAGCATTATTGTCATGCATGTGTGTGCGTGTGAGTGAACGTTAACCGAAGCGCAATTTATACAAGTATTTGTTTGTCCGTATGTGTGTGTGTCAGTGTTTGACAGTGGTAATCGAAGTGCAGTGCAAGCGTGTGTCTGTGTGTCTGTATGTGTGTGTGTGTGTGTGAGTGCTAATCAACAGGCCGTGCATTCAATATGCGGGCCTGTCTGTGTTTTTCGTCTCTATGCGTGTGTGTGTGTGTGTGTGTGTGTCTGTATGCGTGTGTCGGTGCGAGTTAGGTACGTAAAATGTTGGTGCCAGTTCATATAAGGTGTAGCGTGTATGTGTAAGTGTCTGTGTGTGTCGATGTGTATGACACACACACACACACACACACACGTAACGTGAAACAAAAATGCTAAAAGATCGAGCTTATGTCACATGTCTGTGTCTGTCTCTGTCGGCGTCACACAAGTACATGTCTGTGACTGTCTGTATCGGCGTCACACAACAACTGTCTGTAATATCGGTTCATCTATGTGTTTGTCTATTTGTGTTTTTTTCTGTCCTATTATAAATTAAACTGGCCAGTAGTGGGTTGAACGAGAACAACCGTGGCGATGGCGCCTGTGGAGGCCCGCCCTTTGAGGTTTTTCTTAGTTTATTTTACATAACAATAGCAGAACTAGACGTCTGTCTCAGGCCCAGAAATAGACCTAGTTCCGGCATATGACACTCACCCTAGTTCCCGCATACGACACTCACCCTAGTTCCCGCATATGACACTCACCCTAGTTCCCGCATATGACACTCACGCTAGTTCCCGCATACGACACTCACGCTAGTTCCCGCATATGACACTCACCCTAGTTCCCGCATATGACACTCACCCTAGTTCCCGCATATGAAACTCACCCTAGTTCCCGCATATGACACTCACCCTAGTTCCCGCATATGACACTCACCCTAGTTCCCACGTACTGCTAAGTCTGCCTCTGATCTAGCGATCAGTTAATCTTAGTACACAATCGCCCTTCTGTCAGTTAAACAGGTGTGTCTGTTTCCCGCTATGTCCACGTGTACAGGTGTGTCTGTCTCCCGCTATGTCCACATTTACAGACGTGTCTGTCTCCCGCTATGTCCACGTTTACCAGTGTGTCTGTCTCCCTCTATGTCCACGTGTACAGGTGTGTCTGTCTCTGCTATGTCCACGTTTACCGGTGTGTCTGTCTCCCGCTATGTCCACGTTTACCAGTGTGTCTGTCTCCCTCTATGTCCACGTGTACAGGTGTGTCTGTCTCCGCTATGTCCACGTTTACCGGTGTGTCTGTCTTCCGCTATGTCCACGTGTATAGGTGTGTCTGTCTCCCGCTATGTCCACGTTTACCGGTGTGTCTGTCTCCCGCTATGTCCATGTGTACAGGTGTGTCTGTCTCCCGGTATGTCCACGTGTACATGTAATATTGTTAGCTCTATCTCAGACATGAATGGTGCGGGAGGGGAGAGAAGTGGGGGGGGGGGAGGGGAGGTCAACACATCAAGGGAAATAATCAAATTGGAAATGTACTTTTTATTATTAATATAATCATCGATCTATTATTGATTAGTTTTGTACTAATTGCCAGATTTAAAAAAAATCAACTGTAACAAGAGGGAAGAACTTGCAAAAAATACGGTGGGAAACTTTTATACCAATAGTTTTAGAAACTAAGTATCTATCTATACTCCATCTACGTGAAATCTCGTGTATTGTAAACGAATGGTAAATTTGTCATTATTAATTGGTTTAAATTTATTTATCTATCACATGTATTCTTTAATTTTGCCTAGACCAAAAAAAAAAAAAGAAAGGGAACTTTTTTTAAAGGTGAAAAAGTAAATTTTGCTTACTGCATTAAAAAAATCTAAAAGGAAATTAGTAGGACCTGCATTTTTTAATTTAATTTCGATAAAAACTAAGATCAGTTTTAAATTAAATTTAGTACATCTATCTCCAATTACGTTCCTTCAGATTGGCAAACTATGCAACTGCATTTGGTCCCCACCCCACCAAAGTGGGCCCCCTTCCAGTTTTGTGTACATAATTTAATGCTAAGAGGGCTCCGTCAATCATTTTTGTCTAGGGCTCCCAAATGTAAATTCAGGTGTCTACCAATGGGCCCTACACCCAAAAGACTTAAGAACAGGACTGTCCAGACTAGCCATGGGCTACTTTAACCCCGGGGCCCGCCAACTGTTTCATAATAAAGCACAGCACCAGGTGTTTATGTTATGACGTTGATATTTAAAAAAAAATATGTTGTAGTACATGTCAACAGCCTATCCATCTGCTCTTGGACCCTCCCCTACCCCACCCTCCCCCCACTCTCCCCTCCCTCATCCGTTCCTAACTCTTGGTCCGGCCCGCAGAGAAAAAAAAATTACGAACTCTATGCAGCCCCTCCCCCCCCCCCCCCGCAAAAAAGTTCCCCTCCTTTGACTAGGTCAACTAATCTATAACTATACGCATTGAGCAGTGACTTTACAATAAAGTTACATTTTGAAAACAAACAAACAACAATAACAACAACAGGTCATACTTACATGCGCGTCTTACTCTGTGAGTACGTGCCAACTAAGAATTGATTTCTCACAGTTTTTTTTTTCTTTTTAAAAACTCACTTCCTCAATGTGGTATTCAATTACGGCGCTAATGTTTCTGAAGAATCTCTCATTGGAATATCCTTTATTTTTTTTATTTTTTTTAATAGATCCGCGGTACATAGCCCAAAAACTAAAACAGTTATCACCCACGATTAGAAATGAAGAAACACAAACAGACGAACACACTGAGCGAGCCTTGAACAATATCTGGTGATACACTCACCACTGCGATTGATTCACTGGGACGTGAGTGAGTTCAGAGGACCTTCAATGACAGAAACAACCGGATCGATACTGACACGGAGGAGGCTAGCTTCCGGGAGTGGACGGGCGCATGCGCAGGTGTGGTGGTGGTGGTGGAAGGCAGACGACAGTGGGAGGCGGGGTTGGGGGGGGGGGAGAGGGGAGAGAGACAGTGAGTGAGAGAGAGATTCGGGGGGGGACGCTCAAGCAGACGAGGGAGTTGGATTATGACACACACACATTCACGCAAACAAATGAATAAGAAAAAGAAATAATGCCAACAATAAATAATAATAAAATGGACAGCGGCGAGAAAGAGATGCAAGGTCAATTAAACAGCCAAGGACTAGCAGCGGTTTGTGGTATGGCAGGGGACAAACAATGCCAACAGGTCATTGCTGGAGATTTGTTTGAAAATTCCATAAATCACGCTGTTTGTTGTTTTTTTTTTCAGTTGAAGATTCCCCCCCCCCCCCTCTGTTAAAAGACTGATGTCTAAAATAATTATTTGCGTGTATGTGTGGGGGGTGGGGGGGGGAGGAGAGAGGAAAAAAGCGAGAGTTACAGAGGCGTTAAATATATGATGTGTTCGTCATTCAGTTTTTTCGTATGTATTCTCATCTCTGTCCTAGCCAAGATCACAGAATATAAATTATACAGACTTCGCATTGTCGTGAATTTAAATTTGATCTTCCTAAGAGCCGCCATATTTGTGGGTTTTTTTTTTCATAGTGTATCAATATTCAGGGTGTTATAAAGAAAAATAACACATATGGCGACAATTTAGCCATTGGTAGTGGACTTTTTATGTAGCGCTCCACTTTTCGTGTCATATATATATATATATATATATATATATATATATATATATATATATATATATATATATATATATATATATATATATATACAGTCGATTCCGCTTAATTGGGACACATCGGGACCGAGGCTTTTTGTTCCGATTAAGCGGCTGTCCCAATTAAACATACAAATTTACTATTGGCTTCTTGGTTTTGGTTTCTTTGAGATTTGTCCCAAATAAGCGGCTGTCCCAATTAAGCGGTGTCCCAATAAAGCGGAATACACTGTATATATATATATAATATATATATATATATATATATATATATTATAGGGCCCATTCTAGCTGATAGATGAATATTATGACGTATTGCTGCAGAACATGGTAACATAGTAAGATAAGAAATTAACCGAAACCAGCAATCCCTAGTTCCTTAATCTATTTCATATCTGCACCTAACATTAATAAAGTTTTTTTTTATCTACTTTACAAAAGTAAAATATGTTTAACCAGTGGCCTTTTATATCATTTAACCGTTTACAAATGTACAGTTTCCTGTTTTAAATTCAATGTTTATTTCATCGACATAAAAACAAACAAATTAACATTAACCCCCCAAAAAAACAACAACAACCGATATTTAGCAATACATGTATTCATGAATAAGACACGGACATCCTTTAACTGCTGTACAAGTGGCCATTTTTTATTTATTTATTTCTTCTAGTTTTGATGGGTGTGTCTATGGCGATTGAGCCAGGCATATGTGGCCAGATTTTTGTTTGGTTTTTGTAAAAATACGCATCAGGCTAAATTATTATTATTTTTTTTTATTAACTGAAGATTTTTGGAAAAAAAAAAAGAAAGACTATTTGTTTTTTTTTTAATTAAAATTACTTTGTGTCATATGATATTGAGAAATGTTCCTTAAAACACAGTCACAGCAACGCTAAATAAAACAATCAAATAAAACACCGTAAAAATAAATTATTATCTATAATATATATAAACCACAACTTCAAGACGCAGGACTATTTATAGATTGTGGGATTCCCGAAGACGTCACAGACGACACCTCGCGTTGTTTCGCTCGGGTTAGGTCAAAGTTCAACTTTGCATTTCATGTATTTTCTCCGAAGATGTCAGCCTGTTATTTTGTTTGATTGCTTATTTAAAAATAAAATTACAGTAATTATATTGATTGATAAGGCTGCGTATTTTACGCCGCGGGATGACTAATTATATTTTATATGAAAAAAAAAGAGCCAGATTATTTTTTTTTATTATAAATGTCACTTTTGGAATCTTTGAAAGTTACTGCCCTTGGTAATCTTGTTTTAAAAAAAAAAGTAACTCCCAGTGAGAGCCTCGGGCCATTGAAACTAAAAATTGACTGTCATGATTTCTACGTTACACATAATACATTAATGAGGCCCGGAAGGGGGGTGGGTGAGGCTCTGTAAGGGGGACATAATAATCCTAGGTTGGCTGTTTGTTTCGGCCCACGCTCCGAAATCTTTTACGTTCAGACGTTTGAAATTAAATTTAAATAAATTGATAAAAAACAGATTTGATATATATATATATATATATATATATATATATATATATATATATATATATATATATATATATATATATATATATATATTAGGGTGGCCCAAAATAACTTTTTGTAAAATATTTCTGAAGCATTTTGGTTTTCGTGTTTCCTTTGACTTCAAAACAGCACAGAACAAATTTCATGAATATATGACTTAATTTAGTACTGCCTCATCAACACTGATGTTTTAAATCATTTTGAATGAATTTTGAATGTATGTATATAAAAAGCAAACAGAAAATGTTAGAAGGTTCTGGAAAGTTTTAGAAAAAATCTATACAATTCTAGAAGGCTCTGGAAGGTTCTAAGAAATCTCTAGAAGGTTCTAGAAGCTTCTAGAAAAACGTGGAAAACTTGAGAAGGTTCCGGGAAATTCTAGAAATCTCTGGAAGTTTTGATTTTCATATAAAAAGCCAGCGTCACCAGTGCATTTCGATTTAGTTATAAAAATCAAGTGTTATAAGATCAAATGTTGCTGCTATATAAATACACGTATCATTCATTTAGTTATGAATACTAGGTCGAAAAGTGTTGTTCATTTAACTAGCATAGAAGTTGACACAACTCCTGTTTATTGAGCTAGGTACTTCCCCTAATTGAGCATACTGGCCAATGGTATGTTTACAAACACAGCCGTCTGGCAGTTAGTTGGTACAATTTTTTCATGACCTATTTCTTTGCTTGTATATTGTCCAGTGGACATGCCAATATTTATTGAGCTAGGTACTTCCCCTAATTGAGCCTACTGGCCAATGGTATGTTTACAAACACAGCCGTCTTCAATTAGACATTTTGGGGTAGTACAACTGGACCGGATGTGCTGCTATTCAAGTACTTTAAGACTTTTGGCCAAAAAAAAAAAGACAGGCAGAATTTAGTATATGCCACGATGTTTGACTGGAGCAAAATCTCAAGCCATTAAAAGAAGAAGTCACCACATTTTGTTGAAATATCCTCCAAATGAAAGACAACTCAAGATATTTGCCACGTGAAGATTACAAAGAACTTCTGACTCTGAATCGTATTTTCCTGGGAGGGATATCCACCCCCCCTCCCCTTGGGTTGCGTTTTCGGGTTCCAGGAGCTTATCACCATGCAAGGTGGATGTCTAAAATAATCTACACAACAAAGATTTATCTCTTCCGTCATCAATTAAAGCTGACTAAGCATGAAGACAGATCAATTGCAGAATTTGGTACCTTGGCATCCTTGTTTTACATTAAAGCTTGGATTCAGTGTCACATTCTAGCGGACGCGCCTCTGAATGATCTGGATTTCATCAAGCTTCTTAATGATTATAAGAATGTTTCTCCCTTCATTTCTCAGACTGCATTGAAAACAATTGGCCGACATCTCTGGTACCTTAGTGCAGAACTCATTCCTCTGGTTCTGTTATCTCAACGTGTCTCAGTGGATGAGAAAAACAGACTTGCTGCTTGCTTAAGGCAATTCATGGAGAAATCTTCTGATGATAAGAGAGAAAAAAGGTGCATCCACAGCACACATGATCCTTCAGCAATTTATAATGTGACATTAAAGGATTTTGTGACCTCGTCATCGCTGCTCTTCTTTAATGCTCTTCTGCTTCCTACAAATTTTCTCCATGACTGATGCTTCCATCTGGCAACAAACTCCATCCTTTCAGAAGGCAACAGCAGCGGTCTCTTCCCTTAAAGTTGTCAATGACTGTGCCGAGCGGAGAATTGGACTGGCGTCATCCTTCAACTCATCTCTCATTAAATCAGAGGAGGAAAAGCAGTACTTGCTCCAAATTGTTGAACAGCATCGCAAAGAGTTTCCAGATGCAAAAAAATCAACTGTGCTGAAGAGATCGCAACTTGAAGACCTTCAGGACTCAGAAAGCATAGACTAAAAAACTTTTAAAGTGTATTTTTGAATGGCGTATTTAGAACTACTCTGCAATACAGTCAGGTTAATGTGTCATGTAACTAGTATTATTTTATTGTTTAATTCCTACTGTGTAATATAATTGTTCTTTGTTTCTAAAAAATAGGATTTTAAACCTTGCAAAATTTTCATTTAATGCAACTGCCGAATACCATAAAACACGAGATGACAAGTGCACTGAGGCAGTATTTATAGGAGCCCAAATGGTTTGAAATTTGGTATATGCATGTTTTAAATCCCTGTGAACCAGAAAACTAAAATGCTCATGATAAAAATCAACTTTATTTTTTTTTCCATTTTAAAGTGAGCCACCCTAATATATATATATACATACACACACACACACACACACACATACATGGCAGTGGGCCGTATGAGAAATTGTCAAACTTTGACCGGTCCGTGGCGAGAAAAGGTTGGGTTGGGGGGGGCGCTGTCTTATAGGAGGTGCCCATGAAATGTGTTCGGGCTAGATTCTACAAGCCCTGCAAAACGATAGGTATTAAATGTATTTCTCCCATTTCAATAATACGTCATTGCGTGTAAACTCTCGAGTCAAAATTTAAAAAAAAAATGTTCCTGGAGAGTTTCAAATTATCCCTCGCTTCACAGGCCGACGCCCGCTGGAAAGGTAAAAAAAGGGAGGGGGGGGTGTACACAAGTATCGATTTCACTATGAAAAGTATCGATTACATTGACGGATTCACCAAATGTGTAGCAAATTTCGCGTCAATTTTTTATAAATATTTTTTATTACACTGTTGAAATTGAAAGGTCTCTCAGAGGCTTAAAATATTAACAAGTCATCAACATACCCTTAACCGATGTGTGGTCGTTGGAAGGAACGAATAGACACATCAACATACCCTTAACCAATGTGTGGTCGTTGGAAGGAACGAATAGACACATCAACAGACATAAGTTCTCTATAGTTGTCTGTTACTAATAGGTTGTTAAGTTAGCAAACGACAATGTAACATTTTAATGTCGTCTAATCTATGAGATTTTTAAAAAAATAATATTAGCTTTGAGAATATGTGTACATATTTTATAGAGAAAAAAGAAAATTTCAAATTTCACCGTTTACTTTTGGTCGTCTTTAGGATTTGTTTGTTTATTAAGAGATAGAAGTAAAATTAATCAAGTGACAGACGTTGAAGAGAAAAAAAAAATCAAAACATTTCACAACGGAAGCGGGAGTCGAAATGGGCGTGGCGTGGGGGGTAATTTTAGGGGGACGAGGGGGGGAAATTGTTGTTCTTATCCGCCACCAGGGAACAACACCCTTGCAGACATTAAAAAATGACGTAGTTAGCACGTGACATTGCGCTTGTTTTCATTTCTTTTCAAACCAACGACGCACTATTTAATCATCATGTGACAATTTGCTTTTTGACTAAAATATTTTTTTTTTTTTTTGCGGAATAACATCATTTTAGTTTGTTTTTACGTTGTTTTTTTTTTTTGAAAAATACTTTTGTAAATTGTAAGAACTTATCTCGGAAAATAAAAGACAAAAAATAAATAATAAGTCCGCTAACCAGCTCAAAGATCTAACGCACTTTTAAAAGCTAGTTTTTTTCAAACACCTGATCAGCGACATTATTATGGTAATTGGTTTGAATCCGACAACAACGTCCACCGTAATAGCTCAATGGCTGATACAAGGCAAGGTACGGTGATACTGTACCACTGGCTGGTGAGGCTTGGCATGGTGATACTGTACCACTGGCTGTTGAGACCAGGTACAGCGATACTGTACCACTGGCTGTTGAGACCAGGTACAGCGATACAGTACCACTGGCTGGTGAGGCTTGGCATGGTGATACTGTACCACTGGCTGTCGAGGCCAGGTACAGCGATACTGTACCACTGGCTGTCGAGGCCAGGTATTGTAATTGTAAATACATCGTTGATCGATGCTGTAATTGTAAATAATAATTTGTCCGCGACACACACATACAATTCTCTCACGACCCGTATCATGTAAAACAACCTCCACTATTGGTTATTGTGGCGTCCAGTTTTGTTTACAGTAAATGTTTTTTGGAAATCATCCACAATATGGAAATTAAAATGAGACTCAGAGATTGGACGATATATATATATATATATATATATATATGTGTGTGTGTGTATATATATATATATATAGAGAGAGAGATAGATTGATAGACAGATAGATAGATAGATAGTGTGTGTGTGATAGAGAGAGATAAATTGATAGACAGATAGATAGATAGATCGATAGATAGATAGATAGATAGATAGATAGATAGATAGATAGATAGATAGATAGATAGATAGATAGATAGATAGATAGATAGATAATTGTATGTGAGAGAGAGAGAGATAAATTGATAGACAGATAGATAATTAGATAGATAGATAGATAGATAGATAGATAGATAGATAGATAGATAGATAGATAGATAGATAGATAGATAGATAGATAGATAGATAGATAGATAGATAGATAGATAGATAGATAGATAGATAGATAGATAGATAGTGTGTGTGTGAGAGAGAGAGAGATAAATTGATAGATAGATAGATAGTGTGTGTGTGAGAGAGAGATAAATTGATAGATAGATAGACAGATAGATAGATAGATAGATAGATAGATAGATAGATAGATAGATAGATAGATAGATAGATAGATAGATAGATAGATAGATAGATAGATAGATAGATAGATAGAGAGAGGCGATGATGAAATATTATATTTTTAGTCTTTTGATCTGTTATTTATTACATATCATTAATAAATGCAAATAGATAAACCGAAGCAGATGGAGGTGGCAAATAGGTGTCACGTGACGTGTCGTCATGAGAACCAGGTCAGCAGATGGTTGGACGTAAATATGAATGATGTTCCACTAAGAAGAACATTTGTGTACCAGACAAACATTACCGGTTACATGGCGGCAATATGAGTGTAGGGTATGTATGGCAACTTATTTGTCTATCTGCCTGTCGTCATACCTGTGTGTCTACTACCTGCCTGTCGTCATACCTGTGTGCCTACTACCTGCCTGTCGTCATACCTGTGTGTCTACTACCTTCCTGTCGTCATACCTTTGTATCTACTATCTGCCTGTCGTCATACCTGTGTGCTTACTACCTGCCTGTCGTCATACCTGTGTATCTACTATCTGCCTGTCGTCATACCTGTGTGCGTACTACCTGCCTGTCGTCATACCTGTGTGTCTACTATCTGCCTGTCGTCATACCTGTGTATCTACTATCTGCCTGTCGTCATACCTGTGCGTCTACTGCCTGCCGGTCGTCATACCTGTGTGTCTACTGCCTGCCTGTCGTCATACCTGTGTGCCTACTATCTGCCTGTCATCATGAATGTTTCATCCACACACCACACACACTCATGCCTCAGGCCAATGATAAGATACATAATCAGCTCTTGTCTTCAGACCTCTGTGTCTTATGTATTGCATATTCATCTATCTGCACTACCCCCACCACACACACACACACATATGGCCCTTTCAGAGTAAATTCCTTTAAAATCTGACGCTACAGGGGTGCCATCTAGTAACTTTGCCCAAGTCCACCGTACATCTCTACAAGTTTCTATCTTGGACATCACTACTCATACAATCACAACATATACATATACATGCACACACACACGCACACATACACACACACACACACACACACACCATTCATACTCTATCTTCACGCCTCTATGTCTGTCTGCAGATATACATGTCTGCCTGCCTGGAAGTATACAGTCTATATATATAAATGTTTCACTATAGTCATACTTCAGTCTTATTGAAGGCCTACTTCTGGTCTCTGTGTAGGCATACATCTGTTTCATAGAAGGCCTACTTCTTGTCTCTTTGTAGGCATACATCTGTTTCATTGAAGGCCGTCTTCTTGTCTCTGTGTAGGCATACATCTGTTTCATTGAAGGCCGTCTTCTTGTCTCTGTGTAGGCATACATCTGTTTCATTGAAGGCCTACTTCTGTCTCTGTGTAGGCATACATCTGTTTCACTACAGGCCTACTTCTGTCTCGCCGTCATTGGTACATTGCCTTCCTATAG
Organism: Bulinus truncatus; assembly: GCA_021962125.1. NCBI lineage: Eukaryota > Metazoa > Mollusca > Gastropoda > Planorbidae > Bulinus > Bulinus truncatus. Next base: position 6,578,883 of record JAGDYQ010000036.1, on the reverse strand, counting down.
CAAGATGTCACTGATGTCACTGATGTCGGCCAACTTGTAAAAACAGAGGAAAGCAGCTAAACAGCGGCAGGTATGAATTATACATTTCCTTGATCAGGTCTGGCCAGGCCATCATCCCCCCCCACCCCATCACCTTTCCTCCCACACCCTTGATCGATAGTAGTATGGGCACCACCGCAGTCGTCGTACAGACTGTTGACACACACTCACACACACACACACGCACACAAACGAAACAATCACTTACAACCACAACATACTATGAAAGATATGGCCACCAACGCTTAGTTGTGTGTGTGTATATATATATATTATAAATTGGTGGACTAGTGGCTGTGAATCAAAGTCTAAAAATAGCTGTCTCGATTGTGGGGCATTATGAGTGGAGTGAAGTACACAGGTCGAGGTAATATGTTGTTGTGAGCATGCAGTTCCATTCATAGCTGTTTGTTTGTTTGTTTGTTGTCGTTTTTTTTTTTTGGGGGGGGGGAGGGAGACAAACATATATAAATACAAGGGGTGGGGGCATAGGGAAAAACATACTATAACTGATTGAGTTTATACTATACAAGAGGGGGGGCCTTTAACAGTGGAGTCCCCCACCCAACACAGCCCCATAGTTTGCCTATTCTCGGCTATGTGTGTGTGTGTGTGTGTGTGTGGTGTGTAATTTTGTCGTTTGTGTGCTGTATGTGTATGTGGTGTGTATATTTACGTGTGTGTGTGTGGTGTGTGTAATTTTGTCGTTTGTGTGCTGTATGTGTATGTGGTGTGTATATTTGCATGTGTGTGTGTGGTGTGTGTAATTTTGTCGTTTGTGTGCTGTATGTGTATGTGGTGTGTATATTTGCGTGTGTGTGTGTGTGGTGTGTGTAATTTTGTCGTTTGTGTGCTGTATGTGTATGTGGTGTGTATATTTGCGTGTGTGTGTGTGGTGTGTGTAATTTTGTCGTTTGTGTGCTGTATGTGTATGCGGTGTGTATATTTGCATGTGTGTGTGGTGTGTGTAATTTTGTCGTTTGTGTGCTGTATGTGTATGTGGTGTGTATATTTGCGTTTTAACTGGTTTTAATAACTTGGGGGGGGGGGGGGGCTGATAGGCGGCAAATTAGAACCGCTGAAACCCTGTTTGAAACACATCGCTATGACAACTGACTGGCCGAGTGAAGATAACATGTGCCCTAAGGCATGAGTGTGTCGTTTGGTCAGGGGCGTGGGAAGGGTAGGGAAGGGCCGCACAGGGCACCGAACCAGCAGGTTCAGATACTGTCAGTGTCAATAATTACTTTTTTTTTTATATAGATCAAGGGTTGGCAAACTTTTTCAACCGCAGGCCACATAGTAGGCTGTAAAATTTACATGAGCAAATATGAATAACTCTTGTAGCCTAGGGATAACTCTTGTAAGAATACAACAACTCATGTTTCAAAGTGCAGAGAGTTTATTGTTGTTACTTCTTGATAACAGTAGATGAGTAAACAGTCTCGATCGATTGGCTAAGGGAGGGGGTCGGGAGGGGAGGTGGGGGGTCGGGGAGGGTTTGTCGGGGGAGCCTTACTATAGAGAAACACGTTGTCTTTTGAGCGCGTGATGTGACCTGACATGACCTTGACTCGTATCGGCGATACCCCTTCCCCCCCCCTTCCCTATCTTCGCAGCTCGCGGGCAAGTGGCTAAAAGATGTGTGTGCGTGTGAGTAGGCTGTGAGGGGAGGGGGCGACGGGAGTGGCGGTGGGAGGGGAGGCGGGGCCGAAGTGTGGGATGAGGAGAAATAACTGTGGGAGGTTTGTCTGCGAGTGACGTGTGGGATAGATAGAAGGATTACCCGGGAGTACAAGAAGAGAGGGGGGAGAGAGAGAGAGAGAGAGAGAGAGAGAGAGAGAGAGAGAGAGAGAGAGAGAGAGAGAGAGAGAGAGAGAGAGAGCGAAAGAGAGAAAACAGACTTATTGAGATACATGTACAATGAGTGTAATAACTCATATTCTAGGTTTAATTGCAGCTATATCTGTGTTTTTTTTAAAAAAAATCTTTCATCACGTCTCTGATCGATACTAGAAATCCCCCCTGTTTCGATTATTTGTTCAATATGTTTAATATGAGCAGTGCAAGGCTACAATGAGGTCACTTAGAATGAGTACATGACTAATGGGTGCGGTTTTTAATGGCGCACTTCTTTCATCTCCAACATGGCAGTGAGAGCAATGACCACGGAAGGCACCACGGGGAAACTTGGACTACTGCGCACATTTCCCCCCCCCCCCCCAAATAATTTTAGGGTACATTTAAGTCGGGTAGACTTGGGAACTTTCAGACTAATCCTTCTTCCAACATAGGCATTTTTATAAAACTTCCATAATTAAGAAACATGTATCAATTTATTTTTCCCAACTCAACATAGCCACAACGAATGTGGGTCGCATCTCCCAGGCCAAAAGGTGTCAGCTTCAGGATTATCAGGAATAAAAAAAAAATATAAAAAGTCAAAGGGAAATAACACGCATAAAATTACACTTTTTCATTTCGCTTTAAAAATATGTAGTTGTTTCCCTTATAAACGGCAAAAAAAATCCATTTTTCCAAGTAGGCATAGATATATCTATGTAAGTAGGTATCATATAAAATCGAAAGCGGTTTACAGCCTCAAAATATGATAGCTATTTATAGTGGAGTTAGGAATGGATTTAAATCAATTTATATCCACTCTTATAATGTATATTATTGTCCACACTGATGACATAAGCCCACTGAAAACTTCCAGAGTTTTTTTTTTTTTAAAATGGTTAAAGAAGACCGATGTCACTTTTAAAAAAAAAAGTATAAAAAATACAGATTCTAGTAATACATAATATCTGTATGTCGGTAATATCCGTTTGACTGTAATATCCGTTTGACTGTAATATCCGTCTGTCTGTAATATCCGTTTGACTGTAATATTAGTCTGTCTGTAATATCCGTTTGACTGTAATATCCGTATATCTGTAATATCCGTTTGACTGTAATATCCGTCTGTCTGTAATATCCGTTTGACTGTAATATTCGTCTGTCTGTAATATCCGTTTGACTGTAATATTCGTCTGTCTGTAATATTCGTCTGTCTGTAATATCCGTTTGGCTGTAATATCCGTTTGGCTGTAATATCTGTTTGGCTGTAATATCCGTACGTCTGTAATATCCATATTTCTGTGAATCCTATTGACGTAGTGCAACCTGGGGGGGGGGGGGAAGGTTCCAAATCTTCAACTATACCAGAAACCATTTCTCTTAAGGGCACAACACTACACTACTGTCGACCTGAGGGTCCTTGGTTCGATCTATGGTGAGGACCAGTCCTTCGCTATATCTCCCGTGGTGCCTCCATGGCCATTGCACTATCCAGCTATGGTGGGGATAAAAAATAAACTACGCCATTAAAAAAACCGTCCCATTGATTTTTCTTAGGCTCTAAGAGATTTCATCTCATCCTTACAGGGACATCTCTCTCTCTCTCTCTCTTTTCTCTCTCTCTCTCTCTCTCTCTCTCTCTCTCTCTCTCTCTCTCTCTCTCTCTCTCTCTCTCTCACACACACACAAACATTCTACTGCCCCCAATACTTATTTTACATTTTCGGTATGAAGATGCTGACAAGTTACCCTTTACAATCAAAGTCACTCTTAGGCCTTTATTTAGGAACATCCCCCCTCCCCCTCCCTCTCCCTCCCTTTCCCTAGGCAAGAGGCTTCCAAAGATATGTCTGTTTCATATTTCTCAAAGCATTGTGACCAGCGATTCAAAAAAGTTCCACTTCCTACCCCACCCCTTTTTTCATCCATTCCCCCCCCCCCCTGCCCCGAGTTATCTTCACAATAAGAATATATAATATAATAATAGCGACTTGGGCGCTGCGTTAAATCAAAAGTAAAGAATTTATACAACAGTATTCCAGTTTAAAATACAATCATGAAAAAAAAAATCGGATCTGCCCGAAACCAAAAAATAACCTCGCCTGCCGATCAAGCCTAAGGGGATATAACTCGATGCAAATGTTTTGCAGGGTACAGCTAGTGAAAAATCTTTTCCCTCTTGCTATTTTCTTTTTCCTATTTCAAGTTATCGCCTTTTAAAAAAAAAATATAACAGGCGAACTTCTTATTGATACATTTTCAACCCCAGTTGATCTAAAAAATATCCCATTTTTTGTTGTTTTTTTTTTATTTTGGCCATTCCCTCGCTCACAGGCCAGTGTTTAATTCAGTACCACACCGGGGTCTGTCCATATATTCAACGGGGGGGGGGGGGGGGGGGAAGTAACAACACGTATGTCCGTTTCCTATCGGAATTTCCCGGAGGGTTAACAAGTACAAGAAAAACCTTTTTGGCCAATCAAAAAAAAAAAGGAAAACTGTCCGTTATGTTTGGATTCAGCTGCTGAAGCTAGTTACACCTCAGAGGTTGAAAATTAAAGGAGCCTATGTTTTGGACGTTGAGTAATGATAAAAAAAATGCCTGATGTCTTTGGGGGGGGGAGGGGCCCAAGGCAGAGAGAACGGTGATAATGTTGGGGGGCTCGAGGCCAAGTGCCTTACGGGGCCCTCTTAGCACCAGAACTAATTAAACAGTGAGGGCCCCCTATGGTGTTGCCTAGGTGGCCTCCATAAGAACGGTTCTGGGTATCCATACAGAAGGAGCCTTTCTTGCGGTTTTTTGGGGCCCTTTGCTAGATTACATTTTGGGGCCCTGTGCTAAGTTACATTTTGGGGCCATTAACTAAGTTACATTTTGGGGCCCTTTGCTAAATTACATTTTGGGGCCATAGGCAACGTGCATATGCACTTGAAAATCCTCGGGCAGTATAAATATTTAATAAGTGCGGTCCCGCTAGGACATCCAGCTGTCTGTCTTTATAGTCCGGGGCCCCTGACAAGGGCTCATATTATCCAACCCTTGTGTCGGACATCGTTGGCCATTTGGGCCTAACAGAACGTTGAGAGATAGTATCCGTAATACTCTGGTCATAGCTGGACCTAACTTAACACAAAACTTGACACTTTAGGTAACAAAACACCACAGATAAAAACAGAACTTCTGACAAAGATCAACATACGTTCTATCTGTGGAATACCAGGCAGAGAACAATAAAACATTTTGAAAAAATCACATCAATAACACATACAAAGTAAACCACGTTGTCACACAATTAATACATACAAAATCAAGCGTTTGTTACATCAATACCACATACAAAATAAACCATCTGTCACATCACTAATAACATATACAAAAGTCAACAATCTGTCACACCAATACTAACACATACAAATATCAACAATCTGTCACACCAATACTAACACATACAAAATATCAACAATCTGTCACACCAATACTAACACATACAAAATATCAACAATCTGTCACACCAATACTAACACATACAAAATATCAACAATCTGTCACACCAATACTAACACATACAAAAGTCAACAATCTGTCACACCAATACTAACACATACAAAATATCAACAATCTGTCACACCAATATTAACACATACAAAAGTCAACAATCTGTCAGACCAATACTAACACATACAAATATCAACAATCTATCACACCAATACTAACACATACAAATATCAACAATTTGTCACACCAATACTAACACATACAAAATATTAACAATCTGTCCCACCAATACTAACACATACAAAATATCAACAATCTGTCCCACCAATACTAACACATACAAAATATCAACAATCTGTCCCACCAATACTAACACATACAAAATATCAACAATCTGTCACACCAATACTAACACATACAAAATATCAACAATCTGTCACACCAATACTAGCACATACAAAATATCAACAATCTGTCACACCAATACTAACACATACAAAATATCAATAATCTGTCACACCAATACTAACACATACAAAATATCAACAATCTGTCACACCAATACTAACACATACAAAATATCAACAATCTGTCCCACCAATACTAACACATACAAAATATCAACAATCTGTCACACCAATACTAACACATACAAAATATCAACAATCTGTCACACCAACACTAACACATACAAAATATCAACAATCTGTCACATCGATACCACAACAAACGGTCACAAGGCCTGTGTCCATCTGCTGCTAATGACCGCGGATAATTTAGAGCGTCCGTGGTGTCTGCTAGCATTACGCACTACTTCCCGCGCTCAGCTGGTCGGCATCTAATACCACGCGACCTATTTACAGAGTTATTCGGGCTCTAACCATTCATCATGGGATCTGATTTCAGGAAGAGGAAGGAGGAGTGTGTGTGTGTGGGGGGGGGGGTTGGGACCCGGGGTGGGGGTGGGAGGGATACGCCTCAGGGGTCACGGGTTCGATTATAATCGATGACATTTGATCATCTCGAGAGAGACATCGGCTGAGATCATTATGGTGTGTCCCCTCGACTATCACATCTCGGGTCACGTCTGGGGTCACAGCGGTGTAGAGTGGAACCAAACGAAAAGGTTAGTTTTTTATAACACTTTTGGGTTAAGATTCCATTAACGGTACAGGGGGGGGGGGAGGGATTGGTGAACACAAATATTGAAAGTATCATAAAAGAATGAGTTTAAAGCGTATGCCATAACCAGAGACGAAAAATATGTCCAGGATTACATTATTAAAAAAAATTGTTTAGAACCGACTGTGAAACCTTGGTTGACTATGTTTAAGTCTTTATAAAAGTTTTGGTATTTTACAACCTAAAAATCTGGCACATATCATTTCCAAATTATTGATGAAAAGAAAAATAATATCATTGGGAAAAAACAAACAATGTGTGACTGGCAGTTGTAGGCAGGCCCGGCTTTAGGCCGTTTTGACCCATTGCTGCAAATTGAGCCCCGCGCTTGGCAGGGGCCCCTTAATTTACATTCAAATTTATATTAATGGTAATAGTTGTTTTTTGTAAAAAAAAATAAATTAGAAGAAGGGACTCGCACAAGATTTTGTTAAATCGGGCGCCGCAATTTGTAATGCCGGACCTGGTTGTAGGGTCAGTGAATCGGCCAGACAACTCACTTGGTATAGGTCACCTGGTTGTAGGGTCAGTGAATCGGCCAGACAACTCACTAGGTATAGGTCACCTGGTTGTAGGGTCAGTGAATGGGCCTGACAACTCACTAGGTATAGGTCACCTGGTTGTAGGGTCAGTGAATGGGCCTGACAACTCACTAGATATAGGTCACCTGGTTGTAGGGTCAGTAAATCGGCCAGACAACTCACTAGGTATAGGTCGCTCTAGTTAATGAACACCCAATGACTGAATTTTTTTTTAAGATTTGAAAGATAGGTTGGCGGGTTGATCGATCGATAGATAAATAGATTTAGAGATTGAGAGAGAGAGAGAGAGAGAGACAGAGAGAGAGACAGAAAGATAGACAGGGAGAGAGAGAGAAAGAGAGAGACAGAGAGACAGAGAAAGAGACAGAGAGACAGAGAGAGAGACAAAGAGAGAGACAGAGAAAGAGACAGAGAAAGAGAGACAGAGAGAGAGAAAGAGAGAGAGACAGAGAGAGACAGAGAGAGAGATAGAGAGAGACAGAGAGAGAGAGACAGAAAGATAGACAGAGAGAGAGAAAGAGAGAGAGAGAGAGACAGAGAGAGAGGGAGAGAGAGAGAAAGAGAGAGAGAGAGAGAAAGAGAGACAGAGAGAAAGAGAGACAGAGAGAGATACAGATATAGATATATATATAGAGAGATAGATAGATAGATAGATAGATAGATAGATAGATAGATAGATAGATAGCTAGATAGATAGATAGATAGATAGAAAGATAGATAGATAGATAAAGAGGGGCTGTATTAAACATGTAGGCACTACTATGTGTCTGTGACTATACTCGAACCCCCGCCAATTCTCCACAAGTAGCTGTGACCTGTTGACCCCACATGGAGTGACCTAATTTGTTCCACTGATCGGAAATAAAGGATGGTCATCTCTATTCCATTTTTTTTTTTGTATAAAAAAATAGAAAGAATCCAGTTCTTTACACGATTTTTTTGACATCAGCAGACGAAATCTAATCGGCTCTAGCATTTTGACAGAACATTTTTAGGCCAATTGGAGAAATGCATGAAATTAGATTTGGCCAGTGAGATATATTGAGGAGATTAGTTTTTATTTAATATTCTCTGCGCTAACCCGATTGATTATACGGCAGCTGTATATATTGTACATTTACCCATCGTGATACACATCCAATAGACATGCTATGATTTGTGATAGACATCCAATAGGCATGCTATGATTCGTGATAGACATCCAATAGACATATTATGATTCGTGATAGACACGGTATGATTAGTTTAACCTTTATATTTCCATTGAGTTGTTGCCTTCACATGATGTTTGCGTGTTTCTGGTGCATTCATGAATTGGCTCTTCATGTGTTCGTTCTCAATTATTTGTTTATGACAACGTACTTGTATTTTTGTTATAAAAGTGTTTGTTTGTGTGTTTGTTTTGAATGGATTTGTTACGTTTATGGGAGCCTAAAAGCAAAGGTTTATTTTGGGGGGGGGGGGCATTGGAAAAGATAATTTGGGGCCACTGGGAGAAAAATGTTATGAAAATCACTTAAAATCGACGATTGGGATCCTTAATAATCTTTGACAACTGTGCTCCCCCCACCCCTTTTTCGGATACCCCCACCTCAACTATTAGGGGGGTCTGCACCACTGTTTGCCCATCAATACGATAATAAACGTCAGTGCGATAATAGTGACTTGGTTGTAGTCTCTCCTGTTGTTGTATTTAAGTTGTTCACTGCTTTTTTGTATGATGTTTGTTTTCCAAACATGGGTACATACAAAGGTACAGACATAGGTAGAGTCATAGGTAGAGACATGGGTACAGACATAGGTAGAGTCATAGGTAGAGACATGGGTACAGACATAGGTAGAGTCATAGGTACAGGCATGGGTACAGACATAGGTAGAGTCATAGGTAGAGACATGGGTACAGACATAGGTAGAGTCATAGGTAGAGACATGGGTACAGACATAGGTAGAGTCATAGGTAGAGACATGGGTACAGACTAGGGCTGTACCGGAATCCGATTCCGGTTCCTGTTAAGCCGGATTCCGGCAGTTTTAACAAATCCGGTTCCGATTCCGGTTCCCGTTAAAATGTGCCGGATTTAGGCCGGATTTCTTTGTTGTTTGAAATCTGTAAGAAATTTTTTTTAGCGCAACATAATTTTGAAATATTTAGGGCTATACAATTAAATTAAAACAATAACTCCATTTGCTTTTTCAAAACTACAATAACGTCGATCGCTTTTAGTTCTATATGTAAGTACAAATATATTAAAAAGGAAGATTTGAATCGTATTTAGTCTAGTACAGGGGTCGGCAACCTGCGGCTCGCGAGCCGCATGCGGCTCTTTCGATGTCAAGTTGCGGCTCTTTCGATGTCAAATTGCGCCCTAATCAAATACCATAATATTGAAACAACAAATTTAGTGACTCTTTAAAAACTGAGAAAATTGTAAATTATAACTTTAGGCTCTTCCGTCTCAAAAGGTTGCCGACCCCTGGTCAGTGGCGCAACCAGCAAAAAGTGCTGGGGGGGGGCTCACATATTAAAAAAGACAGATTGAAAGTCTTTTTATTAACTTTATATAGTAAAATATGTATTGATGATTTGGTCTGGGGGGGGGGGGACCTGGTCTAGTAATACGACACCTTATCTTCCGCTACTTTAGATTCCGTGTTGCTATAAACTATATTTAGCTATCAAAGTTTAACTTCTTTAAAGAGCAGGCAACGATCTATTTTTGGGTGTTTACATTTTTAATTTAGTTGATTTTGTCACGATTTGGATAAAATTCCTCGCATATTTAAATAAATAACCTGAAGATACATCTATCTATTTTACGTTATGCGAGAAATTACTACTTCGTTCGGAAAAATTACTATTTAATTCGGTAAAATCCGGTTCCTGTTCCGATTCCGGTAGGATTCAAATTTTAAATCCGATTCCGGTTCCGATCCTGCAGGATCTAAAAATTACAATCCGGTACAGCCCTAGTACAGACATAGGTAGAGTCATAGGTAGAGACATGGGTACAGACATAGGTAGAGTCATAGGTAGAGACATGGGTACAGACATAGGTAGAGTCGTAGGTACAAGCATGGGTACAGACATAGGTAGAGACATGGGTACAGACATAGGTAGAGTCATAGGTACAGGCATGGGTACAGACATAGGTAGAGACATGGGTACAGGCATGGGTACAGACATAGGTAGAGACATGGGTACAGACATGGGTACAGACATAGGTAGAGTCATAGGTAGAGACGTGGGTACAGGCATGGGTACATACAAAGGTACAGATATTGATCTTTGGAAGTCACTACCTGATCTCTCCTCCATTCCTAAAAACTTAAAGGACGGCAGAGGGTAAAGAATAGAAGGAATCCAAGCAAGTAATGTTGATGTGTTCGACTTCAATTAATTCCACGTCCTGCGTAATGCAAATGATGTCACCACATCATTACATATTTACGTGTATTCAATATTTCATGCATCAGTGGATAGATATGTTGCTACACAGACATGCTTTAAAATCTTACAAATCAGCTACCAGAAAAAAAAAAGAAATACTGTATTTTATCTGTTGAATGTATTATACAATAAACTACAGCGCAGCGCCAGCGAAAGGACACGATTGTACGGACAATTTACATTACAATTTGACCAGCCAAACAGTGTTGGAAATGCACACTGGACATATAGACTAAATAAAATTCTTACCTTGGTTCTCCCGCAGCAGAACATTCCTGGCTGGACTGGAACACTGGGTCTAATCCACCAGTGCATGGAGTCAGAACATTCCTGGCTGGACTGGAACACTGGGTCTAATCCACCAGTGCATGGAGTCAGAACATTCCTGGCTAGACTGGAACACTGGGTCTAATCCACCAGTGCATGGAGTCAGAACATTCCTGGCTGGACTGGAACACTGGGTCTAATCCACCAGAGCACGGAGTCAGTGTATGGAGAAAGCTCCGGAGAAGGGTGCCGGCTAATCCAGTACCTGGACTTTGTATGTGCTAAAGGTAAAAACATAACGAAGGCATGGCACTTCTTTCTTCCTTCTTCTTCGTCTTGTTTTCATGTGAAGAGCATCAACAACACACGGGGCAGTTACATGCTGGGCGGAGATACCGTCGTGCATCGAATATTCACAACATTTAAAGGAACGTAACTCCCATGTTGAACACCAGAGTTCCCTCCCGTCGATTGCTGCCCTTCAGTGTATCTTCTACATCCAGATATTGGAAGCTATAAAAACCAAACTCACGTTCCTGTCTTATTCATTTTATTGGCTCCTATTTATTAATATACCTCTATATCATTTTTTTTAATTAATAAAATATTTTTTGTGTTTCAAAACTTGTCGTTATCCGTTAGAATTCATACGTTAAACTACATCATCCATGACAGAAATTCTTCCATCGTCTTCTGATAAATTTTTAGAGCTGGTAAAACAAGAATTTATTCCATGAAGCATTTCGCCTTATTTTCCCCCTTATCCCTGCAAGAGAAAAAAAAAATTAAAATAATAATGTCGTCTTTTTGTTATCTGTGTACAAGAGAATGAATTGTAATGATTGTTTCATTTCATTAGCCATTCACGAAGGTAATGAGATTAATTAAAAGCCGCATAAATGGCCTATCTGGCAATCCACTAACTGAGATGTGTAGACAGCACACCTGGCCAAAGATTTGAACACAAGATCGTAGACGCATCAAACTAACGTAGTTATTCAGAGGCGAGATGCGGTGGCGTAGCGAGCTTAACTCGCGCCCGGGGCAGAATACATTTTTAGCGCCCTCCCCCCCACTATTCGAAAAACCATATAATTTTATATGTACAATTCACCCTTTGGCGCCCCTTTGTGAGTAGCGTCCGGGGCATGATGCCCTCTTGTCCCCCCCCTCTCATTATGGCACTGGCGAGATGAACGACGAGCGTGACTGTGTGGCTCCAATTTTTTAAGGGGCCCCAAAAAACCTAATTTATTACTTTTTTTATGCTTCTCTTCCATGTTAAAAAAAAGTAAAAATTTTTTCCCTTAACCCTAAAATGCCATCAGGGTGTAAGTGTATAATTCTTCAGTTTCTGTTACCCCACCGAGGATCGAACCCAGGGCTCTCAGGCCGATGGTCGAGCATCTAGATCACTCGGCCATCCGCATCCTTACATTAGGAGCCCATTGTTGTCTTCTTCTGCGACCAGGGCCCCAAATGATATAAGTCCCCCATTGGTTTCCCCACAAATTATCTTTACAAGTTATAATATTTTGTTACAAAAATAAATTGTAAATATAGATAAACATCACGTACGGTAAGTATATACAAAAATTGATAGAGGGAGGGAGGGGGGTGATGTTCGTAGTTGCAAGAAGCACTTACGTGAATTTGATTTCTAGTCATTGCAAGAAATCGATAATCGTCAAACAGACGTACAGAAAGACTGACAGACAAATGGATTGGCATTTCATTTTTTTTTAATTCAGAAATATCTCAATATAACTAATTTTAGCTGCACCGCTTGCTTAACAAAATCAAATAGTTATTTAATCGCTGAAAACATACAAAATAAAATATTTTTAGCTCTTCTCGACCGTTTTTTGGTCTTCATTTGTATTTGCCTAGTTATTTACTTTCTTACCCACAGGTGGATGAACGTGTATTCCAGTAAGCCATCTTTTAAATTATTTGTATTACTTTTTTAAAATTAATCTTTATAAATTGAATAGAACTCTTTTCCCCCCTTTCCGTGTTCAACAGTTGGTTGAAATGGAAAAAAAAAATGACCTAAAGATCAGCCAACGTGGCTTTTTCTGCCACTTCAGAATGGCTTCCCCTAACGACGAATAAAAAGAAATCTGGCCAGACTGGTCGAAAGAAAGTTAAGTTGACGTGAATACCATTTTAACACGCGCCGCTTTTAAGACTAACTTGAAGTTGACGATATGGGGGGGGGGGGGGAATAATTAACAGTGAAACTTATTTAGAAACGTCAGTGGAAACTCAATATTTGCCTGGACACATTTCTGGGTCAATGACAAAGTTCTACAAAGAAAGGGACGATTTCTTTGCGCATTAAACATATGTGAAAATTCCGGCCACATTCAAACACAAAGGCATAACGAGAAAAGGGGGTGGATGGGGGTGTGGGGCTGCAGCTTGAAATTCTGGGGCCCTCGACAGGTCCACTTTTGGGCCCCTCTCACAGAATGTCGCATTAAATGAATTAAATGAAACATTAAACTACAGAAACCTCAATGGGCTTGGGGCCCCCTTGACGGGTTTGGTGGCCGCCCTAGGTGAGGCGCTGCTGCAGCCATAACGTTGCTAGGTCTGCTACATGGCTCAAGGCCCGAGGAGGCTTGAGGCTCAATGTGTTTGTACTTATTTAAATCTCTCAATTTTTGTGTGTATGTAAATGTTTTGGTTAAAACGAAGAATTTTTAGAAATAAAATGATGAACAACTATACAGCTAAACATGCTAGAAGTTGTGTACAAGGGCAGACAACCTTTACATATATCAGAATAGTGTTGTTTTCGTCGACGAAAACTAAAACTAAAACCTTCGTTAACGAAAATGTTGAATTTTCGTCAACGAGAACTAAAACTAAAACTAAAATTAGCAGCAAGACTAAAACTAGACGAAAACTGAAATTAGTACAGAAAAAACGAAATAAAAACTGAAACTAAAATATAGTGTTGCTTTAGTTCACGAAAACTAAAACTAAAACCTTCGTTAACGAAAATGTTGACTTTTCGTCAACGAGAACTAAAACTAAAACTAAAATTAGAAGCAAGACTAAAACTAGACGAAAACTAAAATTATTACAGAAAAAACGAAATAAAAACTGAAACTAAAATATGACCTGGGACTAAAACAACACTATATCAGAACCTCATATTTCTATCTTTCTCACTCTCTCTCTCTCTTTCTCACTCACTCTCTCTCTCTCTTTCTCACTCTCTCTCTCTCTTTCTCTCTCTCTCTCTCTCTCATAAATAAATACAAATTTGCCACATTCTCTTCACACACACTATGACACAAGCAGTAACACACACAGTGACACACACACATACAGACACACACACACACAGGGTGACACACACACAACGACACATACACAATGACACATACAAGCTCGCGTAAGTCTACATGTGTGTATGTATGTGCGTGTATGTCTTTCCCTTTTTGTGTGTGTTTGTATGTGCGTGCGTGCATGTGAATATGTGTGTGTGTGTTTGTGGGTGTGTGTAGGTGTGTCTGTGTGTGTGTCTGATAGTGTCAGATGTTAATGAATGTCTGGGTACGTTTGAATGTTCAGAACAATGTACCATAAATATAAAATACATCGATACCGGCTCAAATATCAATCATTAGTGTTGAAACCCTGACAGGGAAGTCATGTGATTGGCGTGGGAGTGTGACGGGGACCGGGGGGGGGGTAGTGGAAGTTTTTTTTTTTTTACCCTTTTAATCAAAAATATCTCCCCGAAGACCTGTCTTAAATAATACACCCCCCCCCCCCCAGGCTACGGGCTTGGTATTTAACTCAAAAGACAACTGAGAAACTGAATGAAAAATAAACATTAAAAAAAAACAAATACAGAATAAAATTGTCTGGGAATGGATAAAATAAAACAATGTATAAACAAAACAAAAAGTTATATTATAAAATCATAACATTTATGGGAATGGACATTTTCTCTTCTTCTCTCAGCTTGTGTAAGAAGATAAATTGATGAATGGTTTCGAGGCTACGAAAACTATAAATAAAACGAGGGACGTCTTTAAATGAGGTTATGACGTCATCATGGGAATTTATTTTTAGAAAAAAAACGGGGGGGATGGACCCACGAGATTAGAAATTATTTTCTAAATAATTTAAAGACTGGTGTCGAGGTGCATTCATTGATCTATTTACTCATTTAGATGGACCGAGAAATAGCTTGTGGAGTAATTAGATTAAAAATATACATCGTTTAAGCAAAACTCAACCAAAGCAAATATTGGTTTGAATAACTTCAAGATTTTCTTTGCTGACTATCTATCGACCAATCTCTCAAAACTATCTTTCAATCAAAAAAAAATCTCTCGTTTTATCTTGTCTCATCCATCTATTTTTCTAACTACATCTTCTAGAGGAATAATTCAATTAGTCTGTCTCTCTCTGTAGTCTATCCGTCAGTCTGTGATTCAATCTGATTAGTTATTGGTAACGAAGCAACTATCGTCTTGACTGATGAACATTTTAATCAGCTCGGCTTGCGAACTTTTGTTTCATACCTGACCAGGTCGCAGGGTAAACCTGCTACAATACAGGTATGGTGTTTGAGTACCCCCCTCCCAACTGGTCAGCCAAGCAGGGTATTCCATACCAGGCTGCCCAGAAAGGGGAGGTGTTCTTGGTCCTGCCATTAGTTAGACAGTGGTGAGGTGAACAAGCACCCCCCACTTCTACCAACGGCAGGTAAGTGATGTGCCAGCCTTACGGCCAGCACAATTGTATTTTTTTTTTTGGACTGCCTCGATCATTTCCGATATGCAACGAGAAGCGATCATTAGAGTAATTATTTTCAGATGATGATAAATTTTCCTTTCCGAAATGTTTTTATTTCATTTTACATGTCTATGTCTGACTTTTGTTTCTGTCCTATTTCATTTCATATGTCTATGTCTAACTCTTGTGTCTGTCCTGTTTCATTTCATATGTCTATGTCTAACTCTTGTGTCTGTCCTGTTTCATTTCATATGTCTAAGTCTAACTCTTGTGTCTGTCCTGTTTCATTTCATATGTCTATGTCTAACTCTTGTGTCTGTCCTGTTTCATTTCATATGTCTATGTCTAACTCCTGTGTCTGTGTCTGACTCTTGTTTCATAATGATTCAGCATATAAAAATGTATCCCCCCTATGAGAATAAGTATAATGGTTTTGCACAGAGTTCAGCCACCACAAGTGAAAACATTTATTTGTGTAAAACGAGAAAGTAAGAACACAATTTTAATAAAAGTAAAAAGAA
The DNA here is from genome assembly GCA_021962125.1 of Bulinus truncatus. NCBI lineage: Eukaryota > Metazoa > Mollusca > Gastropoda > Planorbidae > Bulinus > Bulinus truncatus. Next base: position 6,562,782 of record JAGDYQ010000036.1, on the reverse strand, counting down.
AAATAAGGGCATGAAAAATGATGGTATACTTTCTATGAAATACACATTTCAACAAAGAGATAGCTGATGAAGAATTTTTATAATCGGATAATTTAAATAGATAAACAAACATTGCAGAACACCGCAGAACTAGAAGATGGTTTAAATAAGCAAAAAAAAAAACATTGATGTTTGAATAAAAAAAAAATCATTTTTTTTTGCTAATCTTATGCGTCACATTAATCATCGTAATTTTTTGTTTGTGTTGTTGTTGTTGTACATTTGTCTTGCTATTAAGTTATTGCTAAATACAATGGCCAATGGTGGCACAGCGTTGATCACTCTTTTACCGGGATGTTGATTTATCAATTTTAATCATCTTATTCTAAGGCACATAACTCGGTCAGACGAACACTGGAAGTTACGTCCCCTTGAGATGAATAGAAATCCAGCGACACACTGGATGCTTGGTTGGGGGGGGGGATTTAGACTTCTTGGGTTGGGTGTAAAGGGTTTGGGAGGTGTAAAGGGGTGGGAGGGTTATTTTTTTTTATTCCGGCTATCGGGTTATTTCACACGGACAGAAGTTTACGAGAATACAATATATTGAACAGTTCCGAAAGGGTGGGGGGTCAAAACAGCGCCCCGGTAGCAGCGCACGCCCCGGTTGCAGCGCACGCCCCGGTTGCAGCGCTCTCCTCGGTAGTAGCACCAGCCCCGTAGCCAAGGGGGTCACTGGGGGCAGTGCCCCCCCCGCGTAAAAAAAGAAGAAAAAGAGGAAAAAATAAAGAAAAAGTAAAGGTGCCCCCTTGCTGGGTATTGGTGCCTCCCTGCTTACTTTGACCTGGCTACGGGCCTGAGTGGTAGCGCACACGTCTGTGTTACTGTCATTGCTGGATTATGAAATGTTTCTTTCTGATATAAAAATCTTCTTGAGAATTTCGTCCAACACGAGAACACGGGTTGCATGTCTAGACAGGATTATCAGTTAAAGGTTTGGGATATGATGACCGCTTGATTTTTTCATAATTAGGTCACGGTTGCACCTGGGTCGGTATATACCGCCTCCTGTACATTTACTCGCGGTCTGTTAACCTGACTTTTTGATAACTAATGGCCCAAAAAAGCATTTACCGCCACTGTTACATATCCGAACAACAATAGTTGGAAAACTAGGGATGTGACGGAGCTGATGAAAATTCCCATCCGTCGGATTCGGAATTGGCAAATATAAATCCGTCGGATTCGAATGCGGATTCGGATTTGGTAATTCTTATCTAATTTTCATGCACAAAAAAAGAATGTATTAAAAATAAAAAGTACAGTAATACTGTTCTCACTTGTAACTATTCAAGAAATATTGTACAAGTTGAAGTCTTATCACTAATATCAGTCAAGGACAATCAGAAGGCAACTGAGCCGACCTCATTTCACGGCATAACAACCAAATTGAAACATGTAACCTTACACTACTAAACAAAACATTGTCTGGAAATTTCTGTTGTTTTTTTTGTTCTTTCTGTACTGTTTACTACAACTCCAGTGTCAGTTGTTTAACTGTCATACTGTTTATTGTCACACTCACATGAGGCCCCAGTAGGCTACTTGAAATTAATTAATGGCAGATTAAACTTTTCTTTATTTCGGGTTTTCGAAAGTCTCTAAGTTTTTTTAAATTTTAGTTATGATTTCTTCGGCCGTGTTTGATCTGAAACCGGTAATTTTTCAAATTTGAATCCGACGGAATTTTTTTGCTCAAAAAACGTCGAAGTTCGAATATCGTCGGATTCGAATTCGAACTTCGTCACATCCCAAGTTAAAACTACAGTAGCAATGTAGTGCATGGTGGTGAAGACCATGAAAGTCACCCCACTCACTCTCTCTCTCTCACTCTGCCCCCCCCCTCCGTCCCACCAACACAGAAAAGAAGGGATATGGGTGGAGGTGGAGGGGGGATGCTTCGAAAATCCTATCTTCTCTTTGAGCTCATATTTCTTACATAACTAAGCCTGGTCGTTAAGAAAGCGTGATTTGATTCGATTCCAAAAATGCAAAACATCGATTCGATGAAGTCATAGCTTGAATCGATTGCACTTTTCAATATTCAAATCAGTTTTAAACCAGAAAGAGTGGGAAAGGGGGGGGGGAGGTAATATATAAATTCCCCGTAGCCCTAAAAGGCAAAAAAAAAAAAGAAGCAAATGAAGTGTAGAATTCCTCTGTGGTCTGTAACCATGACCACATGTAACGGGTTTGTGGTTAGCTAGCACAACGCCCAGTCACCATTACCAACTACTAAAGTCAGGTTCCCCATTTTTTAAGCTGTGGGTGTAATCGAGGGGGGCATTTGACCTACTTTTACAAGGACCTGGGGGAAAATGTCCTAGGTCCTCTCACTGAGTATCGAGCCTACTGTATTTCTGGAACCATAATGTTGAGTGAGAAAGCTACAATTTTCAACATTTAAGATAAAGACAAATGTCTTAAAATCAGCTGTCTGCAACAGGTGGTCCGTAAAAAAAATAAATTTTGTCCCCAGAAAAAAAATATACCAAATATATCACGTGACCTATCGAGGCGATCATTCAATTAAAGTACAGTAGAAGTCCATTAGTCCGGCATCCAACAGTCCGGAATGCCCAATAGTCCGGCACACTCCAAAAAATTGTAAAAAAATTTCGTTTTCTCCAAAAGTGTGTCTTTAAAGCAAATAAAAACACCCGAGAGCTATTCGGAAGTTTTCGGGATAGTTCGGGATCATCCGGAAGCGCTTCTAATCGACGAGAATGAGCCTGTTGAACAAGAACTAACCGATGAGGACATTATCAACATTGTAGTAAACCCTCAGCCTACTCAAAATCTTGTAGAAAGTGACTCAGATGCCGAAACAAAAGAAAAGGAAAAAATCAGCTGGGCAGAACTGCAGAAACACTAAATAAGTTTATCCCTTTTGCTGAGGCTAGTACGTGTACTAGCTAAAGTGCTTCAGGAATTATTGATGTCCATATCATTAGAAATAAATTTTATACTATACGCCAAAAGTCAAGAAAACAAAAAAAAAAAACATTCGTGACTTTTTTAAAATCTAAGTGAAAGATGTTACGTGTACATACATTATATGAAATGTAAAATAAACTTTGTTGTATGTATTTGTAGTTTAATTATTGACCTAATTGTTCTTATAATTACCGCCCGATAGACCGGAATTTTCGGTAGTCCGGCACCGAGCCGGTCCCGAACGTGCCGGATTATCGGACTTCTACTGTATTTATTAGTGATTCACACTCGTTAGTCACATAGCCTACTATTGAAAGTGTGGAGGGGGAAGATATGGGTTCTGTGAGAATGTACTTATCAAGTTAGCGGCCCACAGAAATATACCCAACGAACTGAACCGACCGCAGTCTTATATAAAAGGTTATAAGAACACGGTAACTGTTGTAACTTCAAGTATTGTTGTATGTTGTTCTGTCCCTAGCTATCTCCCCTTGATTTGCCATTTTTGTATTATTCCCCTTTTGGTTGCATGTTTAGTGTGCCGGGAGGGTGTGATCTGTTGTTTTGGTAAAGATCAAGCATGCTTCCGTGACCGCATGATCGGTGGAGCGTGTTAATGATTGGTCAAGGATCACATGACACGGGTAGAGAGGTAACGTGGTCGGGCAGTCCGAGCATGGCAGTAACTGTCATCTGAGGAGTCATGTGGGTAGTCTCAGGTGGTGGTCTCACCTGGTGGTCTCACCTGGTGGTCTCATGATGTGGTGTCACGTGGTGGTCTCACTGTGTGATCTCACGTGGTGGTCTCATGATGTGGTCTCAGGTGGTGGTTTCATGATGTGGTCTCACGTGGTGGTGTCACGTGGTGGTCTCACGTGGTGGTCTCATGATGGAGGCCTCACGTGGTGGTCTCATGATGAGGTCTCACTTGGTTGTTATTTGTTTTTTAAGTAAAAGTCTGTAATCACTATGAACGGACTATTCATTTCTCACACAAATTTTTTCAATGGACCTTTCACAATTCGAAATAATCTCGGTCTGTGAGCTACGAATTTAGATTCAATGTAGAAATGAGCTTTCTGACATCTGACCTACATTTTTAAAAAATGTCAGTGAGGAACGGATACGTCACCGTGCAGAAAATGATAATAATATTACATAATTGTTACAGTGTAATGACATCACATCTGAGACCAGGCCCGTAGCGTGGGGGGGCAGGGATGCCGCCTTCCCGCGTTTTGTCTGGCCCCCTCTGCTTGTTTGCTCTACTTAGTAAAATGTATTTCCTGCTCCCCCCACCCCACCGCTATTGCCTGTCCCTGCCGTAGAATTTTCACGCTACGGGGCTGTCTGAGACCTGCTTGAGAGCCACTCCAGTGGCAGGTAACGACAGCTTGACACAGAAAAAAAACCCAATAAATAAATGTTGACTTCTTTTAAACGTCGCAACGATTTCACCAGTCATAAGTCTACCCTGTCCTTTCAGTCACAAGACCCATAATAGTTCATAAAATCTCTCTCTCCCTCTCTCTCTCTCTCTCTCTCTCTCTCTCTCTCTCTCCCCCCCTCTCTCTCTCTCTCTCTCTCTCTCTCGCTCTCTCTACCTCTATTCCATTAATAATAAAAGTTTTCCAGAAGAATGGCTACCCGTGACAGTCGTAAATATTTGTCCAAGCCATTAAATCCAGGCTTTTGAAGTTTTTGACTTTCTATGACACAAAATAAAAAAGGTCTCTTCCAAGTTTTTAATGTCCTGAAAATAAATATCTAGCTTCCAAACAGAGCGCATGCGCAGAACTCGACTCTCGGTACATAACAAATAAAATCGACCAAAATTATTGGTAAGGTAGAAAGGGTTCAATGGCTTGTATAAAATGGTAGTTATGCATTTAGAGCGCTGTAATGTATTGACAGGGTTAATATATATATATAATGTGTCTACCCCCCCCCCCCTGACTCCTATTGCATCTAATGTTGCCGTCCCAAAAGGTGCGTTAACATAGTGCCCCTAAACATCTCAAAGTCTCTGACTAGGGTTTTTACTAAACTTAAGAGCTGCTCCGAATCCATGACATTCATACATAGACATACGTACACATAGACATACGTACACATAGACATGCGTACAGACATAGACATACGTACAGACATAGACATGCGTACAGACATAGACATACGTACACATAGACATACGTACACATAGACATGCGTACACATAGACATACGTACAGACATAGACATGCGTACAGACATAGACATGCGTACACATAGACATGCGTACACATAGACATGCGTACAGACATAGACATGCGTACAGACATAGACATGCGTACAGACATAGACGTACAGACATATATAAATAAAAAAAAATCGATGCACGAGATCTTTTCAATTTAAACCAACACACATGTATCAGAAGCAGATAAGCTTATTATGGTCTCCACCCCGCCCCCCCCCCTTTACCTACCCTCCTCCACCACAACCCCGTCCCCCCTTCTCCCTCCCTCCCTCCCCCCATCCCCCGGACATCACAGAAGTTTTCAATTACATCCATTTGGGTCTGTAGCTTCATCATCTAGTCTCATCAACGAGACACTTCATTTAAAAGTTGAAACACAGAGAGAGATATATATATTTTCTCTTTGATCAGCTTCACTTGGACTGACCTATATTGTTTAGTTGTTGTTTTTGTTTTGTTTTTTTTAATGCGTATTTTTAATTAACATAAAAAGAACTATATGTTTTAGGCTATATATATATATATATATATATATATATATATATATATGTGTGTGTGTGTGTGTGTGTGTGTGTGGCCAGAGGAAAGATGGCGGTACAGCTGGCACATTGCTCCATGCTCCAATAAGCTAAAAGAGAAGTGCGGTGAACTTCAAAAGGAGGGGGGGTTAAGGTCTGATGGAAAGTGGCGGAAGGGGGGGGGGGAGAGAAATTATACATGATATGTCACCATTTTATTGTTATTTACGTGAATAATACAAACAACAAATTAAATGACGTACTCAATCCTTTTCTTTTTTTTTTACAGCAGAGGTTCCCAAGTTTTTGTTGGAATGTGCCCCCCCTTCCTCTCTCTCTCCCCCCCCCCCCAATGTATCATATTTAAAAGGAATCTGTCCTAGTAAAGAGCGGGCTAGTTGGCAGTGGGGAGGGAGGGAGGGAGGGAGGGGGGGATTACAGAAGCTGTCGCGTAGTTAGCACATCCCTAAGAACAGCTGGGGTGTGACCCTTAAAGACAATGCTGCAGGTTACACTACACACTGGAATACCCATGGTCGCGCTAATTAGCCCTGCGTAATAGTTTCTAAGATCCGTCATTAGTAATGGCCCGGGCGGGGGGTGTGTGGGAGGGGGGCACTTTGGCTGGGGAGGGGGGGGGGAGAGAGAGAGGGCTACGCGGCTGATGAGTGTCGCCTATGCATAGGAACTGCGAACATCCTGGGGGGGAAAGGGGGGGCAGGTTGGATCATTACTCGGGCTATGATAGAAGAGCTACAATGGATGATTTGTGTTTTTTCAAAAAAATGCTCTGTATGAGAACCCCTGGTGTATTTCTGATTTGACTTTGTGTGTCGCCAGCGTAACTGAATACTACTAACCTCCCCCCCCCCCCAACCCCACCCTAAACACACACACACACACAACCCGGGTCCACTCATCCACCATAACCGCACACATATACAATACAGTAATGATCCTAGAGGATGGTGTAAGTGCGCGCGCGTGCGCGTGTGTAGGTGTGTGTAGATGTGTGTGTGTATGTCTGCGTGTGTGTGTATATATATATATATATATATATGGAAGCTCGGTGAGGGTGGAAGGATGCTGGGTGGAGAGTGGGAGGGAGGGAGGGGAGGGAATAAGTGTGCCATTTCATTGATCCACCGACTGCCAGGCCAGTAAAACACGGAGGGGGGGGGGCGGATCGGTGGGGGGGGCGGGGGGTAGGCTATTGCTGGCATAATGACAACATTGTCTTCAACAAAACCAATCAATACCTGTGTTTTGTGTTTCTCTCTCCTTCTCTCTCTCTCTCTCTCATTCTCTCTCTCTCTCCCCTCCCTCTCTATTCTCGACTCTCTCTCTCCTTTCAGAATACTCAACTGCACATGTTAATTGACACGGCTGTGGGATGTTTTTGTTTTTTAGCCATAGGGGGGGGGGTCATCCATTCTTTCTTTTTTTTTTTTAATCTGCCAGAATGGACATTTGTTTTTTTTTACCTAAAGCAGCGCCCCTGTAGCTATATATAATACCGGCTACAGTTTGTCTTTCATCCACCTCCCCCCCCCACTCCTTGCGCTACATAGCTTGAGCCACTATTTCATAAAACCGGCATCTCAAAAAACGATGGATGTACGAGAGCCAATTTGGGGGGGGGGGGGGGTGATTCCATTCGTAGTGTTCTGACATCGATACTTAATCCATCGATAAATGGGGAATGTGGGGTGTGGATGTGGGGGGACGGGGAAGAAGTAGAGGGTGTGACGCTTGAATCCACCGTGTCGAACATGTCTTGTTGTAAAATCAGTGAACAAACATGTAAAATTTCTGAAGGCGTGAATTGAAGAAATGATAAAGTTGGATGGAGCTTTACGAAACGTTTTTTTTTTCTTTTGTTGCTTTGTAGAATGGCGAAGGATGGGTTCAGATTTTAAAAAAAAATATATGTGCACCGTTTTTTAGTAGAAAATTTTAAATTTGTTAAATTATGCATCAACTAATGACAATTTTTTTAAATCAAAGTGCGATGCGCTCAGATAGATCAAATACGCCCTTGACTCGAGGAACTTCCCTAATATGTACGCTATGTTTATGGAGGTGGAGGAAGAAGACCCTGGATCGGGAAAAGTGGAGAAGTGTAGTATGGCAGGCCAGGGCTGTAGAGCCAAAGGAAGAAGAAGAAGATGTTTATGACGCCATTTTGACCATCAGACAACGCCACCTATTTACAATAGTAATAAAGATGATGCCAGTAAATATATACATGTATTAAAAAGGGGGGGGGGACGTATTTAACCTATAAAAAAATAATCACACTCGTAACTAGGAAAATGGACAATGCTAATTAAACAAGTCAGGGGACGGATGGTCGGGTGGTAAAGCGCCTGGCTGTAGACCTGAGGGTTCTTGGTTCGATCTCCAGTTAGGACCAATGGATATTTCAGATCATGGCTTTGGTCCCCGCTATATCAATCCATGGCCATTGAACTATCGGCAATGATGGGGATGAAAGGAGGGTAACCATAAAAGCCCTCCGATTAGCGGTTTTATAGGATCTAATAGATTTCATCTTTCATATTTACAAGGACTTCACACACACACACACACACACACACACACACACACACACAATTAAACAATTAGTTATTTCTGAATAGCGGTTTGTATATATATATATATATATATATATATGTATGTATATATATATATATATATATATATATATATATATATATATATATATATATATATACACACAATTTCCGGTTTCCCCTCCTCGGCGGCAATTTTAAGTGTACTCTTTTTCTTTAAGTCGACAACAGTCGGGTCAGTGTTATAGCTTAAGGCCCCAATTTCCTAATAAGAGATTGTCAGATATATTTAAATATTTGGGCAGTGACATATAATATATGGACATATGAAGGGGCCCCATTTCTAGAATAGCTTAGGGCCTTATCAAGTCTAAATCTGGTCCCAGGATCGGGCAGTAATACCCGACCGAGTAGACGATTCAACGAGTGGGATGCGCAAAGTGATAGTAGATTCGTCACCAGCAGCGGACACGGGGGGGGGGGGGGATGGTTCGCCTCAATTCCGCTACTGAGATAATAGAGATCCCAAGCTAATTGTTCTTGTATTTATTTCATAGCTTAAGTGGTCGTCGTAAGGGGGAGGAGGAGGGGGGAATACGCACCCCAGGCTGAGCGTGTATGCGCGCGAAAAAAAAACTTGACGTGCGCGCGCATAAACACACTACAACAAATATTGAGATGGTCAATATACCGTAACTAGTGGAAAAGCCTGCTGAAGCTGGCTGAACGCAATCCGACAGAAGGGATAACAAAGAAATACACGAAATACTGCAATAGAAAAGAACATGTGGGCTTTATTGCAATGAAAAGAATACGATACAACGATTGATTTATAACGATTTATACTGAATTAAAAATTGACCTACATCATGATGTTATTTTGATTCATTGCGATTTAGCATTGGGCGTCCATCGCGCTCCAATCGGTGCACGGCTCTACCGATGGCCAATTTATTTTTATAGCAGGGACTTTTAACATGTGTTCCGACTGCACCATCTTTTTTAATGTACGGACCACTAGCCTGAGGGACACACACACACACACACACACACACACACACACACACACACACACGCGCGCGCGCGCGCATACGTTAGACAGTAATGTATTTAAGGATGTTTTGCACACATTTTTTTTTTAAATTTCAAAAAGATGCACAGTCAATATCTCTTACCGCATACAGGCCTTAGGGAAACTAGAGCGAACAACCGGAGGGGCTACAGCATGCTCCCAGGGGGGGAGCATAATGCGCTTAGCCTTTCTGCACACTTACACACTCACTGAGACATACATAAAAGTATGCTCACACAAAACGGCCGTTGTTAGGTATTTCGAGGGAGGGGGGGGGGGTTCTTGGCATAGACACCAAGAGATGTTTTTGGAGTCACAGGCTAATGAACCTCCCCGGGGCCTTCTATCAGTAAATATAATAAGAAATAATAAAGGACCCCCTTTTATCGTGATGGGGTGGGTATAGAAACCAGCATAGTTTGCCTATCATTGGTACAAAACAAACAAACAAATAATATAACACGCCAATGAGTATGACCTAGTTTCCCCCATGATGGTTAGTATTAGTTGTATCACCTGGTCATGACCATTCTGTCCACCCCACCCCACCCACCCCCCCATCCCCAAAATCCCCTGAACCGACCAGCTTTGTGGTGCCCTCCCTTTGAACTTCCCTCGGCCAGGCCAACAATCGAGGAATGATGTCACAACGGGTTGTATTGATGTTAGGTTGATTTATGACAGGTGGCAGTGTGTGTGTGTCAGGGGGGTGTGGTCAGTAGTCGGACCATCTTAGGTCAAAGTGACGATCGTTACCGTCTCGCAGAGACTGAATTCTACGTAGTGTCTCCAGGTCATTATCGCCCACGGCTTATAAATGGTTATAAATTGTTATAAATGTTTATAATTTGTTATGTTTATAAATTGTTCTAATGTTTATAAATAGTTATAAATGTTTATAAATAGTTATAAATGTTTATAAATTGTTATTATGTTTATAAATAGTTATAAATGTTTATAAATTGTTCTAATGTTTATAGATAGTTATAAATGTTTATAAATAGTTATAAATGTTTATAAATTGTTCAAATGTTTATAAATTGTTCTAATGTTTATAAATAGTTATAAATGTTTATAAATTGTTATAAATGTTTATAAATTGTTATAATGTTTATAGATAATTAAAATGTTTATAAATTGTTATAATGTTTATAGATAATTAAAATGTTTATAAATTGTTATAATGTTTATAGATAGTTATAAATGTTTATAAATTGTTATAATGTTTATAGATAGTTATAAATGTTTATAAATTGTTATAATGTTTATAGATAGTTATAAATGTTTATAAATTGTTATAATGTTTATAGATAGTTATAAATGTTTATAAATTGTTATAATGTTTATAGATAGTTATAAATGTTTATAAATTGTTATAATGTTTATAGATAGTTATAAATGTTTATAAATTGTTATAATGTTTATAGATAGTTATAAATGTTTATAAATTGTTATAATGTTTATAGATAGTTATAAATGTTTATAAATTGTTATAATGTTTATAAATAGTTATAAAAGTTTATAAATTGTTATAATGTTTATAGATAATTAAAATGTTTCTAAATTGTTATAATGTTTATAGATAGTTATAAATGTTTATAAATTGTTATAATGTTTATAGATAGTTATAAATGTTTATAAATTGTTATAATGTTTATAAATGGTTATAAATGTTTATAAATTGTTATAATGTTTATAAATAGTTATAAATGGTTATAAATATTTATAAATGGTTAGATACATATATCCTCCTGAGCCCCCACCACGGGCCAGTTTTGGACATAGCCCAACCAAGTATTTTGTATCGCTGCTCAGCTGCTGAATCTTATTCCTGATCTAGCCCCTCGTAGTACCCATACCCCAAGGGGCACGGGAAAGGTTATGCAGGGTGGACGCAGTTTAAAAAAATGCGAAAATTTGAAAGAAGGTCGCCAGCTTGCTGCGTGACTCATCCCCCCAAAATCACGTGACCCAAGAATCGCAATTAGAAAGGTCGGCAATTTCCAATTTGAAAATAAGTACATGTATTCGCGAACTTACGTGTCAGGGCTACCCGCGGACACACTTTTGTGGTAGGCCTACAGTCGCGAGCTACCGCTGATCGAGCTTAACGTTCGCGGGAAAAATTTTGAAAAATTAAAAAACAAACAAACGAAAGAAGCAGCAGATAAAAATAAAATAAATACATAAATAATTTGAAATTATTATTTGTGTTCAGGGCCAGACAGTGTCAAATTCAGAGAGCCTAATTAATTCTGGAAGTAAAAATTATTTTTATGAGATACGTATAACAAACGTCATCATATCACGTGACACAACATTTGGTTCGGATAAGACAGTGTTTCCAAAAGTGTGGCACGCGTACCTCAGCGGGTACGGGAAGAGTTTGGCGGGAATACGCACTGCACAGGGCTGAGAAAATTGGGTAAACATGCACGGCCAAAGGGGGAATCAGTCAAATTAAGGGAAAACAATGAAATTAAGGGGAAACAATGAAATTAAGGGAAAACAAAGAAATTAAGAGGAAACAATGAAATTAAGGGGAAACAATGAGATTACGAGGAAACAATGAAATTAATGGGAAACAATCAAATTAAGGGGAAAACAATCAAATTAAGGGAAAACAATGAAATTAAGGGAAAACAATGAAATTAAGGGGAAACAATGGAATTAAGAGAAAACAATGAAATTAAGGGAAAACAATCCAATTAAGGGGAAAACAATCAAACTAAGGGGAGACAATATGTGCACTGTGTATTTTTTTAGGGGTACTCAGTATTACGAAAATAAAAAAATGGTGTACACAGATGTCGAAAGTCTGGGAAAAACTGAAATAAGGCAAGATAATTTGTAAACCAAGAATCGCGCAGACGTTAAAATGAATTTTTACGCGATGTAGACAATGCTACAAAGTCACTATTGGGCACATTGAAGCAGAAGTGTAGAGTTCATCTGTTTTCAGCAAACATAAATGTATACACATCTACATTTGTGATGGATCAATAAACATTTCAAGCTGGAATTTGTGTAATTTAAATTACAAAAAGGTGAAAAAGCAACATCTCAGTGCATTAATTCTCTTAAGGATGGTTCTATTTATAGAATGAGCCGGCTACCTTGGAACTACTTTTTTTTTCTAATGGCTCAAGTTAAATCATCTTTCTTTTTTTTTTCAAATCCGTGATGGTAGATTTAAGCATGTCTTTTGCACAGAATAGTTCTCAGGTAATATACTGCATACTTCCACGTCTGCTACACGAAAAGGATCGGGGGGGGGGGCGGTTTCTAAAAAAAATTAGGGCTGCTGATTAAACTGCGTTAATTTGCGATTAACGCGTCAAAAAAAATTTGCGATTAAAATTTTTAACGCAATACCTAAATGCGTAATTTGACCAAAATGCTGAAAGTTCACCAAATCGATAAATAACGGATTTTCACGCTACAAGTTGCGTTCACTTATTAAGTAGATCTACCACCCCCACCCTGTCACAATTTACACACACCCTCACCCCTAGGTACGTCGACAAAAGCCCCATTTGTAATATAAAATGAAGATGTTTTGTTATATAGCCCTTCGACAAGTGAACCTCCTGTTCCCTTGCTATAACCAAAATGAAACGAAAGAAAGAATCTTTAATGTTGACATACGACAGAAAGAACAACAGAAGATGAAAAATGAAAGCCGACCTTTCAAAATTTTAGCTTTGAACGTTTGAAAATTGCCATACGGTAACATTAAAGAGTCTCATTTTACAAGATATTTTTTTTATTAATATAACTGACAGGCCGATAAAAAAATAAAATTTTCTTTTCTGTTGTTCACTAAAACATTGAAATAATCGTTGATAGTAAGAAAGTAAATGAATGAAAGAATAAAAGAGTAACATCGCGGCACAAAACAAAAACTTCAAAAAAAAAGATTAAAAGTAAATTTGTCCTTCAACTCGACGACCGTAGTAGTATTGGTGGGGTAAACGTCACGTCTACGTAAAATCATAGCAGCTGTATGACCTTAAAACAAGAGGATTGTCTTTTATGACGCGTGCTTCTAGTTTGAAACAATGGAACCGGTGTCAACTTGTTTTTGGTACATCTATAAGTGGAGAGAGAGTGTGTTAAAAATGTGACTTGGTGGGGAAAGAGTGGGGGGGGGGGTTGGAATAAAGAAAAAAAACGCGTTAATAATAAGTGAGCGACAACTTTCTGGCTATGGTTTTATTTTATGAAAGAAAAGTTACATTTGAGATATAAATGACGTGTGTATTTTTTTTTGATGGGAAGTGGAGGGTAGGGTAAACAGACGTACGTGTGGGCGATGTGAAGCAAAATATGACAGGGAGGGAGGGAAGAGGGGTTGACATACGTCATTAGTCCGGAAACTGCGGTACGAAAAAAAAAGGTTAGGCATTGTTGTTAAATAAAAAGAAAATAATTTGCATCATTGACGTGATTGATACATGTCCATAAACTTGTCTCACTAGCTAATTCAATAGACATATATGCTAATGCTTAATAAATATGTTATAATTCATTATACCTCTTTCGTAAATTAAAATGACTTGTTTATTATGCCAATGTTATGCTTTGATATTATGACATATTAGTTTGAATACAAACAATTGTAATATATTGTGTCGATTAGAATGTGCGTTAATTTGCGATTAAAATTTTTAATCGTGCGTTAATTTCGATCAATTTTTTTAATCGAACAGCAGTTCTAAAAAAATATTAAAATTTTATTAATTAATCTGAAAAATATATGAAATTTAGATTCCAGCATATAAAAAAATATATCACGCAAAGTTAGCTTTAGAACCTTTAAAGTTTATTTTCTTGTGTAATGAATGAAAATTTCATACTATGGTTCAGACTTCCGATCCGGATATATTACACTAGTGTAGTGCATTACATGATTCAGCGTGACAAGCGTTTTCATGTGCCCAGGGCGTAATCTTAAAATACCGCCACTTTACTGTACCACAAAATGCCGCCCTTTTGCTGGTGACCTAGTAAAAGTGTCACCTGGGGGCGCACCTCCCCATCTGCCCCTCCCTGGTTACGCCACTGCCTACATGCAAAGGTTAAAGTGGCAGAACGACATTTCGAGCAACAAGGAAAAGAAAATCCATACAGTCTGGAACACGGATCACAGAGTATTTATTTATTATACAGAATGCGCACCACTATCTAAAAAGTCATCTACACAGATGACTGAAAGAATCCCACCATTTGTGTTATTTTGTCTAATAGTGTCGTACTTCAAAATTGATGTACAATAACATAAATAGGGCGGCTTTCGGAAATATGAATATTAAAATTGAGTAGGCGCATTCTGGATGATTTAATTTCTGTGGGGTGCAGCTCTCTCTCTCTCTCTCTCTCTCTCTCTCTCTCTCTCTCTCTCTCTAACTGCGGACTGAGACTTTATCTCTTAGAGCCCGTTTGATCAAACTCGCTGCGTTCCTCAACATCCGGGAACTTCCATAAAGGTCGATGGCCGTAAAACTACCCGACCGGTCCACCATGTGGTCCGCCAGCCCGGGGCACTCAAAAAGCACACGATCCACGGTTTCCTCAACTTCTCTGCAGCGTCGGCAAAGGGAATCGTCATTGGGCATCAACCCCTATAGGCAGTGGCGCAACCAGGGGGGCAGGGTGGGTCTTGAGCCCCTCCCCCCAGACCAAATCATCAATACATATTTTACTATATAAAGTTGCAAAAAAGACTGTCAAACTGTCTTTTTTTTCTATATGTGAGCCCCCCCCCCCAGCATTTTTTGCTGGTTGCGCCACTGCCTATAGGACAATGCCCAGTACGAGACGTGGCAATAGGTGCCTGCTCGATCCTCCTGTCGCGTAATGGGGGGGGGGGGACATCATGCCCCGGGCGCTACTCACAAAGGGGTGCCAAATTACAGATTTCACATATAATATTATATGGTTTTCGAATGGTGGTGGGGGGGCGCTAAAAAGGTATTGTGCCCCGAGCGGGAGTTAAGCTCGCTACGCCACTGCCACCACGGGTCAGTTTTGGACGGCCGCTCCATCTGACTGCCGACATTTCTGCCCGTCACGTGGGGTGGAGCTATTTAAATTTCATTTCTACTCTAACAATACTATTGAATTAAAAAAAAAAAACCTTTCTATGAACCAAAGCCTCGTTTTTATTCACAAAATTAATATTTAACTTTGGCCGATTACTAGAGAATCCGGATAGTTGCGAGTGTGCTGCATATGTAAAATTCCAAGTTGTTGTGAAAGCTGTTGCACTGGAACATTGAGATTGGCAATGTTAGCCTGGTATACTTTTATTGATCGCAACTCGCTAAAACGAGATCTGGGTGAATCTATTTTTAGATATTGAACTCTCGAAGAAAAAATGCCATGTCACGTGTTTTTTTTCCCTTCATTATTGCATTTTCATCCCAATTACCTTTCCTTATTTTTTTTTATATTACACACACGTGCATTTATTTATAGCCGGGTATTTATTACGTCATATAATGAAAGGCAACATTTTGTTAGAGGTTATACATGTATTCAAAATGGTTAGAGATTAAATGGAAAATAATTTGCTGACGCGTTGAACCCAGTTGTAAGTAGATATAACACTATATTTGAAAATGACGAAAAAAAAATTGGACTGGATTACAAAAAAAAATCCATTAAAGTAGTTATTTCAATAGCATAATTAGATGTTATCGATTGGCATCCAAGTATTTATATCAAAACTCATTAATATCCAGTATCCAAGAAGATTTTGTGTTTTATTACGAGAAAGGTTAAAAAAAATGCAAATAAACTTGGCCTTTCATGGCCGTAATAAAAAGATGAAAAAAAAGCTGTTTTTTAAACATGTGTCGTAAAGAGCATATTGCTATATAACGGTTTTTTTTAAACATTTTTATTTTAATTCCGATTGGCTTCAAAATAACTCAATGTTTTATTATCCCTTTCATTACTCTTTGTTTACGTTTCCACACATTAAACAGTTTCCTTAAAAGGTTCTAACGTAAACACAGCTGTCTGTGGTATCTTTTAGGATATGCATACGTTAGGTGATAACCAGGACCGTTCTTAGGGCCTCAGGCAGAGACTTCAAGATCTATTTGAGGGGCCCTATAAAAAAAAGACCTGTCGGTGCCCCCCTTCGCATCATATTTAGTAGGAAAAGACACACTTTAGACAGTGTGTGGGGGAATGGGATGTAGGCAATCATCGTCTAGTTTGCCTATCAATAAAAATAAAATTGATCATATTTAGTAGGAAGGGGGGGGGTGTTGCAGGCTGTATGCCTATCTATTACAAAAAAAAAACATGCGTACAGTTGTCGTATACTTTACGATGGTGAATTTTGTAATTTTTTTTTGTTGATAAGTACAGTTTGATGTAAGTGTAATCATGAAGTAATCATGAAGTAATCATGAAGTAATCATGAATTAATAATGAAGTAATCAAGAAGTAATCATGAAGTTATCAAGAAGTAATCATGAAGTAATCATGAAGTAATCATGAAGTAGTCATGACGTAATCATGAAGTAGTCATGACGTAATCATGAAGTAGTCATGAAGTAATCATGAAGTAGTCATGAAGTAATCATGAAGTAATCATGAAGTAATCATGAAAATAAACAGCTAAACAATTTGAGAACCTCCAAGGTTCGCCCCCCCCCCAGATATTTATATTATTCTTCTTTTTTTTTTTGCTTATTTAGTCTCTGTATGATCTTTCTACAAACAACGGGAATTCCCGGAGATCCATATTGACAAATGATGGGACTGGTCCCCCCACCCCCAGAGTCTCAATGCTGGGGGGAGGGGGGAGTCGAGCAGGTCACATTTCCAGGACTCGGGGAGAATAAAATTGGGAGAGGACCGATGGGGGAGGGGGGAGGGGTGCTGCTGTGTGAGAGCGGCCACAAAACAAACTGATTTCTGGGTTGTTATGGGTTTTTTTTTCTTCCCCGTTCTGTGTTTTGTTTCCGACACGGTCTCGTTTATTTTGGGTGGAGGGTGTAGAGGGGGGGGGGGGTTGGGGTGGAGAGAGAGAGAGAAACAGGAGTTATTACTATTTCATCTCCATTTCGATCTTCCTCTCAACTCGCTCATCCATTAGACGAGGCTTATTGTCGATTCGATGGAGGGGAGAGGGGGAGAGAATGGGGAAGAGAGAGATCGCGGGATCGGGATAAAACTGAACATACAAAAAAAAAATAAGGGAGTAAAAAAAAAAACCGGATAATATTTGTTGACCTTTTTGTTCCTCCCGGATGTTTCGTTAATTGACCGAAGTAGAAAGGTTTTCTGTTTATGTTGTCTTTTTTTTTTTTTGAGTGTCTGAAGATATCTCCATTTCACCCCTCCATCCATCGCACACACACACACACACACTCGCACCTTCACGGGAATCAGTGTTCATTATAGGATGTGTGCGCACGCGCATAAAACTCACAGACCGCGCGCGCGCGCACACGTTGCACAGAACGCGCACACTGTTTCGTTCGTCCAGTTTGACTATGTGTCCTAGTAGATGAAGCAGGAGCCCACAGAGCACGAGGTCTACATGTTGGTCAAAGAACAACCCGATGGGCCCAAAGAGCACAAGGTCCATAGAGCACAAGGCCCACATATTTGTCAAAGAATTGATCAACAGCCCAGTGGGCCTGCGGCGCACGAGCCCCCCCCCCCATGTTATTCAATAAACAGATCAACCTGGTGGGCCCTCATAGGCCTCTCTTGGCTGCATTAAAAAAAAAAGAAAAGAAAGCGGACAATGTTTTGACCTGGTCTCACGGCCCACTACCCACTGGAAGACTATAACTCAGGGTACCCCGGAGGAAGCAAGTGAGGGGAGGGCGTCATATGGGGAAAATGGATTGCCAAGGTCAGGGAACGGACAGGCTAGGATGTAGCGACCCGACCCTAATGGTGATGACTCACAGAGAATAATGGGGGTGGGGGAAGATGGGGTATCCACGGCAGTGTCCCCTTGAGTCCGTCAACACTTGATAAGTAGGGAATGAATGAAATGTATACACCGTTGTACATTCTGTGGGCGGATTTGCAACTAAGTCAAAGATACTATTTCCGATAATTAAAAAAGGCACTTATTTCATGTAGCCCGACTAGACATACATATATGTATGTATAAATAATTGCGATGTGGGTTCTGCGTTAAATCAAAAGTAAAGTAATAATACAACAGTATTCCAGTTTAAAATCGTCAAACGTAAATAATGGTAATAAAAATTCTGAAAAAATCGGATCTGTCCGAAACCAAAAATAGCCTAGCCTACCGATCAAACCTAAAGGAATATAACTCTATGCAAAGGTTTTGCAGGGCACAGCTAGAATATATATGTATATTTACTTTGCAAGTCATTAACTAAAGTAGCTTATAGAATGACTGCAAACTGTCTGGTTTAGTATTGTGTTCGTGGAAGATGTCCCTGGGTATAGACGTCACCAGACAAACGGTGAACCTATAACCCAGTCACATGACCATTTATATTGTAAAATATAGCAAATACGCATTTTTTGTTTAATATATATTCTGTCGGGATGCATTACACGTCGGGATGTTCTCTTTCATTCAGCTTTTTTGTTTCGCTTCACAACCTTCCCAATCCTCCCATTAAATCACCCCCCCAATCCTTTTCACTTTCGCGTGCCCTACTCACTCCCCCCCCCCCCCCCCCCCAAAAGCTGTCACTAGCAGGCAGGTTCGTCAGCATATTGTCCACACGCGAAAAAAAAACCAACATAAATATGTTGTTACGGAAAATTAAACTCATAAAGAAAAAGAAAAAAACAAGAGACGGGATGGAAAAGGTTGAAAGGAAGGAGAGAAAGAGAGAGAGAGAGAGAGAGAGAGAGAGAGAGAAAGAGAGAGCCGGTGGAGATATATAGGTCAGAGTCAGAGAGACATTGGCAGGGACAGAGGGAACAAAAGAAAAAAAAAACCATCTACTGACCTTTGAAATTTGTTACTGTCTAAATCAATAACTCGGACAACGGCACAACAACAGTGAATGTGTTGGAGTCAAAACATACTCTCGGATCCAACGTTTTTATTCCCCTCACTGTTGCCACTCGAGTGACAGGAACTAATCAGAGAGATTATATTTATTTCCCCATCTCTCTCCCTCCGCCTCCGCCTCACGCCGCTTGCATATGTAATCTTTCTTTTTTTTCCGGTTCATTATTGTCGTTATAGATAAATGAACTGAAATATTTCCATTTAACATATTCCTAACATTTCGGAAGATGGTGATACTAATAATATATATATATATATATATATATATATATATATATACTAGTAGTGTCACGTTGCATTCGCAACTAAAGGTTTTATCTCAATAAAATGTTTAATATGAGGATAATTATGTCATAAACAGAGGCGTCTGCTAATTCGATTACGATCACAATCCATCAACGAACGCGCTCGCTAGTGACCTAGTCTTATAATTTGTTTACGTTTGGCGATGTTAAAATGCTATCTGTTGTAATAAAAACTAAAATAATTTGAATGAAATTATATATTATTATTATTTAATATTTGGAACTTTTACATTTCATAATAAAAAACCACAGAAACTATTTTAAACTGTAGATTTAAAAAAAAAAATCGAATCGAGACACGGGCATGACGCCATTTTGAATTTTTGTTTCCGTTGGTCACGTGATTACTTTATCAAATACTATTGTTTTATTTATTTCTGCCATATGCGCAGCCGACGGCTTTTACGGAGGTCGTTTATTTATAGAACGGATTCCCCACACGGACGGACGGAAGCGTCCCGGATTTAGCTGCTTTATAAGTTATACATATATATATATATATATGTGTGTGTGTGTGTGTGTGTGTGAGAGAGAGAGAGAGAGAGAGAGAGAGAGAGACTAGCTTCCATGTTGATCATAGTAACTCCTTTGCTAGGTTTTTTTTGTCTTCAAGGGAGATAACAAATAAAAAATAATACTTCTAACCCACCCGCACTCAAATCTCATATAGCGCAGATTTGCTCTGCGAATTGAATTTCGAGATAAAAATATTTTAGATAAGTATATTTATGACACCTTAGACTATAGCCCGAAAAAGGAGCACACACTGTGCATAGTTAGGAGAACGTTCGCGATGGCAGACATCAAGACCAGAAAGACAGACATCAGCTAAACTGTATTTAAAGAGCGATACATTCCGCAGCCCATTATACAGATGATCGAGTAATAGTAAACAGCTGTTGTAACTAATACTCCATTGCACATGTCAAGTCATTATTGATTGTAACACAACAGATTGATACTCCCCTGTTATCATTTCTTATGTAAGGGTGTGGGGGGGGGGAGAGCTGCTGAAGCCATGGGTGTCACCTGAGTTGGGTGACTCGAGGCACCATTAGTCCTCCTTGTGTACGGATGAGCAGCTCATTCATAATGATAAGTACGGGCCAGTGTGCAGTTGAGCCTCATTTTCTGTGAATCTAACACGCCCGAGGGTGCAAGTGACACGGAGGCACTCGTAAGGGATCCTGGTGAGGATAAAGTGGCTGTAGCGTACACCGGAATCTAAGTGACACCAATCCACTCCATGGGGGAATATCGGAGTACGCCTGATCGAACATTCGGGAACCGTTGATAAGTCTTCCGATAGCCAGGGGCGACACACAGGCAAACCAATCCCTGTGTAGTTTGTCATTCATGAACCTGAAAGCATGATGTCAATTTCGTATCAGTTGGCAGTTCACATTTTTTATTTCTATGTATTTCTCGGTTGAAATTTTGCGTCCGAATTTCGTCCGTTAATCGTACGGCGTGAACGAAACCGCATATATTGTTGACTTAACATAGAAAAATGTCACTTTACTGTTTGTTTAGCTTAAGTGTAAAAAAAATGAAAACCAGAGATTAACTTTCTTTCATGTTGAATAGTTATCAATTGACTTGTGGGTAGGGTTCGAAAATTACGCGTAAGATTGGCGCGCGTAATTTACGCGTATATTACGCGTAATTTACGCGTAAGTTACGCCTAAATTACGCGTACCATTAATTCTCAATTACTTGAAAATTTATATTCCTTTTGTTGCTTACGCTCACTGATTGCTAGTAGGTGTATTTTTTAATAATGTTTTCAAATGTTTTTACTTGTAATTTACCGGTCATACTAATTTGCCCCGTCGTCCACGTATTTCGTCGTGTACTGACTGCATCAGCGGCGGCCATCTTTGGCTGAGTAATACCGTCCAATTCGGTCGACGCTGGACGGGTGCAATGCGGCACGAAATACGGCCGCCGCGGTTGCCGAACTCAGCAAAAGACGGCACACGCGATCGACGCTAGTGCAATTGGCAGCGAAAAACAGACGACGTGGGTTCAATACGCAGCGTAATACGGCCGACGCGATCGACGGAAGCACTATACACAGTAAAATGTTTTCTATACGTTTCATGACATTTGGAACATATATTATTATAGATAATGTTTTAAAAAAATTGTTTTTTCCAGATTACAATAAAAAAAATTTGATTTCAGGGAAAAATGTTTTCTATACGTTTCATGACATTTGAAACATATATAGATAATGTTTAAAAATTATTTTTTTTTTTTTGGATTTTTGGGTTTTATAACCTCCCCGTTTGGCTTGCGGCCGCTTGCCATACAGCACATGGCGGCATTGTGTAGAAAATTTTTATGATTTTGTCTTTTTTTTAATCAGACTTTAGCTTCCTTATTGAAAGTATTTATTTTATTATGTTTACTAAAACGATTAAAACAAACAATATACTGTGCGGTTTACGCTGTTTTACCAAAACGAATATTTCCGGTTTAGGCTTGTGGCCGGATGTAGATGGTACTCCTAATCACTGAAATTAATTAATCGCCGCTGTTAACACAACAAATTGCGACAGAAACAATTAAAAATGGCCGTCAAATATGCATTTTTTAAATTACCGTAATTTACCCGTAATTTTCCAAAATTACGTTACCGTAAATTACGCGTAATTTACGGTAACTTACGCGACTTCGAACATTACTTGTGGGTCAATCCAACAGGTCGAAGGTTCAGGACTTCCAAAACAAAGGGGCCTATTTAATCAACCACATGTGAAACATATCGAAAATATGTGCACTTAGAGTCAGCATATTTAAACTTTACATCCATATTGGTTCAACAGCCCATCAGTCTTTTTTTTTAATTAATTTTTTTTCAGTCCGGCCCGCCCTTTAAATTAACGAGCCCAATGTGGCCCACTGATCACAAAAGGTTTGGCTACAAACGTAATTTGTTTCCTTTTTTTTAATAATTCGTCGTTGGATGTTGTTATATATATATATATATATATATATATATATATATATATATATATATACAGTAAACCCAACGGACGATTGAATACAATAATAGAAGGCGACTCCCTACACTGGTGAACACGTGAACTCTCGAGACGCCACATGTGTGAGGCACACTCAATCTGTGAAGGACCTGTCCATGAGCATATCTCTCTGAACTGATCAACTGATAGGGCCAGAGTCTAAGGGGCCCCTCCCTCCATACCCCACACAGCCTTCTCTCCTCAAACAGCATGCCCTTAAAGTGGGTAACCGATCGATTTAATAGGGTCATCGTGTAAGGGACCCCTCCCCCACACAGCCTTCCCTCAAACAGCATGACTTTAAAGTGGGTCCACTCAACTCATTATCGACAGATCGCGTCGGGGAGTCCCGCAGCCCCCCCCTCCCCCCAATTCCCTTAAATGACGCGCCTGCCGAGCGGACACGCTCACAACATCATTATCAGAGATCGCCAACCACCTGCTACCACCCCCCCTCTCGTCTAAGAGGACAGGGTGTGGATATATATGGGGGAGGAGGGGGTATGGTTCGGATATTGGGGGGAGGGGGGTGGCACTGTTCAAAAAAAGTAAAGGATCATTCAACCGTACAGTAAACAACAGCCGTCTTCCATCCACCTCCCATAAGGTCCGTCCGCTCCCTGCCCCCCAAACCCATCTCTCTATAAACCCAAGCGACCTTCTGTAACGGTCAATACTCACAATAAGTAGCGCCTCCTATGAGATTGGGGGGGGGAGGGGGGGTAAGGGTGGAAAGGCAGACCATTTACGTTTGGCAAACACTCCTCTCCATAATTTATAACATGACTTGTTGATAATAAGAGTCTCACCCGTTGGATAATGGCTGACGGCTCTCTGCGCGCTCGGTTTTTTTTTTTATTTTACAGGCTAATTATTGAAAGCAATCAAGATAACCACCTTTTGTTCCTCAGATCGAAATGTAAAATAGCGGATACATATTTTTATTTTTTATTTTATTGCATTTAACTCAGCGTTTAAAGTCTCGGTGGGGGGGGGGGGGCTGAAAAAGGTGAGGGGAAAGAAGTGTGAAGGTGGAGGGACGCGTGTCTGTTGAGTGGCGCTTTGGTGGTGAGCTGGATCTGCGTAGTGAGGATAAACTGTTCGAGCCCCCAGGGAAGCCAGCTTTTAAATCAGCCTTTTTCCCTGTTGCCCACTTGCACTTGCAGACTCGGCTGATGGTTACGATGTAGAAAGTAAACAAAAACAAAACTGACCAAAATAAAGATTATTTTTAAGGGGGTGTACTAACTGGGGGGGGGGGGTCGGGTAATCGTGCGGTGTAGACATGAACTGTCGACAGCAAAGTCCTGGGCTCGAGGCTCAGTGAAAACTTGGGTGTTTTTTTTTCAGATGTAAGTCCACTCAACTTTAAATGGGTAGCCTGACTTAAAGTTGGGGGGGGAGGGGGGGAGTAAAGGCGGCTGGGCGTTGTGCTAACCACGCAAACACCTTTTATAATCCGAGTTTAATGAAACAGATGAATTCTACACTTCATCTGCCCCCGATGAGCCCTGAGGGGCTTAAGGGACCAACAGCAACTAAGTGCGGCCCAACCCTGGTTTAGAATCTCTGATGTCTGCTGTTTTAGAGCAGACGTGAGCAAGCTGTGGCCAACTAAGTACGGCCAGTTTGGATGTTTGATCTATTCAGTGCTCTGCCCCACCACCACCACCACTAACACCACCACCACCACTAACACCACCACCACCACCACCACTAACACCACCACCACCACTAACACCACAACCACTAACACCACCACCACTAACACCACCACCACCACCACTAACACCACCACCACCACCACTAACACCACCACCACCACTAACACCACTACCACTAACACCACCACCACCACTAACACCACAACCACTAACACCACCACCACCACTAACACCACCACCACCACCACTAACACCACCACCACCACTAACACCACCACCACCACTAACACCACCACCACTAACACCACCACCACCACTAACACCACCACCACCACCACTAACACCACCACCACCACCACTAACACCACCACCACTAACACCACCACCACCACCACTAACACCACCACCACCACCACCACCACCACTAACACCACCACCACTAACACCACCACCACTAACACCACCACCACCACCACTAACACCACCACCACTAACACCACCACCACCACTAACACACCACCACTAACACCACCACCACTAACACCACCACCATTTCGTCATAACAACTCTATCACACCGATGAAGTTAAATTTCACTTCATATTGATTACGTCTGAGTCATGAGCTCAGTGTGGTACGCTCTTCCTAAAGTTTCACTCACCTCTCTTTTAAGGGCCAGTGGTGAAGTATACAATCACTTCACTATTTAATACGTACAGATATCAGAAGTTGTTTTTTGTTCAAAGTGACAAGCGATGAGGACCTTTTGGTATTGGGTGCAAGAAGGGCTTTGTTGTGTAAATATTTATGACCATCTCTGGGTGTAACTACGAGACGGACCATTGAAACGTAATAGTTGGAGTTATATTTAGCATTGTTTTACGTCTGATTGGAAAACGTCATTCATTAATCATATCGATCATTCGTTCAAGCAATCGTTCAATCAACCGGTAAATGTATTCTTTTTTATGAATGCAGACAGAAGAAATTTATATTTTTTTGTGGGCATCTGATGAGTTAAAAAAAAATGTAAACAAAGAAATTCATGAACCACGCCGGCAATGCTATCATCAAACGTTTTTTTTTCTACAAACACAGTTATAGATAGATCACAACATGCAAGACATTTTTTCGTTTTTCGTGGCATCATATGTAGCAATAACGGAATTTTTTTTTACTTATTCTTTTTTCTTTGTAAAATAATGATCGCAATTAGAGATAATACACAGACACACAAACCAACATATGTTTGTTTGATGAAATGATACAAAGCAATTTCTTAAATTGTCCGAAAAAAAAACAAAAAAAAACTGAACATTTTAGGCTTGAAGTTTGTAACAAATACGTATATTTCCGACTCCATTCCCCCCTCCCCCCCCCCCCCCCCCCAGATTTGGCCAAATTATCACAGAAGCTTAATAAATCTCACAGAGAAAATTTTTTTTTTTTAAAGTTCCATTTTGTTGCTTAGAGAGTATAGATTTAAGTATCTAATAAAATAATAGCGATTTGGGTTCTGCGTTAAATCGAAAGCAAAGAATTAATACAACAGTATTCCAGTGTAAAATACAAACATGAAAAAATCGGATCTTCTGCCCGAAACCTATTAATAACCTAGCCTACCGATCAAGCCTAAGGGGATATAACTCTATACGAAGGTTTTTGCAGGGTACAGCTAGTTTTCATAATAACGTGGTATCGTGTATGTATTTGGTCCTATATGTTTTGTTGAAATTAGTTTACCCATGAAGTAGAGATGTATTCGTCAGCTGCAGTAATAATAAGTGTATTTACATAGTCAGGTGTTTGAGCATGTTGCTAAAATGAGCACACGCAAAAAAAAAAAGAAATTATCAGCAGCTGCATGTTATGATAGGCATATTTACGTAGCCAGGTGTGTGAGCGATAGCGTAGGAAGGGCGCCCATGTGGGTTGTGCGGCCACACAGGGCGCCATGTTTGGAAAAGGGGCGTCGAAAGAGCGCTGTTAAAAGTTTTTTGCACTTTAAAGATTGGGAGGGGGGACGGATGGGCGCCTAAAAATGTAACCTGCAAAGGGCGCCACAATATGTGGCCACGGCCGTGTGTATGGGTACCGTTTGTCCTGTAATGAGTACACGCGAAACATATATATGTATGCGACCAGCGGCTGCGGTAAAGATAAGAAACCCAAAATATAGGTAAGTGAAGGACACAAATATAGGTAAGTGAAGGGCGCAAATATAGGTAAGTGAAGGACGCAAATATAGGTAAGTGAAGGACGCAAATATAGGTAAGTGAAGGACGCAAATATAGGTAAGTGAAGGACGCAAATATAAGTGAAGGACGCAAATATAGGTAAGGACGCAAATATAGGTAAGTGAAGGACGCAAATATAGGTAAGTGAAGGACGCAAATATAGGTAAGTGAAGGAGGCAAATATAGGTAAGTGAAGGACGCAAATATAGGTAAGTGAAGGACGCAAATATAGGTAAGTGAAGGACGCAAATATAGGTAAGTGAAGGACGCAAATATAGGTAAGTGTATGGAGTGGATGGGTACGGGTGCTAAAACGAGAACAAACGCAAAGGGTAGAGGTAATCATAGGCTGCAGTCTCTTTCCTCCATCAAACCGCTAGAGGTCGTCGCCTCGCTGCCGATAACACATTGACCTCCACTTATTTATTATTGACTCTCTGCGACCACCACCTCGCCCGCCCGCCCCCCCCCCCTTTTCCTCCCTCTCTCTCCCCCACCCCCGTGTCCTCACAGAAAGCGGTAGTAATCGATAACTTTATTGTAGCTCGAACCGTTTCCCACGTGACACCCACTTCCCACCCCCCGCCGCCCCTCTCCCCTGGCCCCTTACCACGAGCCTGTAAGAATAATAATAGTAATAACGCTCGAGTACTTTGTACTGACCGGGACACTCCAGGAAGATTATGGCCGCTCACGTACTTCTCGCGAGATTTCCCTACTCTTAATGACTGTTGCTAAACTCGGAAGTGGTCCTCACAATTTGAGACGCACGCCCCCCTCCCCTCCCCGGATTGTTCTCGTAGTGTTTTATGTTGTTATCATTATAGCTATTTTATTTTTATTATTATAAATAATATCGAGTATCGAGTGCTTCATGGCCATTTTAATTTTTTTGTTATGATTGAAATTTTTTTATTTTTTTTTTTAAGCGGAGGTCAACTTGAGTTCCCAACGGATTTATGACCAACGGCTCTCAGCCAATCGAGTTATTGTATTTTGAAATCAAAGTCCGGAGTGTTAGCAACATTGCTTATTGCTGAAGGTCCGCCTCCCCCCCCCCCACCCTCCCCCCCTTCCCTCATTTTTCTTGTAACGCCTAAAAAATAACATATCGAAAAGGTTGGGAATTATGGATATTCCAAATTTTATAAATAGATGTAGAATTTCCCCCTTAGCTCGTGATGCCAAAATGAGTGCATCTATTTCTCTCTCTCTCCCCCCACCCCCCTCTGGATTTTCCAGGTCATGATGGAAGTTCCCAAGTCCTCCAATCTTAGTTGGTGAAGTGTAGGCGTTTGACTATATGTGTCTTCCGTTGTGCTTCTATTGGCATTGCACTCTCTGCTATGGTCGGGAATGAAAGAAGGTCATCATAAAACCGTCCCATAAGTGGTTTCTCAGGATCTGAGAGATAAACATCCCATAATTGCAGCGACTTCACACACACACACACACACACGCACACACACACAAACACACACACATTTTAAGATTAAATCAACATCGATGTTTCTTTTATTAGAGAGTAATTTCCGCTTTTCAATGCACTGAACTATATATATATATATATACAGAGAGGGGGGGCAGAGAGAGAGGGAGAGAGGGAGGGACAGAGAGGGGGATAGGGAGGGAGAGAGAGAGGGAGAGAGGTAGGGAGAGAGATGGGGGATATGGAGGGGTAGAGAGGGGGATAGAGGGAGTGAGAGAGAGAGAGAGAGAGAGCACAGTGGTTCAATATAAATGTCAAAACTAGTTCACCATGGTGTACACTTTTAAAACTAACTGCACATCATTGGCTGGAACTTAATAGTACCCATTAGCCACCCTGATCTATTTAATGCCCTCCCCACCCCCACTCCCAACCCCCATCCCTTTCCATTCTGAATTAACGCAAGTACATACATTTCTCAGGTTAAGCGATCCTACTTGTTATTACTTTCATTTTTTTTTTTAATTTTAGCTTAAAGTTCAATCTTTGATCGATACTTGGTTGGTTAAAGTTCAAATCTTAAGTGATTTTATTTCTCCACAATTGGGTAAACCCAGGTGTCTCCAGGAAACCAGAAATAAAACAGACATGCGAAGACACGATTTTTTTTTTTAAATCTATACCACCGATACGCCATTTTGTCAAATGTTCCCTCTAGGGCCGGGACAGAAACGAATTTTATGAGATTCGAATCCAACACAAATCCGGAAAATCCGGTATCGGTTGAGTGTTAAACATCTAGGTCAAATGGGCGGGGTGACATAAATCAAAAAGAAAAAAAAAATACAAACCAATGAATTAAAATTAAAAATAAAATATTGCCGGAGCCTGAAAGTCCTGAAATTATGAAAACCTAATTAACAGTTTTGTTGGAACTGAAATTCGATGTACAAAATAGCCCTTTTAACCTGGCGGCACCAATCAAAGTTGACAATTTATATTTCACTTGTAATTGCCCGTCTTTGCATTCGAAACTAAAAGGTTGTATCTCAATAAAATGTTTAATATGTGAATAATCGTTTAAAAACTGCACGCAAACCGGCAGCAAGACCAGAAGCATAGAATTAGCAATGTAATATTTACAACTGGCTGATTACTTGTCGCGCTTTTCTTTACAAATAGTAGAAATTTAAATTAATAAAAAATTGTATCATCGGGAAATGACGTCGTAGAGGATATCCCAAGTGCAGAATTATTCATAGCGACATTTTATTATGATAGCACTTTATTAGTAGGAAAATAAAAAAAAAAATTACCATCGGTAAATGACGTCATTGATTATTTATAGCGACGGCTTTCCCCATTCTGCACGTACGTACGGACGCCAAGATATGATTTTATTAGTAGGATTCTTATGTGAGGTTCTTGTATAGTTGGCCCGGGTACCGGTAAATAAGAATTTGAATGACGTGAATTATTATGGTGTATTACTGTTGAAGCTATTTTATATCAGAATGCAGGGAATAATGGGAAATAAGAAAAAAAAACATAGAATGAAAATGTTTAATAAACCTAGAAAATTCAAGTTTACCTTGAAAAAATATCATTTTGACAACTAAGGGTGAAAAAACATAGATTCAAATGTTTAATAAACCTAGAAAATCAAAGTTTGCCTTGAAAAAAAGTATCATTTTGACAACTAAGGGTGAAAAAACGTAGATTCAAATGTTTAATAAACCTAGAAAATTAAAGTTTGCCTTGAAAAAAAATATCATTTTGACAACTAAGGGTGAAAAAACATAGATTCAAATGTTTAATAAACCTAGAAAATTAAAGTTTGCCTTGAAAAAAAATATCATTTTGACAACTAAGGGAGGTCACTGTAGCGAAACCTATCACCAGGGAGTCCAACTTAAGTGCTCTATAGATCCCATAGCATGGACCTAAATGGCTGCGTCCATAATACAAATAAAAGAATGTTATAAAATAATAATTAGCGTGAAAAGTAAGGTAATATTAATAATAACGTGTAACGGTTGATTTGGGTGTATTTTAATGGGTTTTTTTTTTCCTCTTTCAATCCAGTAAATTTACTTTGCAGCTACAGATTTGTAAAATACAAAAATAAAAAAAACCGTCCCATGTTTCCCTGCACTGTAACTTAAAAGTGTGCGGTGAATAGGCAGGGGAAGATAAGCTCATCACTTTTCATGAGTAGTTTGCCCCTGACAAAATACCCAATCGATACCTTTCGCTTTCCGGGGTTGTGTGTATTTTTTTTTTAAAGTTTACTGTGCTCCTGATCTACTGTCTAGCAAACTGAGGATTTGAGGGGTGGGTGGGGGATAGCTACGATCCTGTGAATGTCCGTTGCCTCACAACAGTGGAATTATATTGTGTTATTTTTATTGTTTTTTTTTAAAGTCATTTATTATTATTTTGGCTGCTGACTCCCCCCCCCCACCCACTCACTCTCTCCTAATTGATACAATGTATTATTATTATTATTATTTCTGTGATAGCTCACAGCTTGGCACACGCTATTTGACAGGATTGATGCTCATTAGAAATCCATTAGCTCAACAACAACAACAAAAAAAAATAGGGTAATATACATATATATATATATATATATATATATAGATATATATGGGGGTAAGTATATATATATATATATATATATATATATATATGTACGTATACGAAATAAAAACAAATCATTTTGTGGTAGTGGGGTTGGGGACTGGCGAGAGGGGAGAGTGTTACGTGGACGGGGGTGGGGGGTGGAGTGGATTATGTCAAATAAAACGGAACGTGTTATTTCTGTCAGCTTGTATGTTTATGGAGGGGTGTAGGGGCGGGATTGGGTGTTAGGGGGGGATGCATCTGAACATTCTGTCACTTGGTTTTTTTTTTAGTTTAATCATATAATAGTATAATAATAATAATAATGCAGATTAACATGCATGCACGGATATAGAGTTCTTATGGAAATTATTACATACACTCGCTCACGCGCATTCATAGAAAGACGTGCATGCGCAGACTGACACATGCGCAGACTGACACATGCGCAGACTGACACATACGCAGACTGACACATACGCATAAACAAATAAATGTAATATGGCAATAAATTATACCCACCCAAAGACACGAACTTACTTTTTTTGGAGCCTTAGGCAAAAGCTCATGTAGAAGCTCTAGGTAAAGTTACATTTTGGGAATCTAGGCAAAAGCTCTAGGTAAAGTTACATTTTGGGAACCTAGGCAAAAGCTCTAGTTAAAGTTACATTTTGGAAACCTAGGCAAAAGCTCCAGGTAAAGTTACATTTTGGGAACCTAGGCAAAAGCTCTAGGTAAAGTTACATTTTGGGAACCTAGGCAAAAGCTCTAGGTAAAGTTACATTTTGGGAACCTAGGCAAAAGCTCTAGGTAAAGTTACATTTTGGGAACCTAGGCAAAAGCTCTAGGTAAAGTTACATTTTGGGTACCTAGGCAAAAGCTCTAGGTAAAGTTACATTTTGGGAACCTAGGCAAAAGCTCTACGTAAAGTTACATTTTTGGAACCTAGGCAAAAGCTCTAGGTAAAGTTACATTTTGGGGTCTTAGTAAAAATTTACATTGCTGCCAACGTTGTTGTTTTATTCTAAAACCCAAGTTTAGGCTTTAAAAAAAACATGAGTACACCTACAGCTGGTGTCTTTTTGTTTTGTTTTGTTTTGCTAAATATGTGAGGGATGGGTGGGGGTGAGGGCAGCGGCGTAGCGTGGGTAGACGATTTTGCCGCCCTCTCATTTAGGTATTTCAATGTAATCTATACATTTCTGCCGCCCCCCCCTAAAAAGTAATAAAAAGTGCCGCCCGGTGCGGACTGCACCCACCGCCCCCCCCTTAGGTACGCCACTGGGTGAGGGTGGAGTCTACTTTACAGTTGATCGTATTTTGAACGGCAACTCAATCTCTCTGTCAGTTTTTTTTTTAAATGTGAAACATTCGAAACAACACAAAGCTCTCTCTTTCTCACCATGTACACAGAAAAACAACAAACCCCAACAGCCTGCTGTTATAATTAATGTTTACATCTCACATTTATTATCAAGCACTGTTTAAGATCTGGGCTGGTCCTGACAGTGTTCCCCATCGCTAGAAATCAAAAGTAAGCAGAACCACTAGCGCCTAGTAGGACCAATAGCGCCTAACAGTACCACTAGTAGAGATACTAGTAGGGCCACTAGCTCCTTGCTAAAACCGCCAGAAGAAACAAATAGGGCCACCAGCACTTTCATGGGGACAGATGGTCTTGAGGTAAAGCGCTCGACAGTCGACCTGAAAGTACCTGGTTCGATCTCCAGTGAGGACCAAAGAAATTTTTCAGGTCTTGGCGCAAGTTCCCGATATATCTCCCGTGGTGCCTCCATGGCTATTGCACTATCGGCTATGGTGGGGTTGAAAGAAAGGCACCATAAAAACCGTCCCATTAGTGGTTTACACGATCTAAGAGATTTCATCTCATCCTTACAGGGACTTCACACACTAGCACTTTCATAACTTTATCACCTAAGTTCGATCACGAGAAGTGCTCGATTTAAGAAAAAAACCAGTGCCGGGGATGAAAAAAATTTTTTTGCAGAGCCGGGGATAAATGTCTATGATTTCATCCCCGGCTGGGACATATTAGCTAAAGCAGAGCCGGGGATTACCCGGCGGTAAATCGAGCCCTGATCACGAGTATGTAAGACTGACCACTGGCACGTTTAGAAAATTCTTATAGAGTTCGACCAACAATGACCATGAGCGTCTAATAGGTCAGCTAGCACATTCGCAGCATCATCAGCTAGTTTGACCACCTATGACTGGCCAATAGTATCTAACAAAACTACAATCGCTTACACTGGAAACTAAAAATAGGTCACACGAATTTATTTTTGTATCACTTTCATGTCACCTGACAATTAACACCGTCCCGGTATACTAATCAGCCAACCTGGCCACATCCAACAAATCTTCATCAACCAAGAGTAGGCCAAATTAAATTGTGCTAATTACAATTAAACACGACTTCATGAGCTCATTGATTTTTCTCCAAAAAATATTCGCTCGGTTAGTGATGAGCACAAGGTCGTCATTACACAAAAGATTTGTGTCCCCTTGTTATCCCAACATCAACTTCCGGCACTGAACGATTAATTAAGTGCGATTAACAAATCAGGCATTCTTTTAACTCTGAGCTTTATTATAGAATTCGTTGCAGTTCAAATCATCCTCTCATCACATATGTGTGTCATTGCAGCGAAACATTACCGAAAACGCGTTGTTGTTTTGAAACCGGAGATTACGACCAGTGTGTGCATATCCTTAATGTCTCCGTCAATAAGGCAGCAGATTTGTGTATGTGTGTGTACATATATCTATATATATCATCTGGTAATTAACCCTACTGAGAGCTCAAGTGTTGCTATTTTTGCCCCCTTCCCCATTCAATGATTTGAGAAGATGTAGGACAGAAGGTCAGTAAGACTGTACCATCCCTGTGGTCAGGGTGTTAATGGTTACTGGTAGCCAAAAGATTTGGAGACATTGAACATCGGGGGTTTTCAATCTGCAGGCAATGGTTTGTGCACCAAAAGCTTGGTTGATTAAAAATGATCTTCAGATAGATCATAAAGATTGGTACAAATGATCTTCAGATAGATCATACAGATGGGGAAAATGATCTTTAGATAGATCATACAGGTGGGGGAAAATGATCTTCAAAATAGATCATACGGAGATGGATTATGTTTGGAAGAGCTGTTGATGTTTACATACACCACAGTGAGAAGTTGGGAAGAGACGCCAAGCCAGTATGAATTGTTTTCAGGAACAATATAATGTTGCCGAAGGTTAAGACCACCTTGTCTCCCTTTTCACCCTTTATCTCTCTTCCTCTCTCACAAACAACTTCCATTCTATATGAAATATTGCCAGTTGGACTAAATATATTTTAGTTTCTCAACTAACACTTTGAACTCTTTGCGTGACACTCAACAAGATCAAACCTTCAAAACAAAAGTAACTCATTAACCGTTTCCCTTTAACTCTCACTCTCTCTCTCTCTCTCTCTCTCTCTCTCTCTCTCTCTCTCTCTCTCTCTCTCTCTCTCTCTCTCTCTTCGTGTCTCTCCTAAGTTGTCTTTTCTTTTTTTTTTATTTTTGCCATTATCTCCCTTTTTCTTAATTTAGAACTTGGTTTATTATAAATGAGCCACGAAATGACAAATATCGACTGAACTGTCTTATGACTGAACCACAAGACGCTGGCATGTAGTTAACGTTTCATTATTTTATATGACCCTGACAATCATTGTTTTATATTACAGACGTTCGTACGATGCAATCATAACACACAAATATACAGTGCTGTAAGACTACAATGAAATGAGGTTAGTAATACAAATTTCAGGGGTTGGAGCTCTATTGCAGGGTGGGGGTGGGGGGGGGGGTAACAAAGGGATGTTGCCTATTATTTATTGTAAAGTGAACAAACATCGGTCGTAATATGTACGCGTTCATTGCTGAGAGAGAGAGAGAGAGAGAGAGACAGACAGACAGACAGACAGATGTATACTATAACGGTTTTTATATGTCAGGGTACTTTGGCAATATCAACTGATATATTTATACGATAATAGTTTATCTATGTCAAAATTGCTGAGAGGTATATATATATATATATATATATATATATATATATATATATATATATATATAGTTATGGATAGATAGACAGACAGACAGACAGACAGACAGATAGATAGATAGATAGATAGATAGATAGATAGATAGATAGATAGATAGATAGATAGATAGATAGATAGATAGATAGATAGATAGATAGATAGATAGATAGATAGATAGATAGATAGATAGATAGATAGATAGATAGATAAGGACAGCGACAGATAGATAGATAGATACAGACAGGCAAAGAGACAGACATACAGACAGACAGATTAAGTCTACATATCTTGAAGTAGTTCAGAGTGTAGAGAGAGCTATTAGCACCAAGCTGGTTCGCCCAGGGATATTTATCCACTTGTATGGATCTCGATGCGTTCAGAGAGAGCTATCCGTGAGTAAGCACAAGTTACTCACATTGATTTTAAAACAGACATTTTGCCTTCGGGCAGCACTACCCTCCCACCCAGCAATCTC
Organism: Bulinus truncatus; assembly: GCA_021962125.1. Classification (NCBI taxonomy): domain Eukaryota; kingdom Metazoa; phylum Mollusca; class Gastropoda; family Planorbidae; genus Bulinus; species Bulinus truncatus. Next base: position 6,527,503 of record JAGDYQ010000036.1, on the reverse strand, counting down.
TATGTTTTTTTTTAAACCCACTGGCACCACGATATGGAAACGGGCATCAAACGCAAGAAAATTTTATCGGAGTGAAGAAAAATGACTTTGGTGGCTTAACACCTTCTTGCCACACAATAGCCACGGCGTTCTAACCTAAATTTTTATAAGTTGCACGTTGCGGCGTGCCAATAGACACATGTGATACTGTTGTGTGTGTTCGGGGGTTGGGGAGAGAGTGTGTGTGTGTGTGTGTGAGAGAGAGAGAGAGAGAGAGAGAGAGAGAGAGAGAGAAATAGGGGGTAGGGGGATAAATTATTATTTTTTTTTTTTGTAATTTCCGACCAAATAAAAATTCCTAGATATAGATTTGATTGTAACCATGGCTTTTTTTTTTTTAATATTTGGATCAAGATTTGAACCCAATGTAAATCTGTGCCATGGTTGAAGCGCCCGTGCCACGCCATCGCCTCAAATGCATGAAGGTGCCAACCTGTTTGCATCCTTTTGTTTTATTTTCATTCGTAGTGACGTGTGACATTATTGCCTCGGCCGCAGTACTCGGAGGGTATATTCTGGTGGTGGGGGGGGGGGGGGAGGATTGCAATACACTGACTGTATTTTCTGGGGATGCAGTACTACTTCTAATGATTGCGTACATTCCCCCCCCCCCTAACAGACTTGAGTGCCTATGACAGGAGCGTTTGTCTGCCAGATCAAGTTCTTGAGGTCTGAATCCCGACATGAATTTTCTTTTAATTTGCACGGCCGTCTTGAACGATTAAAGATCGACATATACGTTGTATTTGTTGACATATACATTATATTAGTCGACATATACGTTGTATTTGTTGACATATACATTACATTAGTCGACATATACGTTGTATTAGTTGACATATACGCTTTACTAGTTGACATATACATTGTATAAGTCGACATATACATTGTATTAGTCGACATATACATTATATTAGTCGACATATACGTTGTATTAGTTGACATATACATTATATTTGTCGACATATACGTTGTAATTAGTTGACATATACGCTTTACTAGTTGACATATACATTGTATAAGTCGACATATACATTAGTATTAGTCGACATATACATTGTATTAGTTGGCATATACGTTGTATTGGTCGACATATTCATTGTATTAGTCGACATATACATTGTATTAGTCGACATATACAATGTGTTTTAGTAACTCTATGATTCACTATTATCCAGAATTCGAATGTTATCGAAAATTTACAATTCCAAGTGATTTGAAATCGCATCACTTGATAACTCAATAAATCGATCAATCACTTTTTCTTAACTATCTATGTTTCTACATATAGATCGATATATATATATATATATATATATATATATTTTAATTTCTTTGTCTGTCTATCTATCAATCCATCAATCAATCTATGTACATGTCTGTCTATCTATCAGTCCTTTCATATATATATATATATTACTACGCGCCTCAACACGACAGTCATCAGTAGACTAACGTCGTAAAAAATGCCTACCTGTTACAAAAATAATTCGAACATTCCACACAGAACCGAAATTACGTCTATGTTTTAAAAAAAATGAAAATTCACTGGATTTGTTTCGGGAATATATAGGTCCCCCTCCCCCAATAACACGATAACTCCATGGACAACGACAATAGCACACGTTTTTTACAATCACACACATTTATACAATTGAGATATTTATACAATCACCACACATTTATACAATCACCACGTCATTCACACCTTACAGAGTAAACCGATAACCATCGCTCGCGCACATATGAACAATACATTGTGTCGCATTAACATGGAAATTACAGACCGAAAAAAACAAAAACAAAAAACAATGTTGATTTACTCACCCATGCGTGAAAGTGATATCATCCATTAATATCTCCATATGGTCCTGCTACGCAATATCCTGCATTTATTCACACACACACACACACACAAAAGCTTTTGTTTATCTGTGTGAACATTATGAATAGGAAAATAAAAAGAGGCAAAACACGAGCCATGACACACTTGTCGTAATCCATAGTGAGCGACGAAATATTTGACGGTGAACTCAACGGCGCTCACTGCAATACGATAAACCCGGAATGGCGTGCTGCGGTGGGCGCTGGGGGAGAAATGGTGGTGGGGGAGCAACCACCTTTCTTTTTTTTCTTTTTTTTTTTGATGTATCGGCTTATTACTTTCTCTTACACCGTGTAATCATTGAATAAAGATAACACGGGGGTGGGGACAGGGTGAGTGTTGCACCGCACAATTTATGATCTCTCTCTCTCAGCGCGCTTGTATCACGGAGACCCGGCAAATTTTCGCCACCCATTTATCACCGCAGTTGGCCAAGAGTCGGGAGTGAGAGAAGGAGAGAGAGAGAGAGAGAGAGGGAGGGAGTGAGCGATAATTTAAGTGTGTGTGCGTGTGTGTGAGAGAGAGTGCGAATGTGGCGCGCGTCTGTCTTACCCGCGCTCCTCACTCACTGACACTTGTCAACTGGTGGAAGTCTCTCTCTCTCTCTCTCTCTCTCACACACACTATTTCTCTTCCCTGGCATAACATTCTTTCAGTTCCAGTTATCCGTCCTTGCTTCCCCACACCCCTCCCCAATCCTCCACCACATCTGAAACTTTGACTTCTCCCCCCCTCCCCCCCCCCACCCCACCTTTACCAACCTGCTTGCATTTCATTGAATGTATCCCTCCCCACACACACACACATTCCCCCCCCCCCCATGACGCACAATTTTCGTATTAAGTCCGCTTCATTGCACCCCCCCCCTCCATCCCCCTCCCCTAACTATTCTGTGGTCTCCCACATATTTTCATCGCACGAGGAAAGGTTAGTGTAAGTACATCAACAGTTATGCCCGATAAGAAACTTCCACACAATAGATAGCTAGTATCGAATTCAAAATTACAAATAAAAAAAAAAGTTAGAATCGAATTCAATAATACAATTAAAAAGACATACGATACCTTTTGAAATGTGATGGTAGTAATGTTGAGGGATGGAATGAAAGAATGGAATAGAACGGTAGCGGTAGAGTGGGAAGGGTAGTAGAGTTGAGGTGAGATGGAGAGAGAGAAAGAGAAGAAAAAAAAAACAACAACAAGTAGCCGGCACCAATATCACAACAATCTACAGCCGTGACATCGACCAGCGCCCTAACCCCCCCTCCTCCTCCCTTCCCCGCGCCCCTTGCTCCAGCCTCACACACGCAGCCCCCCCCTCCCCCAACCTGATCCCAAAACCCGCACGACGACATGACGGGACTTAGCCGGTGGTGGCCTTCGCGGCTGATGACAGTCTGTCGTCTAACCCCCCCCCCCCCCTATTCCTTTTTCCCCACCGGGTACACACACTCCCATCCTCTCCCTCGCACGCACACGCGCACACCCACCCTACCCCCTTTCCCAAGCCTGGAAATCAACTCCCCTCCCCGCCCTTTTCATCATTCCTCTCCATGTATACGAAGATCACCCCAATCCATCCTTAATGCACCCCCACCCCTCCTTTTCTCACCCTCGCACGCGACCCACACATGCGACAAGGCACTCACTCACGCAACTCACTCACACACCGGCTGGCTGACATTGCCTGTCGTCAGTTGTCGCTCTCTTAATGTCACGCGCTTATTTTTTTTTTAAACTCAGAGAGAGAGAGAGAGAGAGAGAGAGAGAGAAAGAGGCACGGACACAGACAGACAGTGAATCTATAACAAGGATCAGACAGAGTGAGAGAGGAAGAAATGTCATCTCCAAGATGGTGTGTACCACCTTATGTCCATTTATTTATTTTCTTCTCCATTTGTGTGTCATCCCGACAGATCTAGGATGTGAAGTTGGAGCGAGGAAATCGGAATTCTACAGGATATTCCGGAGCAACCATTGGATGTGTGAGTCTGCCAAGGAGTAAATGCTTGGAGCAACCATTAGATTGGTGAGTCTGCCAAGGAGTCAATGCTTGGAGCAACCATTAGATGGGTGAGTCTGCCAAGGAGTCAATGCTTGGAGCAACCATTAGATGGGTGAGTCTGCCAAGGAGTAAATGCTTGGAGCAACCATTAGATGGGTGAGTCTGCCAAGGAGTCAATGCTTGGAGCAACCATTAGATGGGTGAGTCTGCCAAGGAGTCAATGCTTGGAGCAACCATTAGATGGGTGAGTCTGCCAAGGAGTCGATGCTAGAAACAATCATTGGACGGGTGAGTCTGCCAAGGAGTCGATGCTAGGAGCAATCATTAGATGGGTGAGTCTGCCAAAGAGTCAATGCTTGGAGCAACCATTGGATTGGGGAGTGTGTCATGCAGTCTGCCACCCTCCCCCCTTCCATTGGATGTGTGAATCTATCTTGGATCCGGATATTTCGGACCTTCTAAGTAGATTTGATTCCGTGCCCTTGTCTCTCTGAGAATTATTGAATTATCTGTAACTCCGCGGGGATAATTTTTTTTGTGTGGTCCTTATGATAATTTTTAGAAAGATAGAATAATTTTTAAGTTAGGGTTAGGATAATCTGCATGTCCTCGCGACAGCATGTGAGGTCAAGGAGCAGAGCACGTGAGACCAGCACCGGAAGAAGTACTAAAGAGTGGAAAAAAAGGTCAAAAAAATTGCTTACATTTTTTTTTATATACACTTGGGCTACCCGTTAATATGACTACTAGCATTATGCTTAAGAATTATGTATTGTACAAGTAAAAATCAAGAATTAAAGTCAAAAGTGTTGTCCAATAAAAAAAAGCAAGTGAGCATAGGGAGAGGGGCGGGGGGGGGAGGAGGGTTGAAGTTCTATGAGCCGTCACTACCCCGAATGGGGGGGGCCTCTTGACATCTATTTGAGACCCTGTCTAGCCTCCTTCCCCCCCCAACCCCTCTCCACTCCACCCCTGCTTGCCAAATGATATTACAACGGCCCTGCTATGAGATGATGTGCCATAAACCGTGTGAGAATTGAGCCTGTTGTGCAGGAGGGAAGGGGGGGAGGGGGGGTTAGGGGAATAAGTGTGAGCTTCATTTTATGTCTACCGCCAACCGTTTGGGGGGGTCTCAATTAGCGCGGGCTGACATTTTCAAACATGCCTGGCAGCAGAAGTGAAGAACCTCTTTGGTCAAATCTATTTCGCCGCCAAAAAAAAAAAAAGCAATAACAATTATATGAAAGGGGAGGGGGGTAAACAATCATAATACATTCTTGCATACAATCACAAATAAGTATAATGTATTATTAAGTCTTCGAACAAGGAGCTTGTCTTATCTCTCTTTCACACACCCTCCCCTCCCCTCTTCCCCTCCCCCTCACATCTAGTCAGCGGGTAACGTCATGCCTCGAGGACATAGAGCGGAACACGACCAGTCACATGACCGTTTTATGTTGTGAAAGTCTATTCTTTTTTTTCGTTAATCAGCTACTGTTATTGTGGCTGTTGTTGTTGTTGTTTATCCTGACAGCGTACTGTGGGGGGGTCACGACACAGCTTTAACGTCACTCAAAGCAACATAGTAGTGGCTCAGTCAGTGGAGGATAAAGGTCGGTGGGAAAGGGGATAGGGTCATGGCGTTACGATCGCGCCCGGGGCACAACACCTTTTTAGCGCCCCTCCATTCGAAAACGATATAATATTATTATTATGTAAAATATACCATTTGGCGCCCCTTTGTGAATATATATATATATATATGTCTGTATGTATAATACCCGGGTTTATCTATGAGCTCAATGAAATATGTGTGTTGATGTACGTGAGTGTGTGTGTGTGTGTGTGTGTGTGTGTGCGTGCGAGCGTTCTATGTATGTGGACATGTAAGTGTTCGCGTTAGTTTCGACAGCTGTATAGCTCAACATGTTTATATATGGAGCCACGTGCGCCCATGAATGTCTTCGAACGCACGTGAATGGGGAGGTTCAGAGGCGGATAAATAGGAGGGTGCACGGGGTGCGAGCGCTGATCACCACCTTCGCAATGGCCCTGAAACAAAAACAACTTTTCACTTTAATAAATATATATATATATATATATATATATATATATATATATATATATATTTAAGGGGCCCCCACACATTTCTAGGGGCCTCAACCAACCTTAATACGCCTCTGGTGGGGTTCAATGATCGTAAGTTGTTTTTTGTTTATTGATAGTTGAAATTGAGTTATCCGAACAAAAAAGATAGACTCCCAGCCAGACTCATAAGATAGACTCCCAGCCAGACTCATAAGATAGACTCCCCGCCAGACTCATAAGATAGACTCCCAGCCAGTCTCTTATGATAGACTCCCAGCCAGACTCATAAGATAGACTCCCAGCCAGACTCATAAGATGTATTCGCAGCCAGACTCATAAGATAGACTTCCAGCCAGACTCTTATGATAGACTCCCAGCCAGACTCATAAGATAGACTCCCAGCCAGACTCATAAGATGTATTCGCAGCCAGACTCATAAGATAGACTTCCAGCTATACTTTGATAGATTATGTACTCAGGCCAAATCTGTAGATACAGGACACGTGTGTTCAATTTAAACAAACAAACAAACAATCCTAAAATTGCAGAACGACATGTACTCAACATGTACTCAACATGTACTCAACATGTATGTACTCAACATGTATGTACTCAACATGTACTCAACATGTATGTACTCAACATGTATGTACTCAACATGTATGTACTCAACATGTACTCAACATGTATGTACTCAACATGTATGTACTCAACATGTACTCAACATGTATGTACTCAACATGTATGTACTCAACATGTATGTACTCAACATGTATGTACTCAACATGTATGTACTCAACATGTATGTACTCAACATGTATGTACTCAACATGTATGTACTCAACATGTACTCAATTCAAAGCTAAAACTACAGGCGGCCATGTTTTCAATTTAAACCTAAATCTACAGAACACGTGAGTTAAATCTAAACTTTAAAATCAGAGGCGTGCCTAGGGTGGGGGGGATGACGGGGGTGTCCAGATTTGAGATCCCCCCGGGCACCAGCTTGAGGGGGAGGGGTCCCCAAATTTTTTTTTTAATCAAATACTAAGTACATTATCTCATGTCATGGTGTCGAATGTCAAAATGCAGAGCCCCCCCTCCCCAAAGAGGCCAAACCCCCCCGGGCCCCTAAATCCCTAGGTTCGGCACTGTTTAAAATAGCGTATTACAGGACACGTATATTTAAATTAAGCCTTACATGGCGCAAGGACATAAAAATATTCCTTACACTGAGAGAGAGAGGGTGGGAGAGAAAGAGAGAGAGAGAGAGAGAGGGAGAGAGAGAGTGTGTGTGTTTGTGTGTGTGTGTGTGTGTGTGAAAGAGAACATTTTTAGGTGCTTCTGATGATTTTTTTTCAAAATCTTGGAGGGCGATGAAATTATTGATTCCAAAGACATAATTATTTGCAGGGAAGAATAAAGGGGGGGGCAAGATGAATCCGCTTCATTATAGGTCATCTTGACGTTTGCCAGATAGGATTAAAAGCAAAAAATTTCAACAAAAAAAAATCTGGATCATGATTTCTTATTCTCACCCCCCCCGCCCCCCACCCGCCTTTTCTTTTTTTTTTTAACACCCTCCCTCGCCACAGCCTCCAGTTCCCTCCCAACACATTCCTCTCATCATTATGTTAAGCCCTGAGCCAGTATACGAGCTTTAGCTGAATGAGAACTTTCTGTTTAATGGAATTGATCTCGATAACGGTCTCCCCCCCACACCCCGCACTCTTTACATTTGTTAGTCGAATGGCGTAAGGTATTGGCCAGCACGCTATCTTGTTCGTCATTTTTCGACCAACCGCCCAAATGAATCCGTTTGCTCTAATGAAGATGATTAAAATTTGTGGATTTACCCGATGGGTTTAAAAAAAAAAAAGAAACGCGTTCCGTGACGTCATTTGTGTTTTTCCGGTGTGTCTGATAGTCACGCTCTTGGTAATTTGTCATGTAGTTTTTTTCTAAATGGAAGAAGTGGTGATTTTTGATGAGGAATGACCGATCATCAGATGTCAGATACACAGAGACGGGTGGAACGGTGGGCCCATCAGCAGTGGGGGCCCCAAGTTGTACATCTCGATAAAAGCTACCCAAAAGAGGTGGTTTGGGCTAGTGTGGTTACTACGACATAAAACTCAAAATAATAAAATATAAATGGACAATTAGCTTGAGGTCAGCTTGAGGTCAATATGGGGTCAGCGACGTCAATAACAGCTTCGTGGGGGCGCTCTTATGGACAGGAAAACTAGGCTATGGTAAGGGCCCTCTGTCAGGACCATAATAAAGGGCGATCAAAACACTTGTCTTGGGGCCCCAGGATAAAATGCTCTAACTGTTGGAATTCGTCAGAGTAGATCCCTAATATGAAAGATTATAATCGGCCAATTATTTGCATGCAGAAGTTTCAAAAGTGCTTTAGCCCAGGGCCCACTAATTACCCTTTCCTAGATCCCCACAGCGGTCCATTGACTAGGGCCCCTCCACCAACTTACCTTTGCCTAGAACTCCAAAATGTACTTTTGCCTAGAACTCCCAATAGTGCTTTTGCCTAGAACTCCAAATGTACTTTTGCCTAGAATTCCAATTGTACTTTTGCCTAGAACTCCCAATAGTGCTTTTGCCTAGAACTCCAAATGTACTTTTGCCTAGAACTCCAAATGTACTTTTGCCTAGAACTCCAAATGTACTTTTGCATAGAACTCCAAAATGTACTTTTGCCTAGAACTCCCAATAGTGCTTTTGCCTAGAACTCTAAAGGTACTTTTGCCTAGAATTCCAAATGTACTTTTGCCTAGAACTCCAAATGTACTTTTGCCTAGAACTCCAAATGTACTTTTGCCTAGAACTCCAAATGAACTTTTGCCTAGAACTCCAAATGTACTTTTGCCTAGAACTCCAAATGTACTTTTGCCTAGAACTCCAAATGTAATTTTGCCTAGAACTCCAAATGAACTTTTGCCTAGAACTCCAAATGTACTTTTGCCTAGAACTCCAAATGTACTTTTGCCTAGAACTCCAAATGTACTTTTGCCTAGAACTCCAAATGAACTTTTGCCTAGAACTCCAAATGTACTTTTGCATAGAACTCCAAATGTACTTTTGCCTAGAACTCAAAATGTACTTTTGCCTAGAACTCCAAATGTACTTTTTCCTAGAACTCCAAATGTACTTTTGCCTAGAACTCCAAATGTACTTTTGCCTAGAACTCCAAATGTACTTTTGCATAGAACTCCAAATGTACTTTTGCCTAGAACTCCAAATGTACTTTTGCCTAGAACTCCAAATGTACTTTTGCCTAGAACTCCCAATAGTGCTTTTGCCTAGAACTCTAAAGGTACTTTTGCCTAGAACTCCAAATGTACTTTTGCCTAGAACTCAAAATGTACTTTTGCCTAGAACTCCAAATGTACTTTTGCCTAGAACTCCAAATGTACTTTTGCCTAGAACTCCAAATGTACTTTTGCCTAGAACTCCAAATGTACTTTTGCCTAGAACTCCAAATGTACTTTTGCCTAGAACTCCAAATGTACTTTTGCCTAGAACTCCAAATGAACTTTTGCCTAGAACTCCAAATGTACTTTTGCCTAGAACTCCAAATGAACTTTTGCCTAGAACTCCAAATGTACTTTTGCCTAGAACTCCAAATGTACTTTTGCCTAGAACTCCCAATAGTGCTTTTGACTAGCGCCTCAAATATTCTTTTGCTTAGGGCCCCCAATCGTACTGTTGCAAAAGTCTCCCTAATACTCAGGGACGGCGCTGCAAAATTTCTCCTTGTCGGGGCTCCCATAGAGACCCGTGGTTCTCCGAACAGCAGACTTTGCGTCTAATGATGATCCTAATAAGTCCATTATAAACATGACCCAGGCTTGTGTCTTAGCATGCGTTATGACCTATTGTTACGTTCTGAATACATGGCAGGTAACAATACCGCTTTGTTTTCTACAACGATAAATGAATTCGAGCACAGAACTTAATTTGATTGTGTGTGCATATAGTTAGTGCTGAGTTTATATTCCGAAATATGAAAAAAAAAGAAATGTTCCAATTGATCATTTCAGAAACTAATGTAAGAAAATAATAAGTATTATTATTATGGCATAAACCAGCCCAGGCCCGTAGCGTGCGGGTGGGCCTGGGGGCCGGGCCTCCCCCCCCCGCGTTTTGTCTGGCCCCCCTCCGCTTTTTTTTGCTCTACTTAGTAAAATTTTGTCTGGTCCCTCCTGCTATAGGCCTGCCCCCCCCCTGCTATTGGTCTGGCCCCTGCTGTAAAATTTTCACGCTACGGGGCTGAACCAGCCTGAGCAAACTACCGCCAAATCCGACCCTTCGGCCGTACTTCTCGTTTAGAGTGAAGCACGGCACAGTCCTTTTATGTTATTTATTATAACTTTTACAATGAACTTATATTAGTTCATGTCAACACTCCAACCATCTGCTCTTTGTCCGATCAAATATACGAACCCTATGTGCCCCGCAACTTAAAACCTTTGCCCACCTCTGGTTAAAAAAAAAAGTTTGCTTTTGTTCTTTTTAGACTTTTTCCCTTTCCAGTTCTCCTTCTTTCTTCCCTAAATGACCGATCACATGACCAATTAAAAAAAGAAGAAATTACTGTAAAAAAATGTAATTATATCCATTCAGTGGTATTGACCAACAGATTCGGTCAACAAAGTGACCGCACAGCCGACTAATTCAATGGACGTATTGACCTGTTCCTGTCCTTTTTTCCCTTTCCCTTGTATACAAAACTCAGTTTGTCGTGCGCGGACATCAACATCCGGGGGAAAAAATGAGATAAATTGAATTTCCCCCCTCATTCGTCCTGATGTCTTGCCGCCGACAGCGGACGACCAGACCGGAAGTGTTGGCTATGATGGCGGAGACGTGAATCGGAACACAATGGTCGGACGGTCTTGACTTATCTAGTCACGCCGCCATTAAAATATGAAAGGCAGACGGTTATAATGGACTTTTTTTTTATTTGGTATTATTTGTGTGTATTTTGTATTTTTCCTTTGAGGACCATGTACGGATCGGAAGTTTATCTGTAGATACCCACGTCGAATGCAACGAATCAGCATTGATGCATCGAGTGGCGCAGCCATTGTTAACGTCTTCGTGCAATATCTAAACCGAGGCTCTCTGACCCAGTTGCCATTTTTAAGCAAACTATGGGGAATGGCGGGAGCCACTAATGCTCAGTGTGGACGGATGGTCGTGCGGTAAAGCGCTCGACTGTCGACCTGAAGGTAGGCTACCTGGTTCGATCTCTGGTGAGGACTAAGGAAATTTTTCAGGTCTTGGTTTAAGTCCCCGCTATATCTCCCGTGGTGCCTCCATGGCCATTGCACTATCGGCTATGGTGGGGATGAAAGAAAGGCACCATAAAAACCGTCCCATTAGTGGTTTATAGGATCTAAGAGATTTCATCTCATCCTTACAGGGACTTCACACACACTGATGCTCAGTAAAGTTCCCTTATGCTTCTAAGTGCTCATCGGGGCTGATAAGGTGTAGAATTTACCTTTTTTTCAGTAACGTCGGGATATGTTTAGATTAGGTAAAGACCCCATGTGATTTCAGGTTGGACCCCCTATCCATGGAGGGCTTCGGTATTTAAGTTTGCCAAAATAGAAAGAGTAAATTTCATCAATTAGGCTTTGAGCCTGTTGCATGAGCCACTTAGGACTTAGGTCCACGAGGCAACATAGAATTAAAAAGAACAATTTAGTCGAATGATAAATATCCAACAAAGTTTTAAAAAAAAATATACCTCGTTGAAAAAACAACAACGACCAAGATTTGTCATTATCTTTAAAACCGTACTTTTATGTGTGTTAGTGCGATAATGATGTAACGGTTTGAGCCCAGCACCAAAAGAGTGAAAACAACTGCTCTCGTAGGCAAAAAAAAAAATTTCTTAACGATGGCCAGATTTTCGTCAAAAATTGGCCAAATCTCGGTGAGGATTAGAGATTATTTTCACCACGAGATTGTTTAGTCAACGTCTGCGAAACTGTTGGACTGGACTTTGTTGTTTTATTTTTTCCCCTACCCGACCTATTTTAACGACGCTTTGTGTAAACGCTTCCTCCCCACCATTGTGTGTTTTCGTGTTGTTTGGAAAACAGAAAAATCCCCGTGGCCTGGTTAGCTTTTTTCTTCAGATGCGATTGTTTTAGCTTAGCATCGATTAATCGAACCTGCCGATATCTTCGATTGGACTCCACACGTTTCAAGATCGTTGCATCTTTTGTGTGAAAAAAAAATTTCAAATTTTAGTATTAAGCAATGGATAAATGTGTGTTTGCGTGTGTGTATGTGTGTGTGTGTGTGTGTGTTTTGATGGGATAAAGTTCTGGACATGGTAATTGTGTGAAATGATATTCAAATTGTTGTTCATATTCTACGGTAGTGTCTGAAATACGGGTGTTTGTTTGTCTGTCATTATGTCTGTCTTTCAATTTACCTGTTTTTGTCTGTCTGTTAGACTGTTTCTCTGTTTAACAGTAAATCGTTTTGTGTATGCCTGTATTGATCTCAAACCCCCCCTCCCCCCCCCCTCTCTCTCTCTCCACGTCTCCATCTATATACATATATGCATGTGAACGTCCAGCGATCTATATCTGTATGCTGCCTGTTTAAAAGTGCATTTTTTTCTGAGCCGTTGGTGGAACTTTTATTCGGATGGAGCGGTGTGGGGAGGGGGGGTGGAGAGGGCTCTTAGCACCAAATTTAATAGAAACAAGGTGGGGGCGTTGATGGTGGTGGGCCCTCGACCGTTGGCCAGTTTGTAGATCCATAACCACGGCCGTGCGTGTCGTCTATCTGTAAATAAGGATGCTGCCGTCGTTGTCTTTGGCAATGCAGAGCCTTCAAGGCATAACCCCCCTCCCTTAAATCATAGAAACGGGCACCTAAAAGTTTGCATTTACAGATCGTATTTAAAGAAAAAAAAAACAATCGTACGTATAGGCCTTCATATCGGGTTCCTCCACACACCCCATTCCTCCCTCCCTAATCCCTATCCCCATCAATTGTAACTTGCGCTGCCTAAAAATCTGTGTTTGTGGAGCCTCGGTCCAGGCATGTCTCGTGTTGACCAATAACCCTAAAGCTGTCTGATTTCACGTGGAAATAATGCCATTTGTCAACTCGTTGGATAACGATAGTCCACTGAGAAGCTAGTGTCAAAAGACGTTTGAAATGTTAACTATACGCTTACCCGATATGTAGATGGGAGTTAGCCGTGAAAACAAAAAAAAAGTTCTTGGGGGGGGGGGGCTATTTTCTTGACCAGCAAGAATACCAGCAACCTCAAGTCAAGGACCCTGTCGACTGGCTGAAAGTAGCATGTCATCAGATATCGGGGGGGGGGGGGTAGGGGGCGTGGCATAGGGGGGAGGTCACTACTGTCTACAACTGAGCAGTTCTTAGTTGCTGTTTTGTGTGGGGGCATTAGGCAGAGATTAATGAGATATGTGACGACTACAGGCCAAATCTTTTGGGGGCCCCTGTAACATCAGATTTGAAGGAAGGAGGGGGACCTTTGTGTGTGTGTGTGTGTGTGCACAGGGCCAGATTTAGACTTGATAAGGCCCTACGCTATATTTGAGATATGAGGCCCCCTTTTATAAGTCCAGATATTATATGTCACTGCCAAATATTTAAAAATACATGACATCGCTCACTCAGACAATTTTTTGTGGGGTCCTCCAAGAGAATGGGGGGGGGGGCTAAGCTATAGATTGTGTGTAGCTTATACGTAAATCTTGCACTGTGTGTGTGTACAGTCGACAAGTTTAAACTTTCCATATGAATGGTTCGATTGCGATCTGTGATCCAAACATCAAGTTACCTCCATCGGCGACGGTTCCTGTGACGCCCCTACCAGTTAACAGTTTAATTATCTCCCTCCTCCTCCCCCACCCCACTCCTCCTCTGTTTCCCTCTCAGTAGTGTAAGAACTTGGAATACTCCTTGACATATCAATTTTGTTGTTGTTGTTGTTGCGGCTGTTTCTCAAAGCCCCCCCCCCTCCACCACCCACCCCCACGTGTCGCGGACATGCTGCCAGGGGCGGTAAGATGAGCGGGGGGGGCGGGGCAAGGGGAGACAATTAAGATACCTGTGTGACATATTACATTATTGATGACGGGCATACCTTTTCATAATTTAAAGTGACTTTCAGTTGCACGGTGCTGACTTGTGTTGACTTTGTTTTCTTTACTTTAGATTGTGTGCAATTATTTGTAATATGTCTGTCAGTTGGTCTGTCTGCCTGTATGTTTCTCTCTCTCTCTCTCTCTCTATATATATATATATATATATATATATATATATATATATATATATGTGTGTGTGTGTGTGTGTGTGTGTAAAGTCGTATTGTGCCCACTCTACGCTCGAGTGGTGAAGATGTGCTTGTGTCTGTATTGGCTAACAATAGAGCTCCAAACGTACCTAGCACGAAATATATACTCCCTCCTCCACCTCAATGCAGTAATCCCCTCCTTTCTATTCTCTGATCTATCACCTCCTCCTTTCTATTCTCTGATCTATCACCTCCTCCTTTCTATTCTCTGATCTATCACCTCCTCCTTTCTATTCTCTGATCTATCACCCCATCCTTTCTATTCTCGGATCTATCACCTCCTCCTTTCTATTCTCGGATCTATCACCTCCTCCTTTCTATTCTCTGATCTATCACCTCCTCCTTTCTATTCTCTGATCTATCACCTCCTCCTTTCTATTCTCTGATCTATCACCTCCTCCTTTCTATTCTCTGATCTATCACCCCATCCTTTCTATTCTCGGATCTATCACCTCCTCCTTTCTATTCTCGGATCTATCACCTCCTCCTTTCTATTCTCTGATCTATCACCTCCTCCTTTCTATTCTCTGATCTATCACCTCCTCCTTTCTATTCTCGGATCTATCACCTCCTCCTTTCTATTCTCTGACCTATCACCTCCTCCTTTCTATTCTCGGATCTATCACCTCCTCCTTTCTATTCTCTGATCTATCACCTCCTCCTTTCTATTCTCTGATCTATCACCTCCTCCTTTCTATTCTCTGATCTATCACCCCATCCTTTCTATTCTCGGATCTATCACCTCCTCCTTTCTATTCTCGGATCTATCACCTCCTCCTTTCTATTCTCTGATCTATCACCTCCTGCTTTCACGGATCTATCACCTCCTCCTTTCTATTCTCTGATCTATCACCTCCTCCTTTCTATTCTCTGATCTATCACCTCCTCCTTTCTATTCTCTGATCTATCACCTCCTCCTTTCTATTCTCTGATCTATCACCCCATCCTTTCTATTCTCGGATCTATCACCTCCTCCTTTCTATTCTCGGATCTATCACCTCCTCCTTTCTATTCTCTGATCTATCACCTCCTCCTTTCTATTCTCTGATCTATCACCTCCTCCTTTCTATTCTCTGATCTATCACCTCCTCCTTTCTATTCTCTGATCTATCACCCCATCCTTTCTATTCTCGGATCTATCACCTCCTCCTTTCTATTCTCGGATCTATCACCTCCTCCTTTCTATTCTCGGATCTATCACCTCCTCCTTTCTATTCTATGATCTATCACCTCCTCCTTTCTATTCTCTGATCTATCACCTCCTCCTTTCTATTCTAGGATCTATCACCTCCTCCTTTCTATTCTCTGATCTATCACCTCCTCCTTTCTATTCTCTGATCTATCACCTCCTCCATTCTATTATCTGATCTATCACCTCCTCCTTTCTATTCTCTGATCTATCACCTCCTCCATTCTATTCTCTGATCTATCACCTCCTCCTTTCTATTCTCTGATCTATCACCTCCTCCTTTCTATTCTATGATCTATCACCCCATCCTTTCTATTCTCTGATCCATCACCCCATCCTTTCTATTCTCTGATCTACCACCCCCTCCTTTCTATTCTGTATTCTCCTCCTCCTTTACCCCCCCCCCCGTATCTCTTTCCCCCCTTCACTATTTTGTATTTCTCTTCCCTCGCCCTCCCACCCTTCCCCCCCCACAATGGCGACCATAGTTTGTAAATGTAATTGACACCCTCCCATCCCGACACACATACACACACACCACACTCACACACCAGTTGAGATAAACGTATTTTCAGATATGTATTTTTGAGATGACATGTACAAAAAAATGTTTTTTTTTTAATGGAGCACATTGTGTAAACATACCCCTCGGGCTTCATGAGCAGCGGAGTTATGTGCCAGCCGCAACCCTTTCTCTTTAAGCCTGTATTGTTGGCCTATATGTTCTTTGTGTGCATGTGTGTATAGGACCGTTGACACTATATATGCCAGAAGAGGATTCATGCTGGTGGTGGGGGAGGGCACGCGCCGGTGGCGTAGCGCGCTTAACTCGCGCCCGGGGCACAATACCTTTTTAGCACTACCCTCCCCATTCATTAAATGTAAAATATACCATTTGGCGCCCCTTTGTGAATTGCGCCCGAGGCATGATGCCCCCCTTGACCCCCCTCGCCACACCACTGCCACGCGCAGTCGAAAACATTGGACCCATTTATAAAGACATAGACATGGAAGTTATAATAGTGAAAATTAGGTTTTCGCAGAGCCCCTAGAATTGAGTGCCCGGGACGGGGGCTCAGAGGGCCCACCGTACAATCAGGCCCACCGACAAAAATTTCGGGCCCATGGGCAGGGCTGTCACGCCCTCCTCCCCTGCTGATAATAATATATTCAAAAGTGGATTGGCCAGCTCAGTCCGGGCCCCTAAAACTCGCCCTAAAACTCTCCGGGCCCCGGGGCATTTGCCCCCCCTGCCCCCCCCTCGGCGGCACTGCGTACAATCCGCATCTGTTTGCATATTTTATGTCTCTGTTGTTTTATGTAACTTCTACGAGTTGCATCATTTCGTTTCACCAACTTACTCAGGATAATATAATTAATTCGCTTAATTAAGCCCGACTTGTCTAAAAACAACAACGTAAATTCAGGAATGCGAGTACAAGTGTGCCCGGTAATTCTAATTAACAACAGTCAACATCATCACCGAAGAGCTTTTCGTGTAAAAAAAATAATTCTGACATCTTTTTTCCCCTCTCTCTCTTATTCTATTTTCATAACAGATGAGTCTAAAGGCGAGCTCTAATTCATTATTAAATAAACATTATTAAACTTCTCGTCTGTCTTCGGTAATTAGTGTTTCATGGCATTTTTTTCCCCCCGTCAATTTTCCCGATTGGCATTTTCTTTATATCTCTTTGATAAAACGAAGCAAACAAAAACAAAATATTCGAATAGCCACGGTAGTTAAAAGGCGATTTGATTTGCCAGGCTTTTCATTCACTAGGAGGGGAAAATTGATTTATGTTTTGATGAATGTTATTTTTAGAAGACCGGAAGAAGAAAAGAAAATATAAAACGAAATCTGTAATAATCAACATAAAGTATAGACCTAGACTTGGTAGTCCATAGTTTGGGGGGAATCTTTGTATGACATGCGTTCTTCGAATATATATACTGTAGATCAGTGGTTCCGAACCTTTTTCTCGCCACGGACCGGTCAGCGTTTGATAATTTCACTGCGGCCCACCGGAAAAGGGGTGTGGGGTGGGGTAGGGTAGACTTTGATTATTTCTAGTCCATGGAAAGTCTCACAGTCACGATAGAAATACACCACAGTAAATTAAAAAAAAAAAGGAGATAATTTAATGTTTCCTGGGCGGCCCAAATACCGGTTCAGGCTCGCGGCCCGGGGGGTTGGGGGACCACTGCTGTTTCTAAGCTCCGTGTATAGTGTAGATCGGTGATTCTCAAAGTGCGGGCTGTGATCTGAGGTGAAGTGGGTATCCGAAAAATTTTAAAATAACTAAATCGAGTATATATATATATATATATATATATATATATATATATATATATATATATATATATATATATATATATATTAGGGTGGTGCTTAGAAACGAACTTTCAAAAATCTCTACTCTCACCCCCTATTTTTGTTCGTTTATATATAGAAACTCTTAAAATAAAATATTAAGGTATTCAGTTCATGTTTACTGGTAGCTCAATGGCGTCAAAGTTTAGGAGTATTGGACCGTGATGAAAAAACATAGTGTACTGCACTGTTGTTGTATAACACTGTATAATATTATTTCAAGTTATGTGGACTGTCCTACACTGCTGTACTAAACATATAAAACATGTAAATAGGCCTGGAAGTGGTAATTTTATACACAGCAGGCCTAGTAGGCCTAGACAAAGAAACTATTAGCAACACAGTATAGGCCTACCTACACCACCTAGAAAATATTGGCAACGTGCCAAACTGATTATCCTATGGTTGTGCATTGGGATGGAAAGTTGATTCCGGATCTCACAAATAAACAATGCATCGACAAACTTCCTGTAATTGTTTCTGGGAACGGAGCATCACAGTTGTTAACTGTTGCGAAACTGCCTTCCGGAACTGGTGCTGCACAGGCCGGAGCTGTCTTTCAAGCTCTGCAAGACTGGGGTGTTAGTGACAAGATCAGAGGCATGTGCTTTGATACTGCTAGTTCCAACACTGGTCGGATTAGTGGTACCTGCATCCTGCTGGAGCAAAAACTTCAGCGAGGTCTTCTATCACTTGCTTGCAAACATCACATTATGGAACTGATTCTGGGCGCAGTCTTCCAAGTCTGTCTAGGTGCCACTTCATCTCCTGAGGTTCTGCTATTCAAACGCTTCAAGGATCATTGGCAGTTCATTAACAGAGCAAAGTATGAAACATCACTGACAAATTCAGACGTGTCTACTTTGCTAGAAGATGTGCGCAACTCTCTGATTGAATTTGCTCAGAAGCATATTCAAGAGCAGCAGCCAAGAGATGATTATCGAGAGTTCCTGGAACTTGCTCTGCTATTTCTTGGGGTCGTGCCAGAAAGAGGAGTGCACTTCATTGCTCCTGGAGCAATGCACCATGCTCGCTGGATGTCGAAGGTTCTGTACAGCCTGAAGATATGGATGTTCAAAGGGCAATTCAGACTGACAACCAAGGAAGAGAGAGGTCTTCAAGAGCTGTGCATCTTTATTGTACGTGTCTACATGAGAGCCTGGTTCACGGCTTATCTGGCAGCCGCTGCTCCATACAATGATATGCTGTTGCTCCAATCAATTCTCAGCTACTCCGGAATCAACAGAGCTGTTTCCAGTGCTGCATCCAACAAGTTTTCAAAGCACCTCTGGTACCCGTCCCCTGAATTGGTTGGGTTGGCATTCTTCGATGATCAGGTATCGGCGGAAACAAAAAGACGCATGGTAAATTCCATGAATGAAAGCGGTAATGAGGAGCCAGAGGGCATCAAGCTAATCTCTTTTGATTTGGAATCCTTCAACAACAGGAGGCTCGAGGACTTCGTGTCGCCAAAGTCTAAGAGATTCTTTGACATGATGGAGCTTCAGACTGGATTCCTGGATGCTGACCCAGATGAGTGGGCTATCCATGAAGATTATCGGCGATCTTTGGAGACCGTTCGGCAGATTTTGGTTGTCAACGACTATGCAGAGAGGGGTGTAGCACTGATTCAAGAGTACAGTGGAATCCTCACCAGAGATGAGGAGCAACTTCAGTTCCTGCTGCACACTGTTCAACAGCATCGACAATCCTATCCAGACACTAAAAAACAGACATTGTCAAAATTACTTCTTATCGGACTGATAACATTGAAATATAATTACAGGTAGAATATTGTAGATGCAGGATCGTTTGTGCTTGTTTAATAATTCATTCTACTGTTTAATGTTGTGTTTGAGAAACTATCTTTGATTAAAAAAGTCAAAAATTCCAAAAGCGTGATCTGTTTACTTGTTGAACTTGGCCTACCTAAACTTTCGCTTCATTGAGCTACCTCTAAATATTAAGATGTCAGCACCAATTTTTTTTCTAGATGTTTCTACATCCAAATGAACAATTTAAAAGGGTGAGACCTAAAGAAATCAAGGTTTTAATTTTTAGTGGTTCCTAAGCACCACCCTAATATATATATATATATATATATATATATATATATATATATATATATATATATATATATACATATTAGGGTGCCCCAAAATAACTTTTTGTCAAATTTTTTTGCCGCATTTTGTTTTTTTTTTGTGTTTCCTTTGACTTCAAAACAGCACAGAAAAAATTTCATGAATATATGACTTAATTTAGTACTGCCTCATCGACACTGAAATTTTAAATCAGTTTGAATGAATTTTTAATGTCAGTAGGCCCTATGCATATATAAAGCACACAGGAAATGCTAGAAGATTTTGGAAAGATTTAGAAAATCTATACAATTCTAGAAGGTTCTGGAAGGTTCTAAGAAATCTCTAGAAGGTTCTAGAAGCTTCTAGAAAAAGGTGGAAAACTTGAGAAGGTTCCGGGAAATTCTAGAAATCTCTGGAAGTTTTGATTTTCATACAAATAGCCAGCTTCACCAGTGCATTTCAATTTAGTTATAAAAATCAAGTGTTATAAGATCAAATGTTGTGGCTATATAAATATATTTCATTTAGTTATGACTACTATGTCGAAAAGTGTTGTTTATTTAACTGGCATAGAGGTTGACACAACTCCTGTTTATTGAGCTAGGTACTTCCCCTAATTGAGCCTACTGGCCAATGGTATGTTTACAAACACAGCCGTCTGGCAGTCAGTTGGTACTATTTTTTCATGACCTATTTCTTTGCTTGTATACAGTCCAGTTGACATGCCAATGTTTATTGAGCTAGGTACTTCCCCTAATTTAGACTACTGGCCAATGGTATGTTTACAAACACAGTTGTCTGGTTGACATTCAGTAGAATTTTTTCATCAGGACATACTAATGTCCATTGAGCTAGGTACTTCCCCATAATGGCCAATGGTATGTTTACAAACACAGCCGACTGGCAGTTAGTTGGTACACTTTTTTCATGACCTATTTCTTTGCTTGTATACTGTCAAGTGGACATGCCAATGTTTATTGGGCTAGGTACTTCCCCTAACTGAGCCTACTGGCCATTGATATGTTTACAAACACAGCCGTCTTCAATAAGACATTTTGGGGTAGTACAACTGGACCGCTGTGCTATTATTCAAGTGCTTTAAGACTTTTGGCCAAAAATAAGACAAGCAGAATTTAGTATATTCCACGATGTTCGATTGGAGCAAAATCTCAAACCATTAAAAGAAGTCATCACACTGTGTTCAAATATCCTGCAAATGAAAGACAACTCAATATATTTGCCACGTGAAGATTACAAAGAACTTCTGACTCTGAATCTTATCTTCCTGGGAGGAATTCCCTCCCTCCACCCTTTGGGGTGCGTTTTCGTGTTCCAGGAGTTTATAACCATGCAAGGTGGCTGTCTAAAATAATCTACATCATGAAGATTGATCTCTTCCATCATCAATTCAAGCTGACTAAGCATGAATACAGATCAATTGCAGAATTTGGTATCTTTGCATCTTTGGTTTACATTACATTGGATTCAGTGTCCCATTCTAGCAGACGCTGGATTTCATCAAGCTTCTTATTGATTATAAGAATGTTTCTACCTTTGGCCGACATCTCTGGTACCTTAGTGAAGAACTCATTTCTCTGGTTCTTTTTTCTCAATGTGTCTCAGTGGTTGAGAAAAATAGCCTTGCTGCTTGCTTGAGGCAATTCGTGGAGAAATCTTCTGATGATCAGAGAAAAAAAGGTGCATCCGCAGCACAAATGATCCTTCAGCAATTTATAACGTGACATTAAAGGATTATGTGACCTCGTCATCGCTGCTCTTCTTTAATGCTCTTCTGCTTCCCACAAATTTTCTCATGACTGATGCTTCCACCTGGCAACAAACTCCATCCTTTCAGAAGGCAACATCAGTGGTCTCTTTCTTGAAAGTTGTCAATGTGCCGAGCGGCGAATTGCACTGGCGTCATCATTCAACTCATCTCTAACCAAATCAGAGGAGGAAAAGCACTACTTGCTCCAAATTATTGAACAGCATTGCAAAGAGTTTCCGGATGTGCCGAAGAGATCGCAACTTGAAGACCTTCAGGACTCAGAAAGCACAGACTACAAAAACTTTTAAAGTGTATTTTTGAATGGCGTACTTAGAACTACTCTGCAATACAGTTAGGTTAATGTGTCGTGTAACTAGTATTATTTTATTGTTTAATTCCTACTGTGTAAAATAATTGTTCTTTGTATCTAAAAAAAACAGCATTTTAAGCCTTGCAAAATTTTCATTTAATGCAACTGCCGAATACCATAAAACACGAGATGACAAGTGCACTGAGGCAATATTTATAGGAGCCCAAATGGTGTGAAATTTTGTAAATACATGTTTTAAATCCCAGTGAACCAGAAAACTAAAATGCTCATGATAAAAAAATCAACTTTATTGTTTTTTCCATTATTATAAAGTGAGTCACCCTAATATATACACACACACACACACACACATATATATATATATATATATATATATATATATAAATAAGTGTATGTCTGTGTGTGTGTGCGCGCGCGTGTGTGTGCGTTGGTAGAGAATTAAATTAAACTTAGCTTTTCTGTATGTATATCTTTGTTTATTTATTTCTGTACAGGTTGATTGAACTAAACATGTTTCTTAGTAGGCAGCGAGTCATACTAGTTTGAGAACTACTGGCTTATAAAGTATATATAGACCACTTGATCACACAGGTTAATGGGGAAACAGGCAAGGGAATTCTAGAGATCTATGGGATCCCTAGGGGAACATCAGCAAAGGGAATTCCAGAGATCTTTGGAATCCCTAGGGGAGTATTGGCAAGGGGGTGCCAGAGATCTATGGGACCACTTGGGGAACATCGGCAAAGGTAATGCCAGATATCTATGGGATCTCGAGGGATCTCGAGGGAAACGTGCCTTCGGGGCCAACTTGGGGGGGGGGGGGTTGGGGCAGTCGCGAAGTTTATCTATCCAAGGAAAAGGTCTGTACATATTCGCCTACTTGCGAGCATTCACAGACAGAGAGATAAATGATAGACAGACAGGGGAGTGTCAGCCAATTAGATGGACATATAGACGGAAAGACATGAAAGTCTGCTTAATACTTCAATGACATAACTCGGCTTTAAAAAAAAAATAAATGTGTTTAAACACATGAAAACACATTTTCAGTTTCGGTAATTGCAATCTTTCTCATGTACATATCCTCATCTATTGTGATAAGAAGTTCAGTACGTTCAAAAGCAAGGAAGATTTAAATGTTATGAATAACAACATCCAGACATACATACATAAATATGCAAACCGGCAAAGCGTGCTAAGGAAAAGCGTTACGAGTAATAAGGTAAGAGTGATCATATTGAGGTTTCACATTTGATTAAATCGGTTATGATCGTTTATCTTGTGAGCAGCAGAGGCGGATTTAAGGAGAGGCGCACCCCCAGGGCCACTGAATATTTAGGGACCCCCCCCCCTTGATGTGTCCCTCTTACTCTAAAGGACACACTACTTTCTTCTGCGCCTGGGGCCCCAAACAGACAAAAGTCCGCCCTTGGTGAGCAGAGTTGTCCTATACCATCAGGCAGCCACTACCCCATACCATCAGGCAGCCACTACCCCATACCATCAGGCAGCCACTCCTATGTCAGTTTCGCTCCATATCAGGGGCGGCCTTGACATTACACTCGAATGCACGGAAGTGACCAATGGGCGTATGCAGGAGACGGCCAGTAAACAATGTGGAGTCAGATTGTACTGTTTGACTTGATTGCGGTACCTAGCTGTTCCCTTATGTATATTGTAATGATTTATTTTCAAGCTATAAGCATTGTACATATATATATATATATCAGCTAGAGTCATGATTAAGTAACGTACTTATATTAATTATTATTACCCTTGTCAGTATGAGATGGGTTAGAGAGTTCAGGGGCGCCGAGAGCCAACAAGGGCCCCAGGGCAGGGCATCATTACGGGCCCCTTAATAAACAATGAATCGTGAAATAATTGACATGGTCGGGGCGGCCGGGCCCCCTTACAGATGCGAGCCCCCTGGCAATGACCCCGCCTGCCCCCTCCCCTCTCAGCGTGCCTGAGAGAGTTTATATTTTGTTGTAACGCCTTTGACTTATCGTAAGGTTTATCTTGTTTGTGTATAGAAATTCATAGAATTAGGTGGTTACATTAGGCTACATAACTGTGTACGACATAATAGGAACCGTAGGAAAATACCACTGGACAGCGAAACTTACTGCAGTACCTTTAGGATGATACTCCTGGACAGTGAGGCTTACTGCAGTACCTTTAGGAAGATACTCCTGGACAAAGAAACTTACTGCATTTTGTAATTGCGTCGTGACACATACGTATATAAGTAAATAGCAAGGGGAAACACACAGTCCGTTTTCTGTCCGAGGATGTCCAGAAGGTGTCGGCAAGTAGGTAAATATTATCTCCCCTGCCTTCATCCACCTGGACACCAGTAGACTGAGTATAGGATTTAACGGCGAGTTCAACGAAAAGCCTCACAAAAAAAAAAAAACTTAACAGTATACCAGTATTTTTATTTTCACTTTTTTTAAAGTAGATCTATATTTATATCCACGCTCGCGGGGCATCAACCGATCCTGATTGATATGATATCGTATGCATGCTATGCTTGAAAGTTATTCTGTAATATTTCACCCTAAGAGATCCCGAAATTAAAATCGAATATTGCAATAAGACTTCGACCCAAACTCAAACGAAAACTGATAATTAGAGACGGCCTCAGAGATTGTGGGGCCGATCTCAGATCCTAACTTAAATTTGGGGCCTTGGTCGATCGCCCTGGGCGCCACAAACCAAAGCCGCCACTGCTCTTAGTTGCGGGTTGTTTTTTTTTTTTGTATTGGGGTGAAGGACGTGTAGTCCATATTGTTAAAGCGTTTACATTTTTTTTCTGTAGTATATAAAGATGTTATTTAAAAACTCTGTATTATTGAAAAGTGATAAGACTGATAGAATACTTCAAGAATATCTATATAGAAGAAGTGTTTTGTGTTGTTTTTAATTTCAAGAATTTAAAACAAGAAGGATAATCTAAGCAAGCTTAACGATGGGGGTATATTGCGAATGCTTTCCCTTAATTTACAAAAGCAACGAAGCCTTTTTTTTATATATATAACTAATTTTCCAGCTAACAGTTTTTTTTATTACTCTTTAACTAATGCTTACTGAATGACATAAATTCAGGATAGTAGTGTGAAATATTTAATTTAATTAAATTATCCTTTACAGGGCCTCACATTCTTACCTGATGTATATTTCTTCAAAGGTCATTTCCTGTAAAGTTCGCTGGTGCCGAAAAAGGATAACAGGTTCTCTAGTAGAAGAAAACTTCACAAAAAAGGATTGTGGAATTAATAAAACTAATGAACAGGTAATTTTTGCTTTCAGATAGTACAATATTTATGTGTAATAATTATGGTTTTAATCGATTAACTGAGATATGATGAAAAAAGAAAAAGTTATTGTGTCGCTGCAACTACGTTATAATAGTGTTTGTTTATAGTTGGTCAAACAGCTTACATTGCATGACTCCATGAAATGAGTCGACTCTTCATTGCAGTCTAGAGGAGTGGTTACTTGTACCAGTGCCGAACCTGGGGATTTGGGGGCCCGGGGGCATGCCCTCTTTGGGGGCCCCTTCATTATGACATTTGACACTATGACATGAGATTATGTACTTAATACTTAATGTAAAAAAACATTTTGGGGGCCCCCCTCAAGCTGGGGCCCAGGGATGACTTTTGACTCCCCTCCCCCCAACCTAGGTACGCTTCTGACTTGTACTAGTAGTTAATTGTTTATAATGTCTCAGTCTGGTATCAAAAGTTATTTAAATGTCTTTGTTTGAAAACATTTAGTTAATGTAGTTTAAATATGTGACTTTTTATTTTAGTTTATTATTTAATTTTAAACCATCATAACTCTTTTCCCAATCAGGGTAAGTCTTAATTATATTGATTATTGAATGAATTGTATACAATGTACATAACACATTGTCTCATAGATAATGCCAATAGTAAAATTTGGTGGCACTGCCGCACTTTAATAACAAAAATGTCACATATATGGATATTATGATATCATATTCTTAACAGACTTGAGCCACCTAAGGTTTAGGCTGGTGTATGTAATTTTATTTATTAAATTTAAATAAACAATGTCAATGATGAATTTAAGATAATAGTATACAAAATTGAAATTTCTCCTCACCTCATTGGACCTCAGGGATATATTATTGTTAGCCATTGTGGATTGTCATGGGGTGTAGAGCACAATCATCAACATAATGGATCCAAATTCAATCGATGCTGAGAGAGAATCAGATTTTTTTTTCAGATTCTTTAGATACTTCCCAATGTATTTCTTTTACTGAAAAAAGAATTTGTTCTATGAATGTGGATACTAAATTTAATATACATCTTAAAAATAGTTAAGCTTGTAAAAAGTCTTTTTTTTTTATTTTTAAAACACCTTCAAAAGTCCTGTTTTCAGATATCATTATACATAAAACTGTAAACACTATTCAAACTAATGCAACATTCTGATAATAACTCATAGACAACAGTCATTTTTTTCCTTGCTTTAAATTAATAATAACATAATTTTTTTGCCTCAAACATGGATTTTCATCAACTTTGTTAAAGGAGTCTAAAAACACTTAAGAAAAATTTAACTGAATCAAAGACATAATAATGATATAATTTTAATGCATATTTCATCCTTAACCTTATGTTAGTAACTTTTTGTAGCTTCTGCAACTGCTCAACATCAGTTTTGTAATTAATTAATAGAATTGGTTGCCGAAAATTGAAACACTGTTATTTTTAGTGACCCCTGAAAGGATGAGATATTGATTCTTTAAACCTCTTATGGGACAGTTTTTACTGTGCCCTTCTTTCATCCCCACCATAGCAAAGCGTGCAACTGCAAAGAGGAACTACGGGAGACATAAATAGGTTATGGGCTCACTGGGATTTGAAGGCATAGCGTACTGCATGTGTATCAGGTTACAGCTTGCAGATTGAGCCCACAAATAATGCACCACCAATCAACTCACTTAAGTATTGTTTTGGATAACATTTAAAAAAAAGATACATCAGATATTATGAGTAATGAAAGTTTCAGCATTTTGAAAAAGTTTGCTTTTTATTTATTCAACTTATCATTAATTATTGAGTTAGGATTGTTATCACCATTTTCCTCTTATCTAAAGCTGGGGTTGATGTTGTGCATCCTTAAGTTGTACAAACAATTAGTTTGTAAAGCATGTTTTCACTATGTTTACAGAAAAACATTTAACCAAGATCTTTCTTATCTGTTTATTATTTTTTGAAATAATTGGTTACACTTACGCTAAAACTGGCAGTGAGCTTCTTTAGTCAGTCTCTAGTGTTGAAGTGAGCAAATTTTAATTCTTATTGGTTTCAAAAAATTTCTTTTGATTTATGGTTTAATCTAAGCAATTATGAAATGATTTATGTTACACTTTATTGTTATAGCTTATCATTGCATGATAGTACGGTAAATTTTAGATTTATCAATTTATCATTTTATAAGGACTAGTTTACAATAGAAACTCGGTTCTTTAAGGCATTTAATCCATTGTTTATTTAATGAAGTCAGTTTATGTTGCTTGTGGAATATTTAGCTGCATCACTTTGATTCATAAATTGTAAAATTAGATGGCACTTGTAATATTTTGTTTGTTGTTAGTGGCCTGAGTTTCTACTTTACACTCAGTACCTTAAAAGTAACAGTTAGTAGCTTAAAAGATCATTTATATCTGGGATTTTAAGAAAAATAATTTTACATGGGAAGTTGAAAGAAGAGGGAATGTTTATAAATGTTTGTTTTTTTGTTCCACTGAGAAATTACATGGTATTCATTCAAAGTAAAAGTTGGACTACTGAGTTCAGTTTAAATAAAAGACTTTGAAAAAAAAAATAGATAGAATCTGTAAATTAGATTAAGGACTGGTAATCTGGGATGGGTTTTATTACTTTTGATCTAACATTGATATCTTTTTAAAAACCCAGATTTGTGTTTTTCAGTAAGCAATGCTTCATTTGTAGGAATGTCAAACTTTAAGAGAGCCAGCTAATTGGTGTGTAGTTAAATGTCAGAAATAATAAGAGCTCTACCATATTCCTGTAGCCATTGTTTCTTTCTTTTGTCTGAGCCTTTAACCGCCTTTCAAATCTAGATTTAAATAACTTAATCTTCAAGATTTTAGGAGCCATTCCCTTTTATACATTTAGACCCATGTATTATTTGGATATATTTCATTTTTGGCATTTTCTGTGTGTGTGTGTGTGTGTTATGTAATACTGTTCTTATTAAAAGCCATATGGCCATTGAGTCAATGACCAGAGCAAGCCGTTTCCACTGCTGTATGTGGTGACTACTAGTGGAACTGGTTTGTTTACATGTCTGATCCACAGTGTCTGATCCTAGGCATGGTGGTGGTGACTGAGTGTGTTGACTAGTAAAAGTTGTGGTATTTGAAGAAAAAAAAAATCCATATCGTATGTTAATTGGTGACTTGAAATTATTTTGCAAATGTATATGAATAATTAAGTTGAGAATGGGAAAAAAAAAAAGTCATAACTTAAACTCTCAACAGAGTGCAATCAAAGCCTTAGCGACCGCCCAGTTAAGATTCTTGAAAAAATCTGAAGATTCGCTATCACCAGAGGGAAAATAAAAGAATAAAAGTGTAAGCATTCGGACAGCTGTAATGTAATAGCGCTCAGAGCCGTAGCTCGCTAGCGTGGTACGGCGTCGCTAGTGTGGTACGGCGCCGCTAGCGTGGTACGGCGTCGCTAGTGTGGTACGGCGTCGCTAGCGTGGTACGGCGTCGCTAGTGTGGTACGGCGTCGCTAGTGTGGTACGGCGTCGCTAGTGCGGGTACAGCTGTTCGGGTTACATTTTATTGACGCCCTCCTCCCAATCTGAAAATTGCTAAAAAAAAAAACATTTAACGGCGCTCATACGGCGCCCTTCCTAGTACGGCGCCATGTGCGGCCGCACAACACACCTTTCCTTCTCGTCTGATTACCGTCATGTGTTGTTTTTTTTTTTTACCTTGGAGCCCCTCAAAGGCGTATAACTAGGGTGTTCATTTGGGGGGGGGGGGCTCTCGGAACCCGCGTGCTGCTCTTCGATGAGTTCTGAGTGGCTCCCAAAGAGCCAGCTTTTGCTGTTGTTGTTGTTGTTTTTATCATATTATTGATTATTTTTTTTTTGCTTCTTAAATTTTGTAAGAATTAATTGTGTTGCAGATCTTGAAATTAGTTTTTTACTGTATTAAAACTCAGGTCCTAGTCGACCTCATGCATTGACCACAGCTGACGTAAAAGGGCTGGTCCGTCAATTACAACACATTTTTTTTCCACTTTTTAGCCCCCCCCCCCTACTCCCCTCATCGTCAACGAATGCCAAACTTTCGATGAACCCCCCCCCCCTTTTTCTAGTAAAATTACGTCAATTTTTTACCACCACCACCCCCTTCCCCTTAACAGTATAAACATAACCCCCCCCCCTTCCCAAATATAACGTTAAATAACTAACTTCTAACTCCGCCCCCCTGATTGTAATCTAATTTGACTAGTGTAAAAAAAACCAACGAGTCTCCTTCCCGTTATAACTGGTTTTAATAACAACTTGAACCCCATCTTCATCCCTCAAATATTACATAATCTGCATGCGGCACTTCACATGAATTTAGTTTGTACATTATTGACTGTCATGTTCGCAATGATCCGGTCATCCCACCATCCGGTGTCGTAAACAACAATTTACCCGCTATAAAATGAATGAATATAAATAGTTTTATTACTGTTGAACCAAATATACCTAAGGTTGAATAGAATTTCAGTGATAAAAGGGGCTCATCGTATTATTTTAAGTAAGGCAGTTCATTATTATGTACAAATGGTCTATTTTATGTACTAATGGCCTATTTTATGTACAGTTGACTTCACCGGCGGCGGAACGAAATATTTTAAGGGGGGGGGGGCAAGCCTAAATTCAAGGGGGGCGCCGCCCCCCCCCCCTTGAAAATTTAAGGAGGGGCAAGACAAAATATGAGCGAAAGACAAATTTTACCCCCTTAATTCTATAATAGAATATAGTAATTCTGTAGCAAGTATTTAATCGATATTATTAAAAAATAATATATTAAAAAAAAATAAAAATGAACATTGAGTACTTCTGTCGTCAACTGATTCGTAATGTCAGTTTGTTTACAAATTTAATAGTGAAATTTGATCAGAAAATTACAGATAATTATAATGAATGATGATGAATATGAAACCGGAAACGGGAAACTCAATAAACAAAAAGTAATTTATGAAAAGATAATAAATAATTGTATTTTCTTTAAAAATTACATTTGCCGTCATTCGGTAGATGGCAATACTTTTCTATACTTATAAGACGTATTTGCTATCTGTCTGTCTGTTCCATTAAAACTCAAGATCCAGACAACCAAATAACGTGAAATTTGATACACGCAGTGGCGCAACCGGGGGGGCGGGGGGGGCTTGAGCCACCCCCCAGGCCAAATCATCAATACATAATTTACGTTATAAAGTTACAAAACAGACTGTCAAACTGTCTTTTTTCAATATCTGAGCCCCCCCCTCCCCCAGCATTGTTTGCTGGTTGCGCCACTGGGTACACGTACACAAAATTACATGAGGAATGTTCTTAAACAGGTTTCGTTCCATCTTAATGGGTACTTTAATTGTAATTAATTATTTTGAATATCAAAGACATGAAAATTGGCAAACTTTTACCCCGATTTCAGGTTTTACGAGCTTCTCTCCCACATAGCTAACTTACTATAAATATGATCGGTACGGGGAACCAAATATCACATTATTTACTACATTATTACATTCCATTCCTTCATCCATAGAAATTGTCATCTTTTGATACAGTCATGCCTAAGAGAGAGGGAGGGAAAGAGGGAGGGAGGCAGGGAGGGAGAGAGGGATGGAAGAAAAAAAGAGAGGGAGAGAGAGGGAGGGAAAGAGGGAGGGAGAGAAAGGAACTGCCAAAAATGTTGTGTATCACATTGCTTTAAGGTAAATGTACCCTTTTATTGCAATTTGCATGCAAATAAACCCTTTTTTACGCGTCTTATTTTAAATCTTAATTAAACGTCAAATTACGCTTCTTAAATAAACAGAAAACATTATTTTAAACCCGGGCAAAGCCGGGTACTTGCAACTAATTTTAAAATATGCCACAACAACTCTCAATAATGTGATTACTGTAAAATGTCAATTGATTATAATTTCTTTCAAATATTAAATTTAAGAAATAAATCAAATGAATTATGAAAATGAAAATGATACATAAAACTAAAATGAATTACAAAGTTAAAAAAGTTAAAATTTTAGGGGGGGGGGCAGACTGGAAATTCAAGGGGGGCGCCGCACCCCCTTAAAAGTTTTAGGGGGGTCCGCTGCCCCCCCCCCTGCTCCGCCGCCAGTGGTTGACTTATTTTATGTACAGAAGCCCTAAGCCTAATCGGCTTTGGCTTTATCGGGAATCTCCGAAAGTCATTGTGCAATCATTGGTCGACAAGTCGAAATTCTTCTGTATCTTTAAAGCATAACTTAGCTGCTTTGTTGAGCGCCGAACTTTTATTTCAGACAAAGCATTCATTCTCAAATCATATAGCTGTAGTTGGGAGTGCATTACAGGTGAAGGAAACACACCTGATCTGTGAGGGAAAACCATTGAAGTCTCCTTACCCCCGGGGGTGGTGGGGGTGTCTTTTTTTTTTTTTTGCGAAAGTGGCAGTACCATGGTCATCGTAATAGTGTTTTCCAAGGCAACGGCCAGGCACACTATACCCTCCCCATCTGTCCGTGGTGGCAGAAAAAAACAAAAGAACAACATTGCCTTTCCATTCTGGTCCATCCACGGTAATCCTTTTTTGTTCTGCCATGCCGCCAGATGTCGTGGTCACACTCACCCCGCCGCTATTTAGGCATGGCCGAAACGCATCATGTGCCGCCAATAACGCTGGTGTGGCGCGAACACAACACCCTGTTATGCCAGCAGTGGCAGCGCAAAAAAAAAATAAAAATAAATGATATTGTTGACATAAAAAAAATATTCCACCTCCCCCGCCCTCTTAAGTTTTTGACGTAATTCATGGATGAGCCATAAGAACGGATTTGGTATAATGAAAGTTTTGAGGCATTCATTTCTTTAAAATAATTAAAAACGCAGTAACTTGAAAGTTGACCATCACAAATTAGTGGTGGTGAACTTAGAGACTCTTGGTTCGTTTTGTTTTTTTCCCAGATGAAGCGTTACTCATCCTTCAGATGTGATATACATGTGCCCTACCTTCTCACCAAAAACCAACACATTCACTGCGTTGTTTGTGCACCGCGAGTAGGCCGGGGACGTGACCTACTTTACCACTCTCTACCACCTACCCCATTACAAAAACTCACCGTGTGTGTGCGTGTGTAATTGTTAGGTGTGCCAGAATGAGCTCAGTTGAACTAAATATAGAACACAGGTGGCCATTTATCTGCACTGTTTGCTGATGATGTTTGAATTTTCATCCAGTGCGAAATGGATTTTTTCATGCACTAATAAAATAATAACTGTTCCCATAGTGCCGTGGTAAAGTAAAACCAAGTATTAAGAATTTAGCCAAAAGTTTTGTTCGTTGGACAAATTAAAAAAAAAGATTTGCAGAAGCATCTATTGGTAAACATACCTTCTTTTTCCATAGATTATAATTTAAGCAACTGTTTTTGGCTTCTTTTTTGTTTTACGCTACTTTTTTTTGTCTTACGCTTTGCTTGCAAGTCAAGTTATGCAGGCAGGCGGGTTTTAATTGTCGAAGCCACCAAGCAGAAGTGTAGCAGTCGCAGCACACCCACTTGTCCTGCACAACACTTATACAATAGTACGCACCGCTTGTCAACTGATCCATTTTTTTAAAAAATTGTATTCATATTTTCAAAAATGCTTCTATAAATAGATATAGTTTCATTTGCGTTTTGAATGTATTATATGTGGGGGTGTACAGGATAGTCCAATGGTACTGTCACTGCCTCAATGTTGCGTTTAGTGAGTTGTTGAGTAAATTAAATCAAGTCAGAGACATGCACCGAAAAGTAAGACTTTTTTTTTTTTCGTTTTTTCTTTTCCCAAGCGAGAGACATTTTTGTCTAACTTTTATCGACAGACTGTTCTATGTTTTTTGTAATGTTCATCATGTGGGTTTTGTTAGCCAGTTAAGTTACTTCAATGTAGTATTTACTTCAAACTATCATTCCATTAATGTGTTATGTTATCAAAATTATCTGTGTTAAGAAAATTGTGTAACCCTTAAATTGTTTGTGGATCCAGTATGCTGATATATATATATATATACAAGGCCGAAGCCGGGGCCGCCCCCCCCCCCCCCCCCAAAATTAATTCTAAAAATCGAATTTTATTAAAAAATATACTTCTTTATCATTGTGTTCCAATTTTTTCTTATATAAAACTCCCCAAAACAAAATCCTGGCTACGGCCTTGTGTGTGTGTATATATATATATATATATATATATATATATATATATATATGATTACCTCTTTTAACAGCAGTGTAATTATTAATTAATATAAGTTAGAGATGTAGTATTATATCTATGGTTATCTTTTTTTTTATAGCAATGTAGACTGCTATTGTAACCATAGTAACTGTTATAATTGACCACAACCTTAGAAAATATACTTTTAAGAAGAAAAAAAAACCCTTAGGAAGATTATCATTTAACTGCCATCAAATGTGTTCTGAAAAAAGTTGAGGAGACATGTAATAATGACAACATGTTCTTTTTTTTTTCATCTCATTTTAATAAATGCATTAACATACAGAGAAAGTGTGTGTGTTAACAATGGCACTCTACACTAAAACATTTTGGAGTGGTGCAAACTTTTTCTTATGTTTGAACCTGTGCATGGACCTGTGATATGTGTTTGGTTTATCAACATACGAGTTTGTCGAAATACTGCTTCCAAAAATCACTCGATGTCCCCATCAGAACAAAATTATGTGTGTGTGTGTGTGTGTGTATATATATATATATGTATATTTATTAGGGAGCGACCGATATGCCTTTTTACCGATAGTCCGATACCGATATTTTCCCCCAGCATTTTTACCGATACTGATACCGATATTTTATTTTTAGGGGCTGTCCATTATTTATGTCAACAAATTTTTGGCGATTTTTACCTCCCCCCCCCCCCCTTGTCAACAACTTGTCAAACTTTCCGAGACCCCCCTATAAAATTACGTCAACATTTGATTACCCCCCTAAAAAAGGTGGCTTCCAAAATGTTTATGTGGCAAAATTAGTAGGAATATAGTTAGTTTAATTAAAATACTGAATGTTAAGCGAGTGTGTAACACAGAACTACAAACGCTGCTTAATTTTCCTATTTATTAAGTAATTATATTAAATTTAAAAAAGTAACATTGTTGACATCAACTTTTCTTGACCTCCCTCCCCTCCCCCTTGTCAACAATTGTCAAAAATTTTCTGACCCCCCCCTCCCCCCTATTTTGTTGACGTAATTAATGGACAGCCCCTTAAGCAACAACAATGCCAATTGCCAAACACGTGTTTCTCTCGTGCTAATACAGCTAATGACGTATGTCAACCCATGCTTACCCCTTCCCTGTCATATTTCGTGATACTTCCCCCACACGTAAGTCTTGTTCGCCCCCCCCCCCCTCCCAACTTCCCATCCCAACAAAAAATATGCACAGATGTTCACTAATTGTATCATTCAAGGTCATGCATTAGAATTAAGAAATGTCAATCCTATTGTTTCAAGGTCGTATCTCTGATGTATACTATACAATTTCTGTGTACGGGTTTTTTTTTTTTCCTTTTTTTTAAATCTTGTCTGATCTGGTTATAGAATTGGGTTATTTACTGATTTTCTTTTCTGCAACTCTGTTGTGAAAAAAAAAAACAATGTATCGGCAGCCAAAAAATGGCCGGTCCGACAGTTAACCCATAGTGCCAATATCGGTTCGACTATCGGTCGCTCCCTACAACAATCGGCCGATCCGATATTAACCGATAGTGCCAATATCGGTCCGATACCGATAGCGATCCGATTATCGGTCGCTCCCTAATATTTATATATGTATATCCTTGTATTGAGTATCTGTATATTTACAGGTGCTGAGGTATATTTAAAATGGCTTCCAAAATGCCTTTCTGGTATCTTGGAATTTTGGCAGCAACAGTTGCTTGCTTGCATGTAAGTCTGGCAGCTGTGGAGAATACCATTTGCTGCCTCTGTAGAGATCACATGCCTTACAACACACCATATAACGCACAACCCCAAGTGATGCCATCTCCATTCCGTATAGAAGTTGGAAGCGAAAGCTACAAACCAAACGTTGAAGTGAAAGGTCAGTAAAAAAAAAAGTTTTGTTGTTTGTTTGTTGTTTTTTTTTTGGTCATGTTATTGATTTATTTTCTATATTTTCTTGTCTTGATATTAATTTATTAATCCCAATAATAAGCGAACATTTTTTATGATGTTGGTAACAACTTGACATACATTTTGTTTATTTATCATTGCAATAAGTAACACTTCATTTGATGTCATTTACACTACATAGCTGTTGTGTAATAAAATTATACATTCACATCAAGTATGGGTCTTTAGTGTATAAATGTTCTTTATAAAGAACGTCTTATTTTT
This sequence comes from Bulinus truncatus, assembly GCA_021962125.1. Lineage (NCBI taxonomy): Eukaryota > Metazoa > Mollusca > Gastropoda > Planorbidae > Bulinus > Bulinus truncatus. The sequence goes on along the minus strand of JAGDYQ010000036.1, from coordinate 6,491,683 downwards.
TTATTAGCAAAATACTATTCCTTGTTATTCGCAAAAAGATTTTTAAAAATTGTTTCGCTGATGTTTTTTTTTCTTTTGCAGTCAATTTAACTTCAACAACTGATCAGAGGTTTCGGTCATTCTTCCTGGCAGCTTATGTTTACCCTTATAAACCTGGTGCTACAGCTGTTGGCCAGTTTAAAATACTTCCAGATCAAAACTACAAAACAAAAGAAGACTGTGTTGATAAAGCTGATCCATCGGTATGTTAAAAGAATTAGTGGTCCTAACCTGCTTTTCTGAACATTTTAGTCATAGTTTTTCTGATGGATTTTTGCAAAATTTAAAAAAAGTCGTATTTGCATTATCTTGTTTTTAAAAAAAAAAATGTTTTGAATTTAATTTTTAAATTTAAATTTAATTTTTTCAAAAACAAAAGTTTGTCATTTAAGCTGTGATGTCATTCAAAAATCTTTTTTTTTTTTTTTGGCATCAGTAATTCTATTTTAACTATTTGTTTTATAATTGATTGTTATTTTTAAAAGTAACAGAGGTGTATTATTCTGTCACGCTGAAGATAACTGTGAATGTGCATTTTGTAGGCACTTACCAAGAAATATTATCCGGTTTCTTTTCAGAATGCCATTCTTAGTGATGAAACAAAGTATATATCAAACATCAGGTTTGTCTGGTCTGCCAATAAACAGTACGGCCATGTTGAATTCAGGTGAACAATTTTGTTTGTTTTTTTTATAAGCGAGTGGCAATATTATAAATCCTCTTTTTTTTATATATATACGTGTACAATAATGTACATGTTTTAAATGTAAACATTTTAAAATTCATGCATACGTCATTGAATGATGACGTCTTTAAATAAAAAGTATAGTTTGGTTGATATTTCCGTCAGCCTCATTAACCAAACTCACGTCTGCTGTGAAATGTTGCATGTATTTTGATGCTGCTTTTATGTAGAAGACAAGTGAGCATTATTTTCTTGAACCTTTTTTTTTTCAGGGCAACATTTGTCCAGGACAGTGATACTTTTTGGGTTTCAGAGAAATCCAAAGTGTTGGCTGATTTCTATCGTGGATCAATAAATTTGCCTCCGAAATCAGTTAGTTTTCATTTTTTTTCTTTCTTTTTTTTTTTAAATCATAGCCTGCTTCATTATTTAAAATAGTGTTTCTAAGATTGGCTGTTATTCATTTTGCGTGAATTGAACATGTAAAAAAAAAACTAAACACATAAGTTTATTTTGTTATTTGCAGTAACATCTAGTGTAAACAAGTTCAAAGATTTATTTTTTAAGAGATTACTTTGCTTGATTTTTGATTTTCTAAAAATTTGTTTGAAAGCTGTGTAATATAAGCTAATGATACCACAGTAGAAGGTCACAAATATTCCCGTAGAATTCCGCAATTAGATGTAGGTTTCAATGATGTTTGTTTTTTGGTTTTTTTTTTTTTTTTGCAGCAAATTAGTCCGATAAACACCGACAACTGTGGTGAGAGCAAAGGCTGTTTCAGGGAACCTGAAGGTTGCACTGAGCCAAACTGCATGTACATACTTACCTGGACAGATGATGCACAGTTCATAAAGTTTGAGCTTGGTGGACTGGCAGATGGGTCCAGCGATAGATATGTGGCTTTCGCCCTTTCTGATGATAAATATATGGTAAACTTTTTTTCTTAAATTCATAGAAGTATGAAATATAATTTGAAACGTATGAAAGTTTTTTTTGCGGAGTATTTAATAGGGAATTATTATCGTTCTATGTATCTATATTACAAATCAAAATTGAGAGTAACAATATCTTTTGAGTTGATCCGTTTTGTGACCAAAATATTGATTCATTTTGTGACGGAAATGTCGATCCATTTTGTGACCGAAATGTCGATCCATGAGAATTATTTCAGCTGAAATTCATTTTTTTGGTCTTAATTTTTTTGTGTGTTTTATTGGGCTGTCTGATAAGTTTCTCTCGTTTGAATAATATATAAGTTGTGTAATCATCATGTTTTTTAGATAAGCAAATTTTCTTTTTTTGTGTTGACAGGGAGATGACACAGTCTTCACATGTGCTCATAACTCAGCCAATGAGAAGACTGAAATATTTTTGTCCTACAACACAGAGGATCCCAAGACAAACAACCCCATTCTTAAATACCCCTTGTCTTATCAGCAGGAGAATCTGTTGGTAAGTTGTGGGTAAAGTTAAGCTATTATAACGACTTGTGGGGGAGGGGGGGGGAGGTATGAATAATTTTTAATTATGCTATTCTGCAGAACTACTCTTTAAAAACAAAAAATTGACTGGCATTATTTGCCATTGACTTGATGGCTATACGAGTTTGTTAGCCTAATTAGCATAGTGAAGTTCATAGGTTATAATGCACAAATGAGTTACTTTTAATTTTATTTGTGTCTCTATGATCATTGCACACCCATCTGTTGTGGGCATCACAAAAAAAGATTGATAAGTACCAATTTGACATAGGATTATAGGGGGACTGATGGCCAAATTGTGTAGAACACTTGACTATCTGCCTGAGGGTCCAAGGTTTAATCGTTGGTTGAATTTTTCCTGATCGTTGTGAAAGTTGGTTGAAGTTCGCCCAGCTTTAAATGGGGAAGTAAGGGCGGTTGGGTATTGTGTTAGTCACACTATCCCTTAATATATGCAATGGATGCAGAAACAGATGAAATCTACACTTCATCTGCCCTGATAACACATAATAGCTAAGGGAACTTTACTTTTCTTGATATAAAATAAGATGTAACATCCTAGACTTTTGAAAAAAAAAAAGTAATGGGGAAATAAAAAAAATTTCTTGATCTTGATAGTTTTTTCGGAATCAATCAATTTGGTTAATTTTTTTTTTTAGCAGGGAAGACATACTTACGATGTGCTTGATTCAGAGGAAGGCTCATACGGAAATGGAAGGTTGCGTTGTCGGTTTAGAATCAAACGAGATTTGGATCAAACCTATCCAGAGCTAAGATCCCTTAGAGGTGGACCTGCTCATTTGCTGTTTGCTCATGGATTCGCCAGCAGAGGTATTTAAAACTTTCTTAGGTTACATGTATAAATAATATCAGCAGTAAGTATGTCTGAAAATGCCTGAACAACTTTTTTTATTTAATCAGTGGTGTTTTCAGAGATTATTATATATAAAAAAAATTGTACAAATTAGTTACAAATATTAATATATCATGATTTTATATGATAACTAGTAGGATGTATTTTCTTTTTTATATTTTTCTTAACCACACCATTTTGTACGGATCTAATTAATTTAAAAAAAAATTTATTCATTGTTGAATCATATCTGTTAACCAAACCATCAAATTAACAACTAGGTAGCCCCAAACGTCATGGCCTTAGTGTTGAAGAGCTGCCAATGGCCTCTGCACAGAAAGTAGACTTCACACGGCTTTCCAATTATTATGGTAGAGCCAGGTACCCATTGGCCAAAGCTCATGGTGAGAAGATACTTAATTATTTTTTGTTTAAATGAATTTAAGAATCTTTAAATGTTTACTCATGATGTGTCGTAATTAAAGGTTCAACTTGTATTTTAATTTTCAGAAGTAGTGCAGAAGTAGACAGTTTAGATGTTTCATAGATTCATAACTTTTTTTTTAATTTTAAGTTCTTTCATTCTACATTAGTTAGAATTTGATTTTATTAACGTCTTCTCTTTCAGGATGTCTCATGATTTTGGCTTGGGTGTTCTTTGCCTCTATCGGATTACTTTTGACCAAGTACTATAAGCCAATGTGGCCAAACTCGAAAATATTTAGTCACAAATACTGGTTTTTCGTAAGTATTATTAGTTAAGGAAAACTGTCAAAATTCTCTGTCCAACCACATGTAAATCAGTTTGTAAAAGACCAAACATTCATTAAGTGACACTATTTTTGCTGAATGTTGTTCTATTAAGCTATCATATAAATGTTCCAGTTTTTAAGTTAATGGTGAAGTGGATTAAATAAAAATATAGCCAAAATGTTTCCTTTATGTTTATTTTTCAGGGTCACTTCAATTGTATGGCTACCTTATTTCTTATCGTCATTATTGCTATCATCCTTATCTTTGTTGAAGCCGGTGGATACAGTGAGGTGGGTTTAAAAATCTGTTAATGTAATCTCTAGGACACTTTTTTTTTAAAACAAATTATCTATATTTTTATCAAGGATACACTTTTTCTTTGTTTGGCAAATTATAGGGTTGATCTCATTTTGTTTTGCATATGTTGCAGGCTCCTGAACTACCCCAGAGGGCTCATCCTATTCTGGGAATCATCATTTTAGTTTGCATCATTATCAATGTAAGTAAATAAGTGTTAAAAAAAAATTTTCATGGAATATTTATTCACTAATAAACTCTGGACTATAGTCATTAGCTGTATGCTTTCTGGACTATAGTCATTAGCTGTATGCTTTAGTTGTTCGGTATACAGAGAGAAAGGTCTTACAGTTTCGGTCGCCATTAATGTTTATTTTGTCCTGTTTTCAGCCCATCCTTGCTCTGATTCGTCCTTCAGAAGATAACAAATGTCGACCAGTGTTTAACTGGTTCCACTGGGCCTTCGGAACTATTGCTAATGTACTTGCTAGTAAGTTTAGCATATTTCATACTTTGTTAACATTCTCAAACTTGACCCTTTTTAAATTTCTAATACATTCCCATCGTACTTAACAAAATAAAATTAAAAAGAGATTTTTTTTAGTAGGTAAAACTTTCATAGCTGAATTCTTCATTCACCATCTATCTAAAGCCCTAGGTACATGTATTATTAGATAAACCGAAAACTAATTTTCTAATCCATCAAGAGTTCAGGTTATTTAATGTCATCAAAAGAAAATATTTTGGTTGATTTAAATTTTGCTGGTGGTCAAACATTCAAGAAGCCTGTCATGTAAAAACAAATGTATTCATGGTCAGGTTTTTTTACAGATTCACATTTTTTTCCCAGGCTGCACAATTTTTTAAAATTTAAGCAATCAACTGCCAGAGGAAAGTTGAACAAAGATCTTGGCTTAACACAATGGACTGTTCCGTCGCTGCGGAACATAATTATAATCATTTGTAAATTAATTTTAAAAAATTGATTTATAAATTGAATCATGTTCATTGAAATTGTATTCAGAAGTGTATAAAATTGTTGAAAGTATGATTTGAGCTTTTCTTTCAAATACCTTTTAAATGAACATCATTTACTGTGATCTACATTGTATTTGTACTTATTTGAATTTTTTTCACATTATTTTTAGTTCCAACAATTTTCATTGGAATGGACTTTGGCAAAGTGATGGTGCCTTGGTGGGCAACATGGATTCTTGTAATTTGGGTCATTTTCCATATTATTGTCGAGCTGACCTTGGAGATACATCAGTGCTGTACCTACAAGAAAAACAAAGGTAATGCCGCATGCACACCGTGTTAGTCAACAGTTGTGCTGAGCTTATTTTCTTTTTTCCTTAATAGTAACCAGATTTATTTTTCCATAATTTTTTTTTTCTCAAACAGAGCGCAGAAAGAAGTGGGAACAAGTCAAAAGGGACAATCCAAAACAATACCACCCTGAGCTTGATCCAGTGGTAAGTTAAAAGAACATTAAAATAAACTTTTCACCTATTGATCGAAAATAAAAAAAAACTAATTTTGTCTTAACTGTTATTGTTTTTTTTTTACACAAAACTTGCACACAAAAAAAAGTTATTTCTTGCATGACACCAAAGCCAGTTAGTGCCAACAGTGAGCAATTAACATTAAAGGCTGATTATGGGTCTTGGTTTAGTTGATTTATATAAATGATTACATTTCTCAATACATGTGTAGGAAAATAGACAAACAAGTTTTAGTAAATTTTAAATGAATGATTCTTTTAAGAAATAAAAAAAAAAGTGTTAATTAATAACATGTTTGAATATCAGATCTGTTGCAGTTTCAGACTGAAAACATTTTAATGTGCTGTAAACATAATAATACATCAACTGAGATGTGTATATAGCATGTTCATAGTGTCATTATCAACACGATTATTGGCATTATGGCTCTATGTGGTCTACGCGAAATGAAGTAGCCTAACTTTAATATTTATGCATTGAAACCTGAATGATTCATATACTAATAGTAATATAGAATAAAATATTGATGCAAGTTGTTGCCAAATTTCATTGCAACAAATAAATTCTGACAACTTTGTTAAAGTGACATTTCATTGTATTAGTGTGCTTTAGAAGAAAAAACTTAATATTTTTTTTTCCACCTATCTGCAGGGCCACAGGTTTAAAAGATTCATGCTATTCCTTCACATTGGAGTCACATTTGTGATTACACTCATCATGATCATTGTTATAGCTGTCGCTTAACTACAGTAACATATTAACGTCCTGACCTTCTTTTTTTTTTCCCTTCACCTCGCATATTGTAGTGGAGGTTTCATTGTACAACTGCAGTAGCTAATGTAGTTTTCTTCTTTAAAAAAAACTATATTTTGATATGTGTTTATGTTCAGTTTATGTTCAATATTTTGAAATGAATTTGATGTGATTTAAAAACTTTTTGTAGTGTTAATATTTTTTTTCTGGGTTTAAATTATGGTTCTTGGTAAGTCAGTCTAAGTTATTGCAGTACAACTGTACTCAATTAGTTTTTAGTACAAATTGGGAGTATGTAAATCATTACCTTTATCTCAGGCTAATCAAACACTTGTTACAGCTTCAGACTTGAAATGAAATTATTTTTAATCATTACTAAATTATGATTGCAGTGTATAAAAAAATATCTTTTTATATAATGCATAAGCGTGTACATTGTTGAGTAAATTTTTTTTTAGTATGAATGTAATTATAATCTTTCTGCTTGGTTTGATGGGTCGAATCATCATGTGCATAATTTCTGTGATTTAGTTTTTTAAAATTTCTTTTCACTTTCTTTTTAGACAGTTGACAGTTTATTGTGATACTCGTGTTTGATTTTAATTTTAAAACTTTTAAAGAATTTTAGTTATTGTCATTATATGTCTATTTTTACTCTTTTTGATTGATTACTAAATGCTGTCAGATCTATTATTTTAATAAGATTTTTTTTTCTGCTGCATTAGCGCTAACCGTATGAATGGTTTTCTGTATTTGCTCGTGCCTAGTGTGTTGCATGTTAATGGCAATTTTTTTTTATCACTAGCTATTTTTATACTATAATATTGATATTATATGCCATATAGGCGTTGTTTTTAATATAGAAGTTATAAATTATTTTTTTTTAATTTTACATTAGACCAATAAAACTTTTTTTATTTAATTATCTGTAAAGTTACATTGTTTTAATTTTTCTCATATTCCTTTTAAAATAAATGTACTTTGCTCTTATAAAGACCTGAAAATGTAAGTGTTGGCTGGGGTCAAACCTGACATCCAGTTTGAAGATCAGGCTTTCAACATCACCCCCCCCCCCCACTGCACAGTATAGAAAATATACTGATCTGTTAGTGAATATATTTATTGTTTCATAATATTTCTCTGGTGCTATTTTCTGCCGCTGATTTTGTCTATGTACGTTTCTGACTTGTATGAATTTATACACATTTTCTTATGCATTACTCCAATATATGTAATGTTTCCTCTCAACATAGTTACTGTGCCTATTTTATAAAAAAAACTTTATGATTTGTATATGGGAAGTTAATACATAAACTTATACATGTATCTAGCCTTTAGGTTTTTAAATGATATTTAAGTTATTTACACAATTATTTATTTTGTTTTCTTTCCTTCAAAGAGATAATGAGATCTGCTAATTGAATGTTCTTTAAAAATATATGAAGCTTTGATTTGTATGGTACAGTTAGATATATATATATATATATATAAATCTGTTAAGTGAATTTCTACAAATAAAAAATAAAAAAATTCAGATTGTTTTTATCAGTTTTTTACTTTAATTAAAAAAAAGAATTAATGCATTTCTTTACTGTTACATTACATTGTTGTAATGCAGTTCCTCAGTCACTTAAAAATTTCTCTTGTTTAATGGTCCTTGGAGTTATGTTAATCCTTTGATCCATTAACCACTATTAAGAGACTATAGCCGAGACTGCATTGGCCATGGACGTACCTAGGAGGACATTGGTGACTTGTCGCTGGGACATGAACCTGTAACCTGCATCTCACTGATTAGATTCACAAGCTAAGCGCCACAGTCATCCTTTTTTTTTTTTATTAGACCACTTTACTTTCCATATTTAGACTGATTTTTCTCCAGCAATGACTTTTGAATTATTTTATGTCTTATGCTTTCTGCCCAACCATACATTCTAAGCCATTATGTCTGCAAAAGATGATAAAATTGGTCTCTTAAGCAGTATCTGAAATTGGAATAGGATAACCTGTGCCAGGGTTTTTTTCTACCTTTGTATGACAAGTTCAATGTTGTGTCCATATTAATTTAAAAAAATAATTAGATATGCATGAAGTTTATGTCAGAGATAAAATTAATAGATATAGGCTGGCCAGAAGTAAATATTTTTCTGCTCACCCTGATAAATAAAATGCAATGAGTGAATCATTCATTTTTAAAGTAATAAATCAATAGTTAAGTCATAAATCAGCCATGAATTTATCACATTCATTCTAATATAATTTTCTTTTGAAATTATAAAAGTAATTAATTTTGATTGGAAAATGTACAAACTTGTCCATGATGTAACCTACTGTTTTCCTAATTGGAGAAAATCAAAAAATATTGTGTGCTCCATAGTTAATCAACTTTCTGTACTTGGCAGTAAGTGTTTAAAGGTATGAATGGCTTATGTACAGGTTATTGTTTTCCTCAGTGCACATTCATACATAGCTTTACATGATTTGAGATTATTATTTTGTACAAAAAACATGTTTAAAAATTATTATAATAAAGCATAGTTTTAAAGCATTTGAAGAATCTAGTTTTCATGCCACAAGATTTATTTTAAAAAAAAAAAAAACTGTTGAGTTTATCTTTGGTTCTTAACTATTTTCAAGAAGGAAGAGTTCTGAATTCTGATAATGTCGATACAACAAACAAACAATTTTACGTGAAATTGTACAATAAAGGCAACAAATTATGTCAACGCTTTTTCATATCAAAGCCTCTAGTTCAAAATGAAAAAAAAAATTGCTGCTTTAGTTAAATTACTGAAATAGTATTTTATAAATGTACTGAAAATATTTAATTTCTTTTTTTTTTTTATATGTTGTTATTTTTTAAATAAAAAAATTATAACCCTTCAGTATTCAGGGAAGTGATGAGAAACATGAAAATATTTTATAAAAAAAACCTACAAATAGGATTAATGATCAATCTAAAGGATTCAAATTCTTCCCAAATATACATACTGAACAAAAACAAAAATCCAGTGCATAATTATGCTTACCAGTTAATTAATGAGAACACCAGCTAATTTATTATATACTAAATGAGACAGACCACTGTATATATATATATAAAAAAAGTAAAGTTCCTTTAGCCCTCACGGGCCACCAGGGCAAATAAAGTGTAGAATTCATCCATTTCTGTAACCGCAGCATATTTAGGGTTTGTGTGGCTGGTACCCTTTACTTCCACAACTAAATTCATGTTACCCATTTTAAGCTGGGTGGACCTAGGGGACTTCCAACCAACTTTGATCAGGGCCTGGAAAAATTCCCTCAGGTCTCAACTGAGGATCAAACATGGGACCTCAGGACAACAGTCTAGCACTCTACACAGATCAATTATCCATCTACCTATCCATCCATCTATATGTGCTAAACTCATAATTAAAATTAAATTGGGCAGTTTATGAATTATATCAATGCAGTGTCTAAAAGAAAAAAAGGTGTGGATTGGTAACACAGTAAAATATTGGAAAAATCGTGAAAACATTTTCCTAATTTTTAATGTCATTTATTATACAGTAAAGTAAATATAAAAACTTTAAGAAAATCACTGAATTAATAATAATAGTTTGACCATACTGATTGTCTGCAACATATTCATTTTAAAAATAAATAAAATGATAATTGATAGAATATTAAAGGTACACAACAATGATAGCGGGAAGCTTAGAGCTCTGTGGTGCCAGGCACAGAATGGATTAATGAGCGATACAAAAGGAATGTTTTAAGCACAAATAAACATAAATGACCTTTACAAATATCACAGTCTAAAAAAGTTACTTTTCATCTTTTGACAATAACAAAAATGTACACAATATAAAAGGACATGTTTACCTTTGGTTACAAAAACAACACACAAAATAAACAATGACCCTAATAAATTTGTACAAAATATTTCTTAAGTTGTTAAATGAATAGATCACAGAAGTTGCTATAATTTAAAAAAAAAATTTAGCAACTGTACAAAGAATTTAGCAGTAAAATTAATGAATTATTTAAGCTGAATTAATTACCATTAATATCATCAATCGTATAATTAAACATGTACATGTGATAATTTTCAAACATAACCTAAAAAGGAATATTAAATACAGTACCATCTAAAAGGATGATAGATATATAGCTCAGTTTTTAAAACATAACTGTTAATAAAATTCTTCAAAAACAGTTTTTCACAAGTTCAAAATTTTGTTAACAGCAGCCGCAAAAGTTGTAATAATTTTTAGTACATGAAACAAAAAAAAAATCCATAGTTACCAAACATAGTTGACCACTAATGGCACATACTCTCTTTTGTCCAAATATCCTGAAAGTGCACATGAATTTTTTTGGATTGGAATTTTTTTTTAATACATGAATTATAAAAATGTATTATGCAGCATATTCCAGAAAATACTTTAAGAAAACAATTTGAACTGACATTAAAAAAATAAGTTAACTTTTAAATAACTTGTTGGTATTTAGGTAAAATTATTCAGAATTTGGGAACTGTTTTTTTTTTCCCAAAATGGGACTTATCCTAAGTGCATCTTCATTATTTCAGCTAGTACACAAAGTATAGTATACTTGAAGTATTTGCGAACATTATAATCAATTAGACATTATTATCTTTAACAAAGTAATTCTTACAAACTTAGATTTTATAATACAAATATGGCTGAATAATAATATCTACTATAATAGGATGTAAAAAAAAACTTTTCCTTTAGCTTGTTTTTGCTACTTTTAAAAATAAACATAATTTACTAAGCATAATGATTATTTATACTTGCACTAAATGAATCATTCATTCTCACCCAATGGAACAAACCCTTTTTCTGAGGGCAGAGCCATGGCTCTCTGTATGGCTGTGCCCCATATGTCCGCTTTGGTGATAAATGATTTGAATGGTGCAGGGTCTTCCTGAAGTGTAGACAGATTAACGGGTTCAGTTTTTACTTGATTGGCTTTTAACCAGTGTGATAGCTTGACTTGTACAAGGTCAGCTTCTTGATTCTCTCCAATGGAATTATAGAGCGATGTTAAGTTTTCATAGCACATATGTACCCATTTGATGTAAGAGCCTGTAGGTTCTTAGAAGTAAATATAAAACAGAAGGTATTTATTTAAAAACCGAAATTTCATTTCCATCATAAACAAGAAAATATGTATTGCAAATAGCAAAACAAAAGTATAAATGTGAAGAATTATATAACTGGAATAAAAGTTTTTCTTTTTTATTTTTTTTTTTTAGCACCGATTTAAAAATGTTTCCTAATTTACTCTGACATTTTTTTTTTAAAATACCTGCATGTTCAACGACATATTTAAACCTGGGTATGGCTAGGTCAGGTTTCAGAAGTATCTTATAAAATGTGCCAAGGTTAGCCATCCCTAGAAGAAGGTAGTAACTGGATGGCGGCTGACACAGTTTTAGATAATCAACTGCCTGGTTAAGAAGTCTGGCTGAAAGGTCTAGCCTGGAAACAATTTATTAGAACAGTCTAGTGTTAGCAGAGACATTAAAACTCATATGAAGATACACATTTCCAGCTAGACTAATCCATCATGTGTAAAATCATGAAAGACATGAAGCATTAAAATGTTTTCATCTAAATGAGACAGTGTCTATTATTTAGTTACTGCATTAAATTTTGAACTGTACTTACAAATCTTCTTCTATGACAGGATGACTGAAAAAAAAAAAAATAAATAAATGAAAAACACAATGACATATTGTTATGTTACAGCTATTTAAAAAGTAGAGTGAACAAAATTAAAATTTAAAGAGACTGGATATGACAGCCTAATTTTGTTTCTTTTTTTAAGACTTAGTGTGAATTTTTATAAAAAATAACACAAGATGTAAATTAGTAGAAAAACAAAAATGGTTAAAATATTACCTATTCATCTTAGAGTATATCTGGCCAAGAAGCAATAACATCTGACCAGACTTAAGACTTATTTCACCATAGGTGCTGCTCACTATTGCCAAGGCCTGTTTGGCCTCTGTTTCAGCCCAGTGCAGGGTTGAGTCTTTAATCTCTTTAGGACAGTTTAATGCCTTCCATTGCAGTGCAGTAGCTATGAGAATTAAATGACAGAATAAAAAAAATTAAATATTTTCATACAAGATCATTTAATAATAAAATGATGTAAAAACTCAACAAACGTTGATTACGATTGCTACAAGGGAGTGAATCCTAGCCTTTTATAGCTCATTGAGCCCCCTTTTCAGCCTAAAAACCTATAAAGAAAACTTCCCTATGTTTTACGATAAAATGGTGGATTTAAATTAATTATTTTCTTTTTTCCCCTGGAATGACAAGGGGATTCTTGAGCATGCAGACTCCTTTTTGCAACGTTGTATTTAGAAACTACGGCTTAAAGGAGTCAAAACATTAGGATACATGTAAAAATAAATTTATGAAGATTGTATAGGAGACAAAAAGGTAACATTAGCGCAGGTGATTGATTTCAGTTATAAATATATTAAAAAGATAAAATTGTAAATGGTTTGAAATATAAGAGAAAAAAAGTCAACTAGTAACTTTCTGTAATGTTTCAATAATTAAAGAATTAAAACAATTGGATCCATATAAAAATAAATCAGTGAATGAAGATTACATTGGAGACAATTTTCATCTGTAAATATATTTAAATGACAACATAAAATTGGTTTGAAATATCGAAAAAAAAAAATTTAACTGTAAGCTTTCTGTCTTGTTTCAATAAAAAGTTTTTGACACTGACAAAAACCTACCTCCAAATAAAGGGACAAATGTTACAACTCTAGGAGTGGTCAAGATAAGAATTTTTTGGTCAACTTAAACTAGATGTGAGTTGGCATTAAGATAACCAAAAGGTATGCCTAAAATAATGATTAGCATTTCAGCTGCCAGACTGGCTTTAAACTTTTAAACATACTCTAACTTATTTAGATATAAATCAATTGCGTAAGCGACAGTTTAAAGAAATAAGAAATGATGAATAAATTAAACTAATGGTTTTGAGTTTGTCCCATTAATAAAAAATAAATGAATGGTATGTAATTAGCAATAATAATAATGATTTAGTGGTAAGTCTGGGTATGATGAAATTTAGTCCAGCCCTCGCTGTTACACTCACCCAAAGTGTGAAGGAAAATATGCAGCTGGGGACCACCCTGGCCAAGGATAGAGCGGGCTATTCTCACTGCTTCAATAGCGTGCATGTAGTAATCATCATCTTCAGTTTTATGCTTGGACATCAAAGCCCTGCTCATTTCACGATGAGCCAGAGCTAGCTGAATACTCTCGCAGCCATATGTTTTCTCTGCAACTTCTAACAATTCCTGAAATACAAATAAAATGATGATTGTTAATTCAGGCCAAAGAAGGCATAAAGTGCATTTTATTTTACCTTAAACAAAATACAGGAATGATAAAAAAAAACTAAGTAAAAGAAATAGGACCCACTAATTGCCTTACTTTAATGTGGTCTTTTAATTAATTTATGAAGGAAAGAAATACCTGAGCAGTAGCTATTCCAGTTTCGTCTTGTTTAAATTCTGTATTAAAATGGCAGAAATGAAGTAGTGCATCAAAGTATGATGGATGTCTTTCCCCAAAATGTTTCCTATAGAGAAGTAATTCTTATAGTAGTTTTCCTCAAAAAGATAACCATAAAAAAATCTTGTCTGTATATTTCAATATTTCAGTTAAACCCAGATGTTGAAGTGGGTGTGAAAATATAGGAAGATAGTTTTAAAAACTATTACTAAATAAATTTTAATCATTCTGGAAAAGAAAAATTGAATATTTGTTGACTAAGAGTTTTTTGACAGTTACTTTTCAAAAAGAAAGATTTTCTTTTTTTTTCCAGTAATTTTGTTTTGTTGACTGACACAGTTTTATATTTCTTGAAAATTTAAAGTACGGATAAACCCTACTGGGACAGTATAGTAGTGTCAATTCACCATCTTTTTCAAAGTAACCCAAACTGTACATTAGTAACATAATACAAAATAATGATGCTGACAAACTAGTTAGGCAGACTGACATCTTCTTGGTCAGATGAACATTAATTTTAAATTATTATGTTATGAATAAAATATTATTTTCAAATTTAATGTACAGTATTAGAACAAGAAAAAATTAAAAAAAAAAAAAAGAAAATAGTTATTTTACCTGGCATACTGGACAGCATAAACAGCCAACAGTTCTGCCCTTTTCACCATCCAGTGAGCACAATAAGCATTAATAGCAACACAAAGAGACCTCACTATAGCAGCAGGGTCCTCAGGGTCCGTTTCCTGAAAAAGGCATTACGATATATACTATATCTCTATACTTATAAGAGGCATTTGTTGTCTGTCTGTCTGTTTGTTCCCTTATAACTCAGATCCAGATAACCAAATAATGTGAAATTTGTTACACATACACATAATTACATGAGGAAGGTTATAGGACAAGTTTCGTTTCATCTCGATGTGTAGTTTAATTGTAATTAATTTTTTTTATTTTAGTATTTTACTATATTAAAGTAATCTCGACGGCGCCATAAATAAAATTCCTCTGTGACGTCATTTCCTGAATAGAACTTGCGCACACATAACCTATTAAAAATTGAGATTATGTTTGTGTGGCTCAAGCTAGCACAGTCGGTTACTCGCTTGGCCGTGACTCAAATTTGGCTGACTATGTGTGGGTTCAAATCCCGACAGTGAAATTTTTTTTTTTTTCAATTTTTTTTTTTCAGAATAATCTCTATACTTATAAGACACATTTGTTGTCTGTCTGTTCCCAGAGAGAGAGGGAGGGAGAGAGAGAGAGATAAAGAGACAGAGGGGGGGCAGGTGCGGAGAGAGAGGAAAGGAGGGTAGGAGGGGGGAAGGGGGAGAGGGGAGGGAGGGGGATGGACAGGGGAGAGAAGGAGGGGGAGAGAGGGAGATGGGAGAGGGAGGGAGAGAGAGGGAGGAGAGAGAGAAAGGGAGGGAAGGAAAGAGAGAAAGGAACAAGGGAGAGAGGGGGGTAGGGAGGGAGATAGAGGGGAGGGAGGGAGAGAGGGTGGGAGAGAGGGGAGGGAGAGATAAAGAATGAGGGGGCAGGGAGAGAGAGAGGGAATGAGGGAGGGAGGAAGGGGGAGAGAGGGGGAGGGAGAGAGAGGGTGGAGAGGGAGAGGGAGGGAGAGAGAGGAAGGGAAGGAGAGAGGGAGAGAAGGGGTTAGGGAGGGAGAGAGAGGAAGGGAAGGAGAGAGGGAGAGAGATGATGGGAGTAATGCGAGGAAGAGATAAAGAAAGAGAGGGGGCAGGGAGGGAGAGAGAGGGAAGGTGGAAGGGGGAGAGAGGGAGGGAAGGGGATGGACAGGGGGAGAGAAGGAGGGGGAGAGAGGGAGATGGGAGAGGGAGGGAGATGGGAGAGAGAGGGAGGGAGGGTGAAAGGGAGGGAGGGAAAGGGAGAGAGAGAGAGAGGGGGTGGAAAGGGAGGGGGGAGGGAGGGAGAGAGGGGAGGGAGAAAACAAAAGGTAAACAGAAAACCTTATTTTAAACCCGGGCAAAGCCGGGTACTTGCAACTAGTATTACAATATTTTAATTTGGTTTACAAAATACTTTTCCCTAAAATAAAAAAGTATGCATACAGTATCAAAGGGTCTCCACAAAGTCTATTACCCTTCAAATAATGACCAGAAAAGCAAGACCTGAAAAAATGATGAATATAAGCTACAAGGAGAATGTAACAAGAAATTGGGCATCATCTTGATTTGCTTCTTGTAATTATCGTTTCCAAATTAGATGTGTTCTAGATTGAAATAATTCCAACACATTGTTATACATGTATATTCATTTTTTTTATAATCTTGTAAAGGTAAATAGACTTTGTAGACACACTTATTTAAAAAAGATATATATTTTCGACATAACTAGGACTTTGAGGGCTAATTCTCATTTCTTTTCCATTTACTTCTCTTATAGATCCTACACCTAAATAAATTTACCGATAACACTAACACTAACAAAATAAAACTAACCCTAAGAGATTTTCTTGCCCAGCCAAGAGAAGACACAATGGAGCCATATTCTAAAAGCATCTGGCTGGTTTCAGCATGCATGCTGCCTTCATGCACTATGGTCTGACTGAAGGACACCATGTCAATTTGATACTGCATCTGTACCGCATCAAAGTATGCCACTTGGGCTTGGTCCAACTGGAAGGAAAGGTTCCTGGCCTGCATGAGCCGGACATAAGCTTGATAGCGGGAAACCCAGAAATTCAAAGATGTGTTCTGTTTAAGAAAATTAATGACGCTGACGAGTATTGAGTCTGCCTCAGAATACTTGTTGATGACCAGGAAGAAATGTGACAGTTTGAGACCAACTTGAGTCACCTAAAGGAGGAAGAGCAAAAATGTTTATCTCAACCCAACAGTTTAAAAAGTTTCTTCTGTTGTTTTTTTTTAACCCTTTTTAGGAACATCTGAAACATTTAATTTACCTGATTAACAATGTCAGAATTACTGGCAGTGTCTAACAACTGGATGACAGAAAAATATGATGCCTGCAAGCTTTTAATTAGAAGTATATCTGCAGATTCAAGTGTTCTAATGTACTTCATATAGAGATGGAACAGTTGAGAATTATTCAAAATATCCTGTAAAAAACAAAATATATGTACATGTTAATATTATCTTAATTAAGTGAAAATTATGTGAGTGTCATCTAAATGGCATGCAAACATACATTGGTCATTATTGTTCCAGAATCTCAGAAAAATTAAATTAAATTTAGCACTAATTACTTAAAACATTTATAAGGAGTAATATGGATGCAAAGTTAGAAAAATTCTGCATAAGTATTAATACTTATTCGGTGTACAGAAATAAAATGAAAAATGATTTTAAACTGTCAAGTTTAATGATAGTATAACTTGAAGATAATACATGAATACTTAAAATAACTCAAGTTATAAATTAATAAGACTCTGATTCAGCTTGCTATTTTGTCAAGTACAAATTAAAAAATGATGCAAAACTAAACTTTTGAAAAAGAGATGAAACTGCACTTTCTCAAGGGCTTTACCACCATGTTCAAAACGGGCAGTACATTTTAAAGGGAAAAAGTAGCAAATAAAATGAATCCTGAAAACTCTGGGAGGGAGAAATTACTTGCCTATAAACTTAGAAATACATCAGTCAAAATTGCAGATAAATATTTTTCATACACTAGTCATACAAAATGAAATGCTACTGGGAATGGGATCTGGGAATTACAACTCGTTTTGTATGTAAAGACCATGAAGGACATACATGTATTTGAGTTTGTAAAGTACATTTCATTACCTGAACAGCATCACACAAACTAATTTCAAACCCGAGAGGAAGCTGTTTGCCCTGTGCAAGTACAGTTATCAGTTCAACTTTTTTCAAATTTTCCAGAGCAGATTTCTCCATTTCAATTAGCTGCTGATCCTGGGGGTTGCTTGAAGACATTAATTTTTCCAAATGAGTCGGAGGTATTTCTAAATGGGACCTGCAGATAAATTAATTTATAATGTTTATAAATCTAAAGGGGGTCAAAAGAAATTTAATAAATAAATTAGATAAATCAGAAAGCTTATACATTTCAATTGATTTATTTTGATAAATATATAATGAAAGAAGAAGCTCTGAAGAAAAAAGATAAAGTTTAATTAACCAAAAAAAAAAAAAAGTTGATGTATAATTTAATTTAAAAATGACTAACTTAAAGTTCTCTGGAGTTGGAAACCACTGATGGAAATAACCTTTCACCAAAGTCATATTTTGATGACCTCCTTTATTTTTTTCAGTCTTATTTTCTTTATACGAGCCTTCCTGGGGTACATCTGAAGCAAAATTTCTAATTACAAAAGAAAAAAGTAAGATTTTGTGTTACTCTCAATCATAACTCCTGAAACAAAAAATATTTTTTAAAACACTGTGAGACACATTTTTTAATTAAAACACATTACAATCATTACAACAAGTGGTTGTCAAACATTGAAGATTTGAGACCTACTTAAAAGAGCTGTTTGGTTTATGTGACCCACAAGTAAAGAAAATAAAAGATTCAAGGGAAAAAAGCTAAAATTAATTTTGCATATTATCTGTAAAGTAACTATTAAAACTCTAGGTGACCCAAATCTGTGGGTCGCAAGTCATCCTTTGAGCACCACTGCATGTATAATATATGAGCTTACACTTCCTCATCACTTTTCTGCTGGGATTCAATTTCAGGAAGTGGGGTGTAATGCTGTATAGCAGTAATTGTTTGGTCACTTTGACCTAATATTGGAGGTAGAGTTCTAGTAGCCTGTTGATTGTTGAATCTAAATCTCCCTTCCTGAGATGTTGGCCTGTGAATTACCTGAGAATTGAAAAAAAAAAAATAAGCAACATCTGCTATTATAACCTGTTCAAAATAAAATAAAAAGGGGTATCCTGTCTATTAGTGATAAATGGATTCAGACATTTTTAAAAATATATATACATCAC
Organism: Bulinus truncatus; assembly: GCA_021962125.1. NCBI lineage: Eukaryota > Metazoa > Mollusca > Gastropoda > Planorbidae > Bulinus > Bulinus truncatus. The sequence goes on along the minus strand of JAGDYQ010000036.1, from coordinate 6,472,812 downwards.
AATTTACTAAGCAATGTGAAATGTTTCATAAAGATTGTCAAATTACCTACAGTGGAGTTTGATTGTATGGTTGAAAATGACATTTTCTATTTTTTAATAAATTTTTTTTTCTGACATCACCTGTTTTTATTATTTTGAAAGGTTGAGTTGCCTGGCTGCCAAAATGGTGTCTTAAAACTTGCATTAAAATTACGGGAAAGTTCTTCTGGCCAGCCAGAGAACACATTGTTTCTAAATCAGTGTGTTTCATTTGAATAAAAGTGTTATTAACTGATGCAGAAATGAACAAAGTTTAACTAAAAGTTCAAAATTTTCTCCTAAAAAATGGTGCATATATTAAAACAAAAAAATCTGAAACCATCTCTCGCTGATAGAGAATACCCACAAAAAAATGACAAAAATAATTTTTCTACAATAACACATAAAAATCAGGATAGATAAAATTTAGTTATAAAAAGGAAAAAAAAGGAATCATGTATTTCATATGTGTGTGAAAGAAAGTATCATATTTAAATTCTCACAGTGTTATCCAGAAAGTCCACCAAATATTTGTATCGCTTTCTAGTTTCTGGACTTGCCTCTGGGTTTTGTAAAGAGTCTCTAAAATGCTTGTACCAGTCAGAGTTTTTGCTTTTTGTTGGCAATAAGTCTACTAATATTCTGGCTCTATCCTGAAATAATAAATGAAACAAAAATGTATATTTATTTCCATTACTTTTAATTTTATAGTTAAAGATATCAACAATATTTTTTAATATCTCAAGAGCATACACACTGCCATGTGGTTGTTGTAAGCTGAAATTGATATGAGAAGGAAAGAGGATCTGTATTAAGAAATTTGATGAGACATGAAAGTGAGTTTAGGAAAAGAAAGGCCGCAAAAAATAAAGTTTCTATCTCATTAATTTTTTTTTTGTTTTGCTTATCTTGTTACAAGTTACCTGGGGAGTCCTTCCATTTTCTATTTTCTGGAGATCTTTCCAACTGATTACTCCCTTATCCATTAACAATGCAGTTATATGTTCCGCTCGTAGTTCTTGAACTATTGCAACTTTGTTAACTCTGATCCGCATGACATTTTGTCTGTCAATACCTGTCGAAGGCCCCAGTGAGTTACAGCCTGGGCTGAAAAGTAGTCCGAGGATACAAAATTTATTGTTTTAAAAAGTATAAGGAAAAATGATTTATAAGATAGTTAAAACATGTTTACTTATATCTCCAAAAAAACAGAGTTTCAATTTCTAAGAAAGTATTTTAGGAAATAGTAAAATGCTCAAGTAACTTATAAGTAAAAACATGAATATTAGCAGTGAATAACCTAGTGCCTTAAGCAGAAATTTTCTTGGGATTTTGATGTCTTTAGGCAAACAAACATGTCATGGCCCTGCTATTTCACTCTTAATGTCAATGAATACATGATTCATTAAAAATTATTTGACTGTATGAATGGCTATAAGTGTTATGTGAAGGCCCTTAAAATAATTTAAATACATGAAAGGGCCAGGCAGGGAGCCACTTTGGAAGCATGCAGGCAGGATGCCTAAGCAGTCAACTACTTTGTCTAGAGATAGATAGCTAGCTTAAAGCCTAAGTCGTACTTACAAATAGTCAGAATGACTCTACGAGACTGATATTAATATACTAACGGGATCCCCAAATCAAAAGTCAAATAATTTAATCCTTTATAGCAGCATATTTGTTAAGTGGTGCTTCATTAAGCAAAATAGGATTATATAGTAAAAATTAAAATCTCCAAGGTTGCCCCAAAAAACTATTAAAAATAAGCTGTGTTCATGAAGGAAAATACTAGTAAAAAAGGGAATGGTGTAAAAAGTTAAATAAATAAACAAATAATATAGAATTGGAATACACTCATACATTCATGTTATTCTATCAATCTTTAGTAGTCACAATTTACATGGAATTTACATTTACATCTGCCACAGTGATAGCATATGAACTGGATTGGACTCTTTACTAACACCTTTTTGGCATGATTTATTCTTCACAGAAACATTTTTTGAAGTTGTCCAGTAACAAGAAAACAATTTAAGATTTTAACCACAAGTAAGCAAGCAGAGAGAAACAATAATCATCATAAAAAAAAATATACAAGTAAAAACTCAGAAACCAAAAACACATCAAATAACAAGCATGATATTGATATAACTTAAGAAGAAAAAAAAAAAGCTCGGGAGGGAAGGGGGCAAAGGGGGGTAGGGTCCAATGTAATTGAATTTAATTTACTAAGATACATATATTTTTCAGGACCAGGACCAGTGGTATGTCATGTGTACTGAAATGTCTGAGACCTAGGCTAGCAATACTAATCAAGGTATATCAAGTATTGGGTTAAAACAATAAAAAGGTTCACAAAAAAATAGTTAAAATAAAATAAAAAAGAGTTCAAATGAAAAGTAATAATAATGTGACTTGTAGGGTGAAGACTATTTAAAAGTAAAAATACTTACTATAATGAGCTGCTTCTAGTAGTTGCTGCCATTTATCATGAATTATCTTTACATTTAAATATTTACAAAAGTAACTCTCATTGTTTACATCGTTGTCAATCCGCCATATTACTTTAGAAACGGCCTATTTACACATTAATTTTCTAAACAGTTAAATAACAAGTCGTGATTTTAGTGAACAGAGGCCAACTATAAACCATGCTGAAAACGAAACAGCCCGATGCCAGATTGGCGGTTTTCCCGCTAGTTTGGGCTGTGTTACCTGGGGCCTGGGACCCGGTTTGGGGCATTACTACTACACCCAGAGGCGAATTTAGTGGATGGTCACTGATGTCCCGTAAAGCTCAATTGTATAGCAATAGAATCCAACTGTATACCCTTTTTTATGTACCCATTTATTTTAAGGAACCAATATTTTCTTCTGAGTTCGGAGCCCCAACCGACCTTAGCCCGTCTCTGATTACACTACGTAAAATGTACTCAACAAAAAAAAATGGATAGCAATACAACACTGCAAGGCTGTGTGTAGGCCTAAATAAGGGACATATGTTTAGATGAAGAGATGACACTATACAGAGTATCACAGAAATAAAAAAAAATACTGGATAGGTTGATAGTGATGTAATTAGGTTAATATCCAGCAAGAGAGAAAACAAAATCACCTAGTAGTAGTGTTGAATAGCCAGAATTAAAGACTTTAACAACACACTATATACTCAACACATCAACTATTTATAAAGGTATTTAACTAACGTCTCTGAGAAGCAAGCTGGAACAGCTGTAGGAGAACTAAAAATAATAATTATTATTGTAAATCTACACCGTTTGACTCAGTGTGTGTATTGTTATTGACTTTGTTGTTTTTTGACTTGAGTGGACTGTTATTTTATTAATAGAATGAATGACCAATGAAACAAGTTAGGGTTGGTTGAAGGTGTAGAGATCTGTGTGTAAAGGCAGATAGGCAGTGTGAGAACGAGGGAGGGAAGGGGGGGTAGAACACGAATTATTATAGCTGTGTGTGTGTGTCACCAAATTATGTGTCTGTCCCAATTGTGTGTGTAAGCGAAATATCTCCTACAGCCAAAGGTTGCACCTGGGCGTGAGAGAACGAGCTGCCGTACGTGGGTGGAAAGAGAGAGATCCAGACCACGGGTCAGTTGCGTGGGAGGGAGTTGAGTAAGAGACGGCAGCAGAGCGAGACGAGTTGCTGAAAGTTGAATGGTCGGTCAGCGTCCCACGTGGGGACTGGATGTTTTTGTTTGTTTATTTGTCTTTTTGTTCGATAACTGCACTTAACTGGAGACTTTCCTGTTACGATTGTTGATATATTTTTCTGGCTTGTACGTTAGCCATCATTTTTAGGAATACAGCTTTTCGCCTATTTGCCTATTTCTAACTAAACTTGATTTTTTAAAATTTGAATTGTGTTCGATGATTATTGTTTGCTTCCTTAGTGTTGAGTTAAACTGTTCAGTAAGGGAACATATGCAACGACAGTCTGTTTGCACAGCCACTACCCTAGGCTACGATATGTCCAACTAATTATTAACTAATTATTGACAATGTTTGTCACTTGATGAGTGGCAGGTGACACTGAGTGCCATCACATGATAATATAGGTAGTACTGGGTTGTCCTGTCACATGACTGCAAGATGACACAGGGTGTTCTGTCACATGGATGACGGTGGGTCTGGATGGTCTATCACATGATTAATGACAGGTGGTCTAGGCCGTGGCTTAGGGGGCCCCGCGAAATACGGGGCCCCAAAATGTTCAGTAATAAAAAAAACTCAGCAATATTTGTTTGTATTATTCAAAATGGGGCCTTAAATTTTTGTTGGCCTAGGGCCCCTAAAATTTCATTCCGGCCCTGTGTGGAGCTTTATGGTATGTCACTCCAACTCCACATGCTAGAGAATAACCAAAAATGTGGGCTACGTGACGTAGCCTACGTCACAATAATTAGTTAGCCACTAAGTAGGCTGACCATAGCTCAATCAATGAAACTGATTCTCCAGGATTCACAGGTAAACAAAATGAATATTGTCGGTAATGAATCGGTTGCCGCGCGAGTATAGTTTTGAGGCGTTTTTGCACTTTGCGGAACAAACAATGCTGAGACATATGAGGGCAACGTAAGTTTACCTTTGATCCGAGTCATCCGACACAATTAATGTTATCAAAATTATAGACAGGAGCGTGCAAGCATGATAGATTATTTCTGAAAAGTTTCCTGGCATTAAAGGGGATATCACAATAGTATGTCTGTTATTATTATTATTATTTAATTATTATTTCAAAATCTACATTGATCTGTTGTGCACAAGTAAAGGCATAGCATCCTTTTTTTTTTAATATGTTGTCTGAATTTTTCGTAAGCATTCTCTATTGACAGCTGGTCTACATTTTCAAACATGCATGATGTATATATTTTTCTCTCATGTAAATGCACTTTTGTCAACTTTGAACTGATATTTGGATTCAGCACGCTGAATCTCACAATAATGCAACACAGACTCAAAACTCTTCTTCCGTGGGTTTTTGCTCCTTTTTTGTTGCGCAATAGCGTTGTTTTAATGAAATCAATGAATGATACGTTCTAGTTAACGAAACACCTTCTAAGCAAACAATTCTAAGCAAATAAAGATGTGGGTGCTATGTTGAGGTTGACTACAGCATTTTAAAAATATTGGGATGTAATTGTTGAAAAGCCTGAACGTGAATCAGATTTGTCTCCCCTGGTCATAGAGTAACCCCCAACCTCCCCTCTCGTCTCGTGGATATGTAACATGAGGAAAAGGGGGTGGGTGGGCAAAAACTAACTTTAAATCCATATTCCATTATAACACTTTCACACCTGGCGATGATGATGAAATTGTACTATTGCTAGCTTAAACTTTATTTATACTTTAAATAGATACAGTTTTTTTAAAATCAAAATTGCAGCCAAAAGCGTTGGAAATCCCTCGCCAACAATACTTGCTCTTTTTAATACATCTTGTATGTATGTATATATATATATATATATATATATATATATATATATATATATATATATATAATGTTATCAAATGAGATTTTAAATAATAGTTTTACCAATAAGGCGGAATTTTGGTGGGTTTCTTTTTTTAAGATTTGACATTTTTGTTAAAAACATCTGGCAATATTGCTGGTTAGACAATGTTTATGTCAAGTAAACCAGACCTGTTAGATTATCATCGTTGGCAATCGTAAAGTTGATTGGGTACATAAAGTTCAGAAATATAATGACAGTTTGTTTTGTTTACAAATCAAAGGTATGTTTATTTCGTATTTGTGTACATTATCATCGTTACTTTTCTAGTTTTATTATTTGAAATTTAATAGCAAAAACATCCCAAGCCCAAATGGAAAAAAAAATATTCTTTTTTTAGTACTTTATACTACTATTAGTGATTATCATGTCTAACTCCAAGGACTGAATTGTCACCTTAAGAAATGCTGCTTTGGTAATTATTAACGACAATCTGCCCACGGCCACGAGATAAATTCTTTTTTTCATATGTCATTGTAAAAGTCTTACTCTAACAGTCACAGTGTGAATCAAACAAAATAGATAGTGGTAAGATTACTTGCTAATGACACTAATGTCTACTAATGATTCTAAGTTACGTAAAAAATATTTTCTTTACCTAAATTAATATCTTTTATCTGAAAGAAAAATATTAAAATGCACATATAAAACACATGAAAATTAATCCCATTACCACATGAGTATGAAATTGCATGGCTACACCTAATAGTGTTTGCTGTAACAAATATATTATATATTCATTTCAAAATTATGTAAAAAATTCTGTGTAGTACTATTTATTAGAAACTGAGGACTTTTTTAATAAAGAAAAAAAAATGTATATGAATATCTTCAATGTGTAAACAATAGTGGACTTCCTTTCTGGCAAAAGAAAAATACTGATAATTCAGAGATGATGATAATTTGCAACATAATTTTAACATAGTGCTTGCTACATGGTAAAAAAAAAGTTAGAAATTGACTTAAAGCTAAATGAATAAAGAACTGAAGAACAGATATCTTAAAACCTAGAGAAATATTTACAATATTTTTTTCCGTTCAGCTCATATTTTTAAAAACACAACACTCTACTGTGCTGGCAGTGCCAGAGAACATAACACATGACATGGTGATGATCATGAGTATGTTGAAAAATAAACCAAAACAAGCAAAAATGACTTTCCTATCTATTTATTTTCACATAATTTCACATTTTTCTTTACAACTTACTCATACTGTGAATATATTGAGTCACCATTTTGATAAAAAAAAAAGACTGATTAGAAAAATGTGGGTCATTCAATGCCGTGCACAACATTGAAACTGGGGTGCCAAAGTATAGCATTTAGAAATTATTAATAATTACAGAGTTTAGAATTTGATTCTCTAAATATTATCGTTTAGTAAATCATTCAGAACTAGAAAAGTAAAATGCCTGACTGATATTTTTTTTCCCTCCTAATTAGAAAAAAGTTACATCACTTATGGAGCTTGCACTTATTATGTTAGGTTTTTTCCCTTTGCGTAACACTGTATTATTATTTATCTTTGCATATCACATTTTGACCAGCCCTACCAGATTATTGATTGGGGAAAAATTTTCGTCAAAAATATCCTGGCACAGGGCATTAACACTTAGGGGGCCCGTTTTCATTGTGAAAATTTCTAGAACAAAAAATAATATGATAATTTAATGATGTATTACCTACTTGCGATAACGGGGGGCGCATGGGCCGGCCCCTCCCCTAAATCCACCCTGGTGGGGTAGGAGCAATGTTCGGGGGGGGCGAAGATGGAGGCGCAAGCGCCGAAAAGCTTGCGATCGGAGGGGAGGGGATCTCAGTGAGTCCCTCCCCAAGAAATTTTTTGCAGTTCCATATCTGGAATGGTGCATTTTAGTACCGATTGTTTAGCTATTAATTAGAAATATATAATTTTAACTACTAGTTTCAATAATGCATGGCATGTTGCAGTTTTGTTGAAAATAATTTAAATACTGTGTAGTAAAGAGTTTTAATGTTAAAAAATTATTGAGGCTGAGCAATTTCTGATTCCTGTTATAAATATATTGACCATTTGTTCTGCTACACAATTGTTACATAATAGATACCTGATTTATATTATTATACTGTTGGTTTAACGCACAACCCGGGAAGAAGGACAAAGATGCACGAATATAGCTTCGCTATTTGTATGATATTTCTTATAAAATATTGAAAACAAAGAACAGATCTATCAACAACAAATTGACCAGTCGCAATTATTCAATTTAAAATAAAATTAACTCTGCTAAAAAGCAAATTTGCAAATTAAATAACATCACTCAGAAATCACGGAGTTTGTACTTTATTATTTTATTATACATATGTATAAAAATTAAGTCAGAAGTCAATGTTATTTTATTAACTTATTTAAGTTGCTAGTTGTCCTCAGAAGATATCAATATATAAAACTATTACAAGGTTGCGAACAGGCCCATCAAAAGAAATTTCGGGCTCCAAGGCAGGGGTGACAAGAGTCCCGTGTGATATTAAGTCCAGGCCCCTAAAACTCGCCGGGCCTCTGGGCATTTGCCCCCAGCCTAGTCCTGTAGCCAAGAGGGGGCACTGGGGGCGGCCCCACCCCGGCAAGGTGTTGAGTGTCCCCGCTTAAAAAGAAAAAACGAGGAAAAATTTAAGAAAAAGCAAAGGTGCCCCTTGCTGGGTATTGGTGCCCCCTTCATACTTTGACGTGGCTACGGGCCTGTCCCAGCCCCCCCCACTCGTCGGCACTGGTTGCGAACTTATATTATTATACGTTTCAAATTTGCAAACGTCGTGGTTTAGCACTGAATTTACCCTAAAAATGCTTCAGCATTCAGATTGTCTGTTAAATCTTTTTCAAATGCAAGCAGGAAAAGATTGCTTAGACGCTCTTGTAACATTGATCTGCGATATGGGGTGAGCATTCGTGTGAGGGTTGAGAAACTGTTTTCACACACGGCTGTTGAAGCCCCAAATGCCAATGCTGCCCAAAATACCCAGTAGTGAACTTCAATAAGATTCTATCTTTCATGCCCAAAAATTAGATAAGCTATATATGTAAGTAAATTAGCCTGAATGATTGCCAAAATATAAACTTTTAAGTTTTTATTATTATTGATTTATCAAACAAAATGATTGATGTTTTATAGCCGTTATTATTAAAATTTTGTCAAAAAGCTCAAATCATGCACGGGGGCTCAGGTCATGCACGGGGGCTCAGGTCCCGGGGGCTCAGCCCCCCTAGCCCCCTCTGGCTATGGGCTGATTTGACCCCTACCCTCAAAGGCTATTTGTTTTAAGTGAACGAGACATTGTTACTTCTTATATATAAGCTTATAAATATGCTTCGATATTGGCCAAAGCAGTGCATTTGGTAATTTTTCTGAATTAAAATTTATTATGACAATACCATATCATCTAAATTTCATAAAATACTTTTGAAAAAAAGTGAAAGAAGTTGAATATTTTTTATTGAAGTTTAAGGTATTGGATCCAGATAATTTAAAATTTATTGAGTCGTTCTAGGCATTCTCAAGCAATTTTTTCTTGTACAGTTTTATTTATAGGGACAGTTTTCGAGGGTCCCGGGTTCGAATCTCAGTGAGAACCTTAGGATTTTTTCAGGTCCTGGTGATAGTCCCCAAGTCCACCCAGCTTTAAATGGGTACCTGACTTTAAGTTGGGGGAGTAAAGGCGGCTGGGCGTTGTGCTAACCACACAACCCCTTCATATGCCGAGGTTATAGAAACAGATGAATTCTACACTTTATCTGCCCCGATGACCCGTTAGGGTTAAGGGAACTTTACTTACAGAGTTTTATTTATAAAAAAAAGTTTATGTTTATAAAAGCTATTCAGTTTTATGAATTCATGTGATTTTTTTTTTTTTTTACAGTCATTTGGATTTGGCCAGCTATTTAAAAAGGATCAGTATAATTTGAGAGGTTTGAACCATTACCCAGGGGCTGATGAAAGGGGTGGAGCAAGTACACTTGTGCAGAGCCGGATTTACAGATAGGCTAACTAGGCAGTGTCCTAGGGCCCCCGTGAATTAAGGGGCCCTAAAATGTTGAATAATATAAACAAATTTAAAAAAAAAACAACAACGTAGCAATATTTTTTATTTTTAAAAATGGGGCCTCAAATTTTTGTTGGCCTATGGCCTTTAGAATTGTAAATCTTGCTCAACTCGTGTGGAGCCTCAAGCCCCCCGCCCGGGGGGGGGGGGAAATAAACCTCCCCCGCGGGGGGTCAGGGGGGGGGGGGGGGGGAATAGAATACCCTCTCGGGGGGGGGCCCAGGGGGGGGAGGGGCCTTAGAATTAAATTTTCAATGTGGAGTAGCTGTGAAGGGCTTTTAGAGTTTTTGGTTGTTTTTTTTCTGCTACAAATTCAGAGAGAAAGGGGGTGTCATAGGAGCTCCATTTGTCTGGCTCTGGCCTTGCATTGCCAATCACAGATGTGGAGGCAGAGTCATGAAAAATGTAATACAATAGTAAAAGGGATTTTATGGCTGTTTAAGGCTAATTTAAGTTTGGTGGCCTCAAAATGTAAATTTACTATTAGAAGATCAAGAATATATGTATGCATAATTACAACCATATCTCTTTGTGTGCTACAAAGCTGAATATTTGTAAATGTAAACACTAACAGGGAAAATCAATATAAGCAATTAACTAGTGATTTTACCTATCTTTCTTTTGTTGTAGAATTTTTAGCAGATTGGTCACAAAAACAAACTCTTGTTTAAATGGATCGTAAAGTGTACAAGCTAGAGAATCACTTAGCTTTTTTTTTGGACTTTCTTTTTTTTTATAATTAAATTTCTAAAATGTACTTATGGTTACTTTAAAAACTAGGGAGCGACCGATAATCGGATCGGTATCCGATCGATATTGGCACTATCGGTTAATATCGGATCTGCCGATTGTTGTAGGGAGCGACCGATATTGGCACTATGGGTTAACTATCGGACCGGCCTTTTTTGGCTGCCGATACATTGTTTTTTTTCACAACAGAGTTGCAGAAAAAAATCCGTAAATAACCCAATTCTATAACCAGATCAGACAAGATTTAAAAAAAAAAGGAAAAAAAACCCGTACACAGAAATAGTCACGTCTACATAAAATTACATCAGCGATATGACCTTGAAACAATAGGATTGGCATTTCTTAATTCTAATGTATGACCTTGAATGATACACTTAGTGAACATCTGTGTGTATTTTTTTTTTGGGATGGGAAGTTGGGGGGGGGGGGGGTAAACAAGTGTTACAAAATATGACAGGGAAGGGGTGAACATGGGTTGACAACATACGTCATAAAGCACGAGAAAAACATGTGTTTGGCATTGTTGTTGATTAAAATTAAAATATCGGTATCGGTACAAATGCTGGGGAAAAATATCGGTATCGGGTTATCAGTAAAAAGGCATATCGGTCGCTCTCTATTAAAAACTATTGTAAAGTACTAGGTTTTGCTTAGGTCAGAAAATGTGACAAATTATATGAAAGTAATTTTTTCTTACATTAATGCATTGAATTCACCAGATAAAAATGGAAGAGCTGATGTTATAAAGATTCACTCACAGATTTGTTAAGCTTGGTATGCTAGCTGAGTGTCTAAATGTGCTGGAATGAGGCAACATTTCTTCATTTGACTGTCAGCATGCAACTAGTGAATCGTGAAGCCTTGGTTATTCTGTGTGTGAACTATGCATTTTTCTCCGTTGTCGTTCTTTCGTTCGTCCTGGTGATCATGCTCATGACGAACACCTCCCAGACACAGCAGGACCTCATGACCTCGCTCTCCATGATGGCCTTCAGTTTCATCTTCATTGACCTTATCATCGCAAACTTTCTAGTGGAATCAATCAGACTGCAAAAGGAGCTGAAATCTATTTATCAAATTTAGTTCCACTTTTTAAAGTGATAATCTTTTGTTTACTTATTTGTTTTAAATTCACGCCAAACATTCATTATGGCGTCTGCAAAAACTAAACAGCCCGTGAGCTTGAGCGCCAGAGGTTTATCCCTTGAATCTGGAGTGATGACAGTCAGGTCGGATAACTCTTACCAGCTAGACTTTGAAGAGCTCATTAACCCCGCTGAGCCCGAGCTCCACCTTCACGGTGTCTGCCATTCCTAACATTGAGCACAGCTACATCGACGCTCTCTTGCTTTGCCAGTGGGACAACATCTTGGGCCCCCGCATAAATCACGTTTGGTATGTGACGGGTCGTCCACAGCCCCACACTAACATCCTCAGGTTTGTTACTGGACAAGTTCTGAGTAGTGAAATTTGTAGAGACATTCATTCTAGTCAGGTGAGTGTGTTTTTACCTACCATTGATTTCTTTTTACTGCAAAGTTTGAAAAGTCTCCAGGTTTTTTCGTATTAATAATTGCAAGGGGGCCCATTCTTCTTGAATTTACAAGTGCCATGTATGATGTAGACTTCATTAATCTTGTTTCCCTTCTGTTGCTAATGTTGTATTGTTTTGAACTAGACTAACAATAACACGTATAAAAATATTATAACACACTGGCTTGAGGCTGTCAGATATTTTCATTGAAGACAATAATTTCACAACATGAGTATCTCATTACATTAAGTCATAAAATATTAATATACAGATGATGAAATTGAACTGTCTCGTCTATTACTTCTTGCTACTGTTCTCTTTTCTGACCAATGGCTTAGTGTTTCTCATTGTCACGTCCTACTGCACCAGTTATTTGCATGCGTAATAAAGTATCCGATCATTATGCAGACCAATCTTGTGAGTTCCCCCACAAAATTTGATTATCTCATACAACTCTTACTGGGCTACATCCTAAAACAATTCACCTGCCAAACGTCATTCAGTTTTAATGCAGCACTTATTTAAAAAATTTTTTTTGTAAACCATATTCTCCCTCAGTATCTATGAAGCATTTCTTAATTTAGCTTATGATAAACTGCTTAGCTAATGTTCAGCATCTTATTAAAATAACATTAATTAAAAGAATTGGTAAAGATATTTTCATTTTTTATTTCCAATTAGGTCAACATTATTAGGGCTCCGTGTAACATCAGTTTTATTGTTTCTACAGTCTTTATAAACAGTTTTGTTTCCTTTTCCCATTTTTTTTATAAACTAAATTAAAACTATGAAACAAGATAATAATTCAAAAATTAGTTAATAATGTCGCTAAATAGACTATGATTAGCATATACATTGTATAAAGCTGTTTAATTATATAGCACATTCTTTTTTTTTTTTATTTTTCTTTCTCAGGTTGATATGAAATTTATAGACATTCCAGATAAAGGTGTGATAATTCCAGCTTTCATCTTCTCTGCCCAGGGCAGTCATGGTATTTCACTGCAGTCATTAGCATTGATTATTCCCAACTCAGAACTGACAATCTATTTGCATCAGGTCAGTATACAACCAATGAAAGGAAAATATGCGCCATGAATGTACGTGAATTATTCATTGCCTTTTTTTTTTTTTAATTTGAAGTTGTTTTTTCCCCACACATCAACTAAAATAATCTACTATTAAAAAAAACAACATTGTGAATGAAAAAATAATCTTCGTAATATTTTATGCATATCTAAAGCTTTACACATTTTAAGAAAAATTCGAACGATTTGAAAATAAAGTATTTGAGCATGAGTAATACATATCAACTGCTACTTCTGCCCAGATCTACGTAATCACTACTGAACTGGTGGTTCTTCTTTCCCATGCTTGGTCTCAGTTAGCCAGTTTCACTGGTGGGGGGAGTGGGTCAACACCTGTCGGAGCATATAATGTTTACTGAAGTGACACAATAACCCCCCATGAGGTGAGAAGTTCCTCACCTTAAAAATAATAAGGGGGGGTGTGTGTGTGTAAAATATTGGAGACCTAATACAAGTTAGGCTTAGCAGTGAGAGTGGTGAATCATTTTAAAACAATGCCGTGTAGAATTCCCTGGATATTCTTGCAAAGGAGGTGCCAAAGCAGATGCAACTGGATATTTTTCATGTTATCACAACACAAAAAGTGACAGATTGCGATGAGCAAACAGATATGCATGAATTCAAAGACATCCTACACAATGATTAAATTTAATGACTATAGTTTCAAAATTAAAGTCATAATAACTTATTAATTACTATTTCTAATAGTCATTTTAGTTTTCTGGAACCAATTAACTGAGTTTCTATTATTTCTTTGGGGAAATCAGCTTTGATATACAAGTGTTTTAGAATATGGGCATATCGCTGAAACTAATTTTGTTTGTCAACAGAGGTTAGACTGTACAATGTTTACCAAAAAAATACTGATTGCATCTGATATATTTTGATTACATCAAAATAATTATCAGTAGAATTCTGTTTGCATTTATTCATTTGTAATGTTTCTCTTCTATTCAAAGGCTGATGTCATTCAGTCCTGGTTCACTAGAATTGTTGCCAAATTGAGAGTATTGTGTGCAAAGGTAAGTATGGTTTGAAATTATATTTTCTTTGTACTATATTTTAAATAAGCTACATTTTTATTTTCAGTTATGTGCAAATAATAAATATTTGATATTTTGGCATTTTTTAAAATGAAATAATTTTTCAAAAAATATCAATAGCCACATTTTTTGTTATTTTATTACATTTTAATACATATTATGGAATACATGTAAAATATTTGACTATTTAAGCCATTTAATTAATTCTGTACTCATTTTATAGTCAAGATTTAGTTACGGTATATGAATAACTGCTAGTAGGTGGGAACATTTATTTCTGTTTTATTTAAATAGTATTTTTATAAGTCCAATGAATCTAATTGATAAAAGAAATTTGAATGTACAATTTTGTTCCTGTAATTGCTTTCAGTTTTATATTTGCTACTTTCATAATAAATTGTAAAATTAATAGTTAACTCATTATTTTTGTCATGTTTATCATTAACTCCCCAATTCCTGTTAATGTGACATTTACCTAATACTGTAGTATATTAGGTTGTGTTGTAAAAGTATGTTTTAAAAAGTATTTTAAAGTCGAATTATAAAGTGTGAATCTTGCTTTTTTTTATGCCTGAGTTGACACTTTAATTTTTAATTTGCAGTGAAATAATTGAAAGCTCTATTTAAAATATTTTTACCTTTTCGTATTTCAAATCAGAAGGACTTCGGAACTTCTGGCCTTGCTGATCTTTCATCATGGTTGTTGTCATGTTTACAAATGCTGTCTTCTTTACAAACAGTTGGCGTGCCTCAAACTATAGAAGTAATGTTTTTAAACCTGAATTTTGTTTTTACAAATATTTTTTTATAATCGCCATGATAAAATTTTACAAAAAAAAAAAAAAAGGTTTTTATGTAAATGATTACATACGAATATTATTTTTTAACTGCCATTATGTAACAGTATAAAATTTGGTTGTATATTATTAAAAATTTATAAATGGTAAATATTGAAAGAAAAATAATAAGCCTGTACTTATATGTGACGTCCTTTAGTTTTTATACAACAGTAGCACTCAATGAAACCAATGCACATATTACAATTAACCGTACGTTTTTACAGCTCAATTATACAGCCTTCCATCCATCCAATTCCGTTGGCATGGACTTTTTAAGATTGATGGTGGCCTCCCACCTGATGAACTTCGGCCGGAGCGTGGTGATGGGCCTGAGAGATGACAAGATCAACGTGTTGGTTTATACCCTGGGCCTGTTCTGCTGGGAGACTGAGCGATACTGCTCCAGGGCAGCCTTGAAAGGGAAAGTATGGCCTTACTACCAAGATCTCTGCGTGCAAGGATGTATTAAGGTTAGTTTTATCGAAATAACAGCCCGCTGCCCTCCTTTCAATCTCCCGGTTAAAGAATTATTGTAAGGCTTGTGCTGAGATTGTTCATTTAAACATAACTACTCGAACGGTCACTCTTTTTTTTGTGCTGTTGATTTCAAGAGTTTTAAATTTATTTTTGTACCCCCCCCCATCCCCCGCCACTGCAAATGGAACTTCTAGAATCCTGACGGCTCCTATAATTTATCTGTACGAGATATGCTATGCAGTAAGTATCCCACCTCGATCGTAGATGTGGAGCGAAAGGAGGTGACCCAGTCCAGTCCCATGCTTGACCACAGGCGTCTCAGCTATGAAACATTACTAGAGGAACTGAGGGAGCTTTATGAAGAGGAAGAAGGCTATGGAAATGGGTAGGTGAACAGTTTAAAAAAAAAAAGATACATTTTGATTATCAAACTTAGCATGAAATGTAATGATGAACTGCGGTGGTCAGCAATGATGGTCTTGATGGTAACAAAAAGAAAATTTGAAAGGCAATCACATGGTTATGCATAAATGACTATTGGATAAAAGACATTATTGATGATTTAAAAAAAAAATTTATTTGAAGATACACACTTGTAATCAAACACTCAAATATATATATAGGTGGCAAACGGGAAATGAAAAAGATGAATGTATTGGCCCATGGGAATGAACTCATGAATTTAGTGGTCAGCGGGAATAAATTTGATGCATTTAGTGGGTCTGTGACGTCAGAAAAGCTACCAACCGCTTATATGCTGTACTTCCTGTTTTATATTTTTAAACTGTGGGATGAGTGATTTCTCATGATTATAAACATGATGAGAATTATATGCAGGCAGACATTGAAAAAAAATTAAACTTATTGTAGACAGCGATAAAAATAAAAAATGGATGAAAAAATATCAGGTTTTCTTGCATCTGTATAGATTAAAAAAAACAGGTTATGCTAGCAGTATTTATGTATTTTCTTATCATAGCACACCTCATTTTTATAGTTTTATTTTTTCTAAATACATGTAATTAGAACATCATATATTTTGTTAATGAACTCGTAAAATATGAGGAAAAGGCTTTTAAATTTGATCTCGTGTTAATTCTGAGAAAAAAATAATGGTTATTATAAAATATTTAAATTATTTAGATAATAAAGCACTACATGCACAGTACATTAGGTTAAATACAAGTAATAGTTGGTAGTTGTTCAAATGCATTTATTTTTCATTTATTTATTTTTTGTAACTTCTGAATTTTAATAAGACATGCACTTAACTAGGGGTCATTGTTATACTGCAGTGGTTCTTAAACCGAGGGATGTGACCCACTGGTGGGTTGCAGACAAATTTTAGGCAGCCCATGACAAAGTTGAAATTTAAAAATGAATGGATCGATAATCCATGATTATTTGTTTACTTCTTTATTTCTCTGTATGTTTTAAATCAGTAAGTTTTTAAATCTGTAATGTAGTTGGGGAAAAAATCTTTATTTAAAATAAATGTCACTTGTACTGTTTTTTTTTTCTATCTTTGCTTTTCTTTACAGGTAGGCATGAAAACAAAATAGCTTTTTTTCAGTGGCACTAAAAAATTAAATAGTTTTATAGTGGGTTGCAAAAACAAACAAAAATTTTTTATAGGGAAATAGCGAAGCCTTAAAGTTGGATAACCACTGTTGTACTGTATTGTGATTTAACAATGAAAACCTTTTGTTAACTGTAAACTTTCAGTTGTAATAGTTTTCAGTAGTTAGATTGGTTTTTTAAGACCATTGTGTTCTGATTAATAACAAATGAACTATTGTTATTACAGGCCATCAAGGTTTTTTCAGCCAGTCAGCAGCCATGAAAGTATTGTGAAAGAGTTGATGGAAGACGTAAGTAACCCTATTCATTAAATTGACGTGTTATAATTTTAATTTTTAAGATAAAAAAATAAGCTGTTGCAAAGTAACAATTTAACTTTATTGCTCAGTAAACGATCAGTTGATATTTTTCCAAGCATAAGAGTATTGAAAATTAGGTTACATGTCAGTCTTAATACAGGAAATGCATATTGATTGTTATCATCTCAATAAATTTATTAAAAACAGGTAAATCTGTATAACTCTTAATGACGCTATCTATGGCAGAAGCTGAATAGCTTATGCACCAAAATATACAACACTGTACCTACTTTGATATGAATAGTACACATTTTTCAACCCAGAATACATCTTGTGTGAAAGTTGAACAAGCCATGATATTTTAACTCATAAACATTTTTTGTTTCTTTCTTTATGACAAAGCAATCTTTTTTTGTTTCAATGTACCTAAAACTTGTAGAGCTAGAAGTACATGTATATGCCTGAAGAATGTGCATGGGTTGTCGAGATTTTAAAAATTAACCCAAAGAATGGGTACAATTTCAATCTACTCCCCCAAAATATTTATTTTATTTCATTGCGTTGTCTTCACCCCTATTATCACTTAGTACATGTATAATGATGTCTATTGAGCAGTCTTTACCCTCAAGAATGTCCTTGTCACAGGTACTGTACACTTAGCTATCCAATTATCAAAAAATGGACCCCAGACTCTTTAATTGTATAACTGATATGCATTTAATGCAATTGTACCTTCAAGTTTCCGTAGATGTATTAATATTTCTTTTTTTAGATTTACAAGCTTCCTCCAGAAAATGGCGTGAGACAAGCTTACATTCGTCATTTCATGCATTGTCTGCAACGCCGTGCATTCTGCCTCATCAAATATGTGGAGGGAGAAATGTAAGGAGTTCCCCAAGATAAAACAATTAATTTATTTACATGCATTTTCTTGTATCTTTTGAATGAACCCTTCATGTAGTACAATCAATGTGATTTTTAATTTACTTTGATATTTAAAAAAGAAATGTTTAAACCTTCCTTGTCTTCTGATCTCGCTTATTTATTATTTTTTTCTTCCAGTTCTTCTGGAACAAACGGCATGAGGATAAATTATATCAAACGCCTTAGGCAAGATCTTGGATTACAGCTGGAAGGGGACTTCCGTATTATTTTGGCAGTAGCTGAGAAATTGAAGCCGGGCTTATATCACTTTCTACTTGAGGACCTATGATAAAAGTATAACTCATTGTGGTTGCTTGTGTGGTGTAGTATTTCCTTCATTATCAACATGAACTGTTTTTTTTTTTAAATTTGCTGAAAAAAAGGAAAATGGAATGACGCTTCAATAAGTTTTAAACGGGTGATTTTTCAAAATTTCATTTGAATGTAACTTGCCTAATAATGATTTGCACATGGACGCTCAATTACTCATAAAAAAATATTTTTAACTTATTTTTTCCTTAAGCCAAAGCAAATTAAATAATTCTCGAGAGTTTGATAGGTGAGAGAGAAAATCCCAATCTTTCTGGTCTCATGTTCACAGGCAAATACTGTTAAATTATGATCACTGTAGGTGTATTCAGGTCTTATATGGTGTTGTTTCTCTTGTGGTTGTTCTCTGCAATGTTGACCCTGCTTTGAACTTAGTTTAAATGAGTAAACTAATGCTCATGGTTGATAAGAGTTTCTCCAAAATTGTCACATTAATTTCCTGCTAAAAAAAAAAGATTTTTTTTTTTTGGTCTGTACACATTGTTAATTATTAGACCAGACCAGCGGGTTCCCTCAGTTTGACGCTTAATGAGCACCAGCGTTCTTTAATTATGCTAAGATCATTTCATTGTGAGCTGGAGCTGATACACTGAACCCACGGTAAATAGTTTACTATTATTATTCACAAAATAGATCGTATGGTAAGATTTGGTTGCCTGGATGAATAATTTATTGATACACGTGTTAACAAGATTAGATTGATCGATTGATTGTATTTGTGTGTTTGATGTTATTCAAATTGAAGTGCAGATAAAATCTCCGGTCCAGATAATTACTTTGTTATTTTTTTATTTCCCAGTAGATTTATTTATTTTGTGTGATAAATGATCTTTCACATTCATAAAGCCTATTTGCCATAATTAATGCGTGTGTATATGTGATTTTAAAGATTTTATTTTTCCTTGAATTTTTGTATCAAAACAAATTATCTAAGCTTATTGTCACCCTCTTCATGAACTCTGTAGGGTGCTCAGTGGCATTGAGGGGGAGCGAGCCAGAGGTTTAATATCCAGCTTTGCCAGTGTTACCGATGGCATACAAGGTGATTCCTGGGCTCTTTCAACCTCGGCTCTGGTGAGGATACAGATAGGTCCTTAATAAAATGTCTAATTAATTTCTTTCCATGACCGATAAGCTCCATGTCATGCGAGTATACAACACAGCCTCATTGGTGGAAGAACTCTATTAGCATGCAATAAAACGGCCGTCTTTGAAAAAGACATGTTTTTTTTTCTTTTATAGGGCAGTTGAAATAGTTCTCTTTTCCACCTGCAGCCATTGGATTCTTGTGGTCAGTACAATGTCTGACTGCCTTTGTTGCTTCCTGGATTAGTGTCTGATACCAATTTCAAACCTGAATGTACTATAACCCCCTCCCCCCCAGTACTGAAGCAACGTTAGGTATACTATTCAATTTGTTAGGAATTTAAAAAATATTTTCAACTGGTTAGTTGTTTTTTTTTTTTTGTCAAAGCTTCAAACCAGGGGGGCTCCAACTAATGTGACCCAAGGAAGTGGCGGTTTTAACCCATCCAGAGAATCGACTTTTAAAATTGTTTAATTTTGGCTTATCTGCTAGATCTGTGGTTGCGTTTGGAACAAAACAACCCATAATCCTCCATTGGGGCTAAGACAAGCTAAAAGATTTAACTCCCCTCATTTAGATACTAATCAGTATTACATCTATCACTGTTAAAAGGATTAAAAATTTAGTCATTCCTTTGTGTGCCTACTAATCTTGAGCCCCCCCAGGCCCCATCTTCAGGGGGCCCACAAAACTTATTTACATTAAATATTAAGTACATTATCTCATGTCATGGTGTCGAATGTCAAAATGCAGGAGCCCCCCCACCCCCAAAAAAGAGGCCAAGCCGCCCCCCCCCCCCCGGCCTCCAAATCATTAGGTTCGGCACTGCCTCAGGATGAAGGTGGGGGTGACGGGGAGGATAAGAGATTCAATTTTAAAAAATAGAGTGGGGAGGGGGGCATTCTGGAGATTATTTATCAGAGAAATTCTTCTTTTTATATATTATTGCATGAGTCATAGACCCATCTGTACAGAATGCTGTCATTTATATTTTTAATGCCTTACTGTGATTATTAAAGTCTTTAATGCTAATTGTAAATGAGTAAAATTTGTAGCTGAGATGATTCTATTATTTTAATTTCTAAATTCGTGTGAATTATTGTCTGTGAAACAAAATATCACACTGTGAACTATGAATATCATTCTATTCATCATACTTTTTTATTTCATTGTTTTTAATTGTTGGCTAGTATTGATCAGTAGTAACCTTTGAGATATATGTAAACTGCTGTTTTGATTGGTTTATTTTACTACTCTGGAAAAGTGAACAGAGTATACATTTGTATACCCCATGTTCGATTAGGTTGGGCCACTTATGTAATATTTGTCCGTGTGGCCCATTAGGATTTTTCGGTGTGGCCCTGGGGTTCCGATCCAGCTTCTCCCAAAAAAAATTTTTTTTTTTTTGTGTTCAGGTTTTGTCATAGGTTTAGATTAGTTCAGTCGTAATTGCAAGTGATTTGTCGGAGTTGTATTTAATTTATTAATCGTTGCTGCGTTTTCTCACTCACACTTTTCAAAACATCCCTTTAAAAAAAACAAAAAAAAAAAACAATTTCATTAAACGGACAACCCTAAAGTAAGACATTCTTGCGGCTGGATGGCCATGCAATGTAGCACGCATGACTGTTGATGTGAAGGTTTTAGTTTGATCCCTTTGGCTGGGAGACCCCCAAGTATTTCCTGCTTTAAATGTGTACCTGACGTCAATAGGGAATTGTGAGGATTGTGTTAGCCCCCCCCCTTCCCATTTCTTCCGTGATGCCTCCATAGCCAGTGGACTCTCTGCTGTGGTGGGAATGAAAAGAAGGGTACCATGAAGAAACATCCCAGCAGTTTTTAATGAAATAAGGGAGATAATCATCCAACCCTCACAGGAACTTTTTGTTTTCTGTGTGCCCTTCTAGCTTCCTGCCCTGAGAAAGGGCTGCAATAACATAAGCGTCACATATGTCTCTAAAAACTAAATCTCGCATTGTCTCGTGGAAGGGATTTCTCCTTTATCCTCATCTATGCAGAATTCTTTGCTCAATATATTAGTTCAAAAAAAATATTTTTTTTTTAACATGTAATTAAACAATATTTTTTTTATTTTCGCTCTTTTACTTTCAGTAGTTGTTTTTTTTTAATATTGATTTCTTTCTATTTGTTCAGAATTGGCGATGGTCATTTGATTTTTTCAATTATTTGTGATTGTCAATGTAATATGGATTATAACTCTTTTTTTTTTAATGTGTTAATCTTTAAGTTACAATTTTTTGCAAATGATTTCAATGGAACCAGTCAAGTATTAATTTATATTTATGAAGACACTAGTGATAACTGTCAGGCCAGGAATGAAACACAATCACACACTGACTCCACTGTTTTTGGCTGTTTGTTTTTTTTATGTTTACTTGGACTCGCTCTGGAAATCATCCTTTGCCCCCCCCCCCATGAGTATAGTTGCCCCATGCTAATTAAAAATGTATATTTTATTATTTTGATTAGTTGATATGGGGTTTTTGATATTCTCATGAAAAATTACCTAGATCTACATGCATATTGACAATCTAAATATCATTATAAGCCCCCCACTCCCCCCAAGAAAAACTACTAGTTTGCAATGGGCCCCATAATGCTGCTAATACATCCAAGTCATGATCGTAGATCAGTTTAGCACTGTTCCTGCCTGGGTTAATTGACTTAATATAAAGCAGATATACGGTAATTTGAATTTTTCACATCCATCCAATCAGGCTTAAGGATTCACGTCCTTTTTATTCGGCCTCCTCAGAGGCAACATCTGTTGGTACATTTCACTATGCCTTTTGTTTAACTGACCATTGTTGGGAATTCTGATCCATTGGGGCTAGCCCTGCGTGGGGTTGGCCATGCATGGATTAGGGCCCATCACAGAATGAGACCTCACAAAAAGTGCTTAAAATAGTATTTGACCCCCTCCACCTCCGATAGCGCCAGTCACAGAAAGATACAATGTTGTTCCCCGCATAAGGCTCTTATCACAAAATGACCCCTGCACCATCACAGTAAAAAAAAAACATTCTTGGGATTAACTGATGCACGCCCCCCACCCTACCCCCATACACATTCTTTGAAAATTAATTCCTCTTGCCCAATACAGTTATCACATCAGGGCCAAAGACTTGTGCATGTCCCTCCCTGGGTCAAATATTACTGGGCCGCCCAAGAAACATTAAATTATTTCCTCCTTATTTACTGTGGTGTATTTTCTCTCGGGATGGCGCGACTTTCCATGGACGAGAGGTTAAACCGGGAGCTGAGCGTCTGTGAGCGGCAGTGGCATTGCACATCAATACAATCTAAAATATAAAGAATCAACGCCTCCTCCCCCACCCGCGGCGCGGTGAAATCAAACGTAGAACGGACCGCAGCGAGAAAAGGGTTGGGGACCAGTGGTTTGTCATACGATTTAATGTATCCAGATATATTTCCTTTTTTTTTCTGGATAACATTCGGGAAAAAAACGTTGGCAGCCCTAGACTAAAACATGAGTGAGTGTTTGGAGGCGATGACGAATTTCATCAGGGAAAATAAGTATCGTGAATATATTACCAGCTAATTTTAAAACTTGGTGAAAATGTAGGGGGAGATAAACTAGTAAATAGCCTCGCGCGGGCAGAGCAGACGATGCAGTAAATCTTCACCAAGCCATGAGGAAACAGGTAGACAGGCTGATGACAGACGGCCAGTGACATGACAGCTCGCAGCTGACAGCGGTTACCCAATGGTCACATCGTATTTACAACAAGAAAACAACTAATGGATTCGGATATATAATATTTTAGCCTCCCATTTACGTTTTGGACTTGGGAAAACTAAAAATAAATTGTTTGCCCCTAATCTTTTGGCTGTTAGGTATGGTGAGCTTTCAGACATAAATACTGTTATAATTTTTTTTTGTAAATAAATCACTATGTAACATTTTAGGAAAACTTAGCCCAAAGAAATTAATTGTTCCAAAATAAAAGGCATCCGTATAATTTCCTGATCAAGGTAGGGGGTCATACTTTGGGGAAAAAAGGGGGGGGGGCTTTGGCAAAAGTACAATTGGGCCCTAGCGATGTAAATACTAATGCTTGCAAATATTGAGCCCTTAAAATATTTGAAAATTGTGGCCTTTCTGCCACCCCACACCCTTCAACTGTCAAATCGTTTAAATACATTGGCTCCAGACAAGTCTTCAGATTGCTCTGTTCTTGTGGCTGGCAAAAAAAAATCATCCATAAGAATGGTACGATGTCATGGTATTCATTTAAATTATCATTGTTGACATTAAAAAGTTTCTCTCAGACTCCGCCCTAACGTATTTTGGGCCTTTATTTCACAGAATGGACAAATCGACGTTTGACCTACGAGGTCGTAGCAGAAAGGGCCATTACGAGGCGAAATAGTTGATCACCTAATGAGCCCCCACATCACATATGAACTCATACTAAATCTAATGATTAGAGGGCCCCCCGAAGTTTATTTTGCCCAGGGCCCACTCAGCCTGGGCTGTGAAGGAGGAAGAAGAAAGGGCACTACAAACTGTTGCTACAGCTTCATTCTGTGCTCAAGATTAAGGGGCCTTAAAGGATAATGGTAAATCCTCTAAACTCTAAACAACATATGGGCCCTTAAATTATTATATCAATCTTTATTCCCCCCCCTCTCCTCTCTTTCCATCCCACTAGCTTGTTTCGCATATCTTACGTGAAATATCTAAAGAGTTTGTCAGCGTATATTAATTTTTTTTTTAAATTATATTTTGAGTATTGAAAACTATTGTAAGATGTGTAATGATCATAGGTGGACTGGGTCATAAAATGTTGGTGGTTCCTAGCATGCAACGGCAGTTCGCTCATCAATTAGCGGGCGGCACAGGTTTATTGTCCAAGGGGCCGCCACCGTTGGCTTTAGGCAAAGTTCATTTCATGGCCAGTCATCCACAGGTTAATGATTTTTTTTTAATTCTTGGGTTCCATTGATGAGTACCTAGGTAGAAAAGTAGATACACAGACAGATGGGTGGTGGATGGATAGATAAATAGACAGAAAAAAAAATATAGGCAGCTTATTCATCCAAATAGATTGATAGACAAATATATAGATAGATTTAATAGACAGATAGAACAGATAGGTACCATTTGCTAATGAACACCCTTCCAGTTCTAATTCTCATCTAATCTGATCCTATAATTGCCCCGAGGGGCGGGGGTACATATGTCCCCGGGCGCCGAGGTTCAGGGGCGCTAAATGGTATATTTTACATATAATATTATATGTTTTTCGAAGGGGGGGGCGCTAAAAAGGTATTAAAAAGGTAAAATGCCCCGGGCGCAAGTTGCCTTGCCCACCCCCCCCCCCTCGCTACGCCTCTGCAGCCTTGGGCCTCCGAAAACATAAAGGCGGCTCTTAGGAGATGAATATTAAAACTACGATGCATACACTAGTGGCCAATTGTAGTGGTGCGGCTCTTTTCATTAATTTGCCGTTTTTCATACGGAAATGTATTATAAGCATGCGGAACTTTACAAAGCGAAGTAACTCACATCCTTCATCGTAACGGTAACATGACATTAAACTTCATGAATCGAAAATGAAAAATCAACAAAATATACAGGGCCACCCAGAGAAATTTGCCCCCCCCCCCCTTTTAGTAATGAAGGCGTGTGGGCACCTTGAAAATACCACATTACATTTATTATTAAAAAAATTATCTGCTTTGGGTTAGATTCCCCTTTCCCAGTGGCTTAACTCGCGCCAGGGACACAATACCTTTTTGGCGCCCCCCCCCCCCCGAAAAAAATATTATATTGTTACAACTCTTAAATTCTGTTTATAAAATCAAAACAACACACAGGCGTGGATTCCAAGAGTATTTACTAATATCTATAAAAACAACGGCAACATGGCCACTCTCTTGCCGGCTTCTTACGTCACTGTCTCTACTGCGTCATCGCGTTCACTCTGTAGATTGTACGGTGCGCACCGAGAGGGTCGTAACACTGCCCCCCTCTTAAATCTGTCCGTCCTGGACAGGTCAGTTCTCACAACAGTATCTGTACAGTCTGTCCACATGAACCAGAGCATGTCCTTTGTCAGGCTGTGGAGATTGAATATCCCCCTGGTGGGGCGGGGAGGATCGTGTTCGTCCCCTTAGCAATATGGCTGTTCACCAGGTAGGTTTTCTCGCAGGTGCAGGCGTTCGGGATACTGACCTCCATTGATGAGGCCCAACAAAATCAAGCTCTTGTTGTTGCAGAATAACATGACGATGACGAAACACACGTTGTAGCAGTAACGAAATGTTTGCGTTTGACAGAGCTAGGATGGATGTATACTGAACTGACCAGATTAAAGTCAATGGCCAGGTTCATCTCTGTCCTGCCTCGTTCTCCTCTGCTCCGATGCACTCTGCTGGTCTCCTCGCTCCTCACTACCTTTCGTCTCTGCTCCCCAGGTGGCTCATATCGGTTCACCAATGTCTCAGGTGGCTCTTCATGGGTCACCAGCTCCTCAGGTGGCTCATCACCGGTCATCAACGTCTCAGGTGGCTCATCACAGGTCACCAACGTCTCAGGTGGCTCATCGCAGGTCACCAACGTCTCAGGTGGCTCATCGCAGGTCACCAACGTCTCAGGTGGTTCTTCACAATTCACCAACGTCTCAGGTGGCTCATCACAGGTCACCAATGTCCCAGATGGCTCAACACAGGTCACCAACGTCTCAGGTGGCTCTTCACGGGTCACCAAATCTTTCTTGTTATCGAAGCGCGGCAGATTGTGCACGAAATTAAGACCTGTAGGGGTCTTACCGTTGCAGTGCCAAACGTTGTCACTAGCATCAGCTCCACAGTTGTGGATGTCCATGCATTCGTGGCCATTGTTTAGTTGTGGTTCATTGTTCTTGACGTTGTCTTTATCAGACTCTGTTAAGTTGTCTAGATATTCAAGGTAATCAGGGCTACGGTTGCAAGAAGCTTTCAGACATTCTGCAGACCGATCATTCTCACAGGGGCTCAGATCGCTGGGCGGCTCTTTTTGGATTAGTTCCTTCTCGTGCGCTACGTTTTGGATTACCACATCATCAGGTATCATGTCGTGGATGACCACATCCTCAGGTACCACTTCTTGGATGACCACATCCTCAGGTACCACTTCCTGGATGACCACATCCTCAGGTACCACTTCATGGATGACCACATCCTCAGGTACCACTTCATGGATGACCACATCCTCAGGTACCACTTCATGGATGACCACATCCTCAGGTACCACTTCATGGATGACCACATCCTCAGGTACCACTTCATGGATGACCACATCCTCAGGTACCACTTCCTGGATGACCACATCCTCAGATAAAACTGGCCGCATGTCTAAGTCTGCTTCAATGATTAACTTTGTCTGTTTCTGAGTCATGTTTTCTTTTGTTGTCGTTTCATTCACTACTTTCACTTTTGGTAACTCAATCTTTGCTTTCTCGGTTCTAGTGTTGGGATCTTCCTTCAGATCTCCTATTTCGTCTCTTATTGCTTTAAGTAATTCTTTCATTTCTTTTCTTAATTTTTCAATTTTCGTGATAAAAACGTGGCTCTCCGGGTCCATTCCCTCATCAATAAGAGCTTCATTAAGTCTATTAAACAGTTGTTGTTTGTTGCCGTCAGTTGGAAGGTCCCTTTCTTCTAATTCTTCCTTTAACTCTCTAACTCAAAGTTTGTTTAATTTCTTACCGGCCATTTTCAGAAAAGAAAAATTCCGACCTCTGACACCAATGTTACAACTCTTAAATTATGTTTATAAAATCGAAACAACACACTGGCGTGGATTCCAAGAGTATTTACTAATATCTATAAAAACAACAACAACGGCAACATGGCCACTCTCTTGCCGGCTTCTTACGTCACTGTCTCTACTGCGTCATCGCGTTCACTCTGTAGACTGTACGGTGCGCACCGAGAGGGTCGTAACAATATTATCTGTAAAAAATACCATTTGGCGCCCCTTTATGAGTAGTGCCCGGGGCATGACGCCCCCTGCCCAACCCTCACTACGCCACTGCCATCCCCCCCCCCCTATTTTTTTTTTATTTTCACAGCTCCCTGGGATCTGCACCTTCTCTCCCACGGCGGCCCGCTCCCAAAACCAATCGTAAAAGCTCAAAAAAGAAAGTACACAAACTCTGATCAGTCTTGAAGATTTTTTTTTTAATATTTAGCTGCAGACAAACTGGCATGTGCTTAGATCAAAGTACTGTTGTTCTCTGGGACATGCCGTGTTGAATTGTGTGTTACTGTCTACATATGCAGTGCAGTGCGGTTTCAGAGTGCTGACTTCTGTAATTTTAAGGAAAAAAAAATAAGAATAAAATTCCAATAAAATGTTTTTCTCATAAAATATTTCAAACAGTAGCGGCCTCAGGACAGAGGCGTACCTAGGGTGGGGGAAGGGGGGTCCTAATTCGAAAGTCCCCCCAGGCCCCATCTTCAGGGGGCCCACAAAACTTTTTTACATTAAATATTAAGTAAATTATCTCATGTCATGGTGTCGAATGTCAAAATGCAGGAGCCCCCCACCAAGCCCCCCCCCGGGCCTCCAAATCATTAGGTTCGGCACTGCCTCAGGATGCAGGTGGGGGTGACGGGGAGGATAAGAGATTCTATTAAAAAAAATAGAGAGGGGAGGGGGCATTCTGGAGAATTTCACAAAACTGAGAAAATCTAACACGTCCCTGCTTCCCCCCTTCCCCAACATTCCCAGCCATGGTCGGAAAGTTGTAATGATTTTACAAAGCTGTCCTGGTACACATTCAAGCATTGTCCTATCCAGGGAGTGGTGTAGGCGGGGAGGGTGGGAGGTGGGGGTGTCCGCCCCTACCCGGGCTACACTTAATTAGCCACCAACAAAGGGTGGCATTTTTAACTCTTTAGTTGTTTTTCTTTTTTAACTTTGGCAATGGAAAGCATCTACTTACATTAATAATACAGGCTATATATATATATATATATATATATATATATATATATATATATACTAGCTGCAAGTACCCGGCTTTGCCCGGGTTTAAAATAAGGTTTTCTGTTTACCTTATGTTTTCTCCCTACCCCTTCTCTCCCTTCCTCTCTCTCCCTCCCTCCCTCTCTCTCCCTTTCCCTTCCTCCCTTTCTCCCTCCCTCCTTCTCCCTCCCTCTCCCTCGCTCTCTCTCCCATCTCTCTCCCTCCCACCCTCCCTCTCCCATCTCCCCTCTCCCCTTCGTTCTCTCCCCCCTGTCCATACCCCTCCCTCCCTCTCTCCCCTTCCTCCTTCCCTCTCTCCCTCCCTGCCCCCTCTCTCTCTTTATCTCTTCCTCCCATTTCTCTCATCCTCTCTCCCTCTTCACCTCTCTCCCTCTTTCTCCCTCTCTCCCACCCTCTCTCCAACCTCTCTCTCCCTCCCTCCCTCCCCTCTCTCCTCCCTAACCCTCTCCCTTCATTCTCCCTCCCTCCCCTCTCCACCACTCTCCCTCTTCCTCCCTCCCTCATTCCCTCTCTCCCTCCCTTGCCCCCCTCGCTCTTTATCTCTCTCCCACCCTCTCTCTCCCTCTCTCCCACCCTCTCCAACCTCTCTCTCTCCCTCTCTCTCCCCTCTCTCCCTCCCCTACCCCATCTCCCTCCCTTCCTTTCTCTTTCCTTCCCTCCCTTTCTCTCTCCCTCTCTCTCTCCCTCCCTCTCCCATCTCCCTCTCTCTCTCTCCCTCCCTCTCCCATCTCCCTCTCCCCTCCTTCCCTCCCCCTGTCCATCCCCCTACCTCCCTCTCTCCCCTCCCTTCCTACCCACCTTTCCTCTCTCTCCCCCTGCCCCCTCTCTCTCTCTTTATCTCTCCCTCCCTCCCCCTCTCTCTCTCTCTCTCTCTCTCTCTCTCTCTATATATATATATATATATATATATATATATATATATATATATATATAAATACTTATTATTATGGCTTCACACTTCTTCTAAAATCCTTCTTCATTCCTTTAACTTCCTCAAGCTGTACAAATAGGGAAGCATGAAAAAACATAAACAATTCTTTGCAGCACAAAGACACAATATAGCACCAGCGCGCAAGTTCTATTCGATCATCGGGAAATGACCTCACAGAGGAATTTTATTTATGGCGCCGTCGAGATTACTGTAATATAGTAAAATACTAAAATAAAAAAAAATTAATTACAATTAAACTACCCATCCAGATGAAACGAAACCTGTCCTATAACCTTCCCCATGTAATTATGTGTATGTGTAACAAATTTCACATTATTTGGTTATTCCCTCTCTCTCCCTCCCTGCCCCCTCTTTCTCTTTATCTCTTCCTCCCATTTCTCCCATCCTCTCCCTCTCTCCTTCCCTCCCCTCTCTCTCCCTCCCTAACCCCTCTCTCCCTCCTTTCTCCCTCCCTCCCCTTTCCACCTCTCTCTCTCCCTCCCCCTCTCTCCCCCTTCCTCCCTCCCTCATTACCTCTCTCTCCCTCCCTGCCCCCTCACTTTTTATCTCTCTCCCTCCCTCTCTCCCTCCACTCTCTCTCCCTCCCTACCCCCTCTCTCCCTCCCTTCCTCTCTCCCCCTACTCCCTCTCCCATTTCCCTCTCTCCCCCTCCTTTTCTCCCCCCTGTCCACCCCCTCCCTCCTCTCTCCCCCTCCCGCCCTCCCTCCTACCCTCCTTTCCTCTCTTTCCCCCCTGCCCCCTCTCTCTCTCTCTTTATCTCTCTCTCCCTCCCCCCCTCTCTCTCTCTCTGTATATATATATATATATATATATATATATATATACTTATTATTATGGTTTCACACTTCTTCTAAAATCCTTCTTCATTCCTTTACCTTCCTCAAACTGTACACATCAGAGAGCATGAAAAAACATCAACAATTCTTTGCATCACAAAGGCACAATACAGCACCAGCACGTAAGTTCTATTCGATCATAGGGAAATGACGTCACAGAGGAATTTTATTTATGGCGCCGTCGAGATTACTTTAATATAGTAAAATACTAAAATAAAAAAGAATTAATTACAATTAAACTACCCATCGATATGAAACGAAACCTGTCCTATAACCTTCCCCATGTAATTATGTGTATGTGTAACAAATTTCACGTTATTTGTTTGTCTGGATCTTGAGTTTTAAGGGAACAGACAGACAGACAGACAGACAGACAACGAATGCGTCTTATAAGTATAGAGAATATATATATATATATATATATATATATAACACAGATAGTAGGTTGGCAGACAGCCTGACAGACAGACATACACAAAAAATAGAGTGTAGCAACTGACGTATACAGACAAACAGACTGATAGATAAACTTAATGAATAGATATAAATATCTGGAAAGAGATAAACGGATATATATTATCTATCTATGTATCTATCTATCAATCTATCAATCTATCTATCTATCTATCATCTCTCTCTCTCTCTCTCTCTCTCTATATATATATATATATATATATATATATATATATATATATAGAGAGAGAGAGAGAGAGAGAGAGAGAGAGAAAGAGAGAGAGAGAGAAGGAGAGAGAGAAAGATAGAGGGGGAGAGAGAGAGAATAAAATCACAAATAAAATTTGAGTTACCTTTGCTCCAGTCTGGGAAGAGGTTTTCCTGGGCGTTGCTCACGTGCGACGCAACAACGACCAACACAAGGAGGACGATGGTCTGTCTGATCATTCTTCTAATTAAACACATATTCCTTTAGTTTTTTGTTTTTTTTTAATTGTTATTATCTCTTTAGTTTCGTATGTTTCACCCTATCACTTCCTTCTTTAACAAACGTATTTTCACGTATTGACGCCTAACGCATGAAACAAAAAACGAAACACACAGTAACGATAACTCGCAGATCAACCCCCCCCCCAACCAAAACTGAGTGACCACCCTTTGTCTTTGATGGAAAAAAAAAACGTATTTTAAAATGACATGACGGGAGACAGTTTGAAAGGAAGGCCTGGGTGGTGTTTTCTGCTTCGTTTAAACTAGAAAAAAAAAAGAAAAATTGGTTTTATACAGGACATTAATGACGCAAGGGGGGGGGGGATAAATATTGCGACGTATAATTTTCTTTTGATAGCAGCCTTTGCCTATGTATATTTTTAATATCGAAAACGTAATATTTAATTTTTTTTTTCTTTTATTACACTAGTCCTGGAATTTTTTGTTTCAATAGTTAAAAAAGAAAGGTGAATGGATGTATGTCTGTTGAATTTAATTTGCACATATATAATGAAAGTAAAAAAAAAATGTATAAGAACACATGGATTTTATTTAATGAAAAACCAATAAATTGTTACATTATTTATTAGTATTAGAATCTAATTGTACGTGAAGAGTTCTGAATGTGAAACACCCACTTGCACGAATAAGTCTTTACCTAACACAGGAGACATACATGTACCATGGCCTACGGGGAAAAAAAACATTCTTGCGAAGGTGGTGGTACTGTGGTCAATGAGGACTATCCGAGACCGTTGTATTCACAGTTGTCGGTGGTGACGGATGTGGTCGGCACACAACAACCTTCCACTCTGTTCCACTCAAGCACACCTGCTCAACCTGCCATTTCGGGCTGTGGGTACAGGCACATTACACCCTCCCCTCCGTCCGAGTGGCGGGAAAAATCCTTTGCCTTGCCATTCTGGCCGATCAGCAGTACCACATACCCTGCTGGTCTGGCCAATTTTTGGGCAAGTCTTAAAACTCCCTTTACAGCCATCCCGGCAGATGACAGCGGGTACACACATCCCACCGCTCTGTAGGCATGGCAGACATGCATCAGCGCCGCCAACAATGCTGGTGTGGTAGGCACACTACACCCTGTCATGCTGACAATGGCGGCGTATATAAAACAAATTAAGTCCTGGTTAGTCCGTCTGTATATATAAGGCATGGGTCTCCTCAATCAGAGCCGTTGCGAAGGTACAATTGGGGCCCTAGGCAATGGTAAATATGGGGGTCATATGGCAAAGTAGTATAGTGTGGGGGGAGGAGCTGTTAAGACTGCCGATTGCAAATAATGGCCCCTAATTAATCTTTGAAAAATGGGGCTTCCTATGATAAGCCCCCTCCCCCTGATATCTTTTCACGGAAACTTGAGTAATACATGTTCCATAGCAGTGGGGACGGCGCATAGTCTGATTGTATTTACAGCCCTGATCTCTCAGTTGTATAGTTTTAAGGATAATATGACATGTAATATTAACACCCCCGCCCCCCCCCCCACTCCCGATGTCGTAGAATGAGACTGAAAATTGTTGATGTCTTTGTATCGCGATCCTGTTACGACAATAAGCAAGACGGGATGAGCTGCTAGTTTATTCGTTGTTTGTTATAGAAGTTAAGTAAGCCATTTTATAATATTGATGTAAGGACCAAGGTAACATGTTTTCTGCTCGAGGCATATCGGATAACTATGCTCAGCGCAAACGTGGGCGATAACCAGGATATATTGATGATAGAATCCAGTCATGAAGGTCTTCATTCACAACTGGAGTCAGTATATAGGTGATGGCAGACGTTTTTAAGGAAAACCTCCAAAACTCAAAAAGAGATTCAGAAAAATAAATAAATAAACTCTCCAAATTTAATGACGATGAAAACAAATTTCAAAATCTACTCCTATTTTTACATTAAATGCATCTTTTTCTTCCTTTTTACTTTATATTAAACGTTAAATCAGATAGAAAAAATTGCCAAACCGACAGCGAGTTGCATAAAAACTACAAATGTGTCAACAATGCAGTACATAAATACATATTCCAATACAAAACAACAACACCCGTACAATCAGTGTTTTTTTTTTTTTTCTGGCGGAACGCACCGGAACGGCGATCCGGCACCTTTTTTTTTTTCATTTTCGAAAATTTACTGTATTATATTTTCAGTGTTATTTCCTTATGACACGACGGACCAGGCCCGTAGCGTGCGGGGGGGGGGCAGGGGGTAGGGGGCCGCCCCCCTGCGTTTTGTCTGGCCCCCCTCTGCTTATTTATTCTACTTAGTAAAATGTATTACCTGGCCCCCCTGCTATTGCCTGGCCCCTGCTGTAGAATGCCTGGCCCCTCCTGTAGAATTTTCACGCTACGGGGCTGCGACGGACATAAATAGGAGTTCACTGTATGCAATTATCATTAGACCCTGAGGTATCGGTATCAACTTCTGTGAAGTCTGTGTTGAATGAAGTCTGAGCCCTGTGTGGTCACAGTTCAAAGGTGAAGAAATTAATTATGTAAGTAGAACAGTGCCGAACCTAGGGATTTGGGGGGCCCGGGGGCTTGGCCGCTTTGGGGGCCCCTGCATTTTGACATTCGACATCAGGACATGAGATAATGTACTTTATATTTAATGTAAAAAATGTTGCGCGGTCCCCCTCAAGCTGGGACCCGGGGAGGACTTCCGAATTTGGATCCCCCTCCCTATTTACGCCTCTGAAAGATAGTCAAGGATGAATGGTAGTCTCCTAACTCTAACTCTTACTTACGACTGAGACACGTTCATTTGGTGATAATTTCACGCTGAGCGTGCGAGCCACATCTAAAAGGAAAGCATCAAGGGTAAGATTCTAGTCTCTCTATGAAGACAGTTGCCAAGTTCCGACCTCGGACTGTTCGACCCTACCATTTTGACCCCACTACACTTTGACCCCCGCTACACTTCGACCACGGATCAGTTCGACCCTGGACAATTCGACACTGTGAACTGATAAAAATAATATTTGAATTATTAGTTCTTTGTTCTATATGTATTTTAAATGATAACTTCAAATATTATGACGGATGGTCGTGCGATGAAGCGCTCGTCTGTCGATCTGAGGGTTTCACACAGATTATATACGATATCTAAATCTGTGAGGCTTCAAGTTTGATCTTGGATGTATTTCACGGGAATTTTTCAGGTCATGACTAAAAAGTCTCCCGTTGTGCCTCCATGATCACCGCACCATCGGCTATGGTGGGGATGAAAAAAGGGTGCTGCAAAAAACCGTCCCGTAGTGGTTGATAGGCATATCATCATTCACAGGGACTTCACATATAGGACTAGAGACAGTGTGTGTGTTTGTGTATGTGTGTGTGTGTGCTAAGTGGGGCGGTGGGGGTGAGGGTATTAAGTGAAGTACATTGACCGTTTGTTTCGTCATCACCACCTACTGCAGGTCGTGACCAACTGACGGAGCTCAGATAGACACACACACACACACACACACACGTACACACACACACACACACACATAAGACATTTGTCATTGTCTTTGTCATCACGAAAGACATCAATAGAGGTCTCACATCTGTCTTTCATCAGCCTGTGTTATATATTGGTACTATTGTGTCTCAGGCTTAAGTTCATTAATTATGTAGCTGGTGGCGTGTGAAGTGGGGCGCATGGCAGCTTCATTGACGATGTTTTTCCCCAAGTCAGAGAACATGAGAAAAGAAAAAAAAAATCTGAAAGGACGTCTGCCCTCGAAAATTAATTTATGAGTTTAAATTGATGTCTCTTGTTATTTTCCAACTCCCACGCAAAGTTCGCAACTTTTGAAATGAAATTACAGGTGAAATTACAGGTGATTCAGTGAGCCCAACCGTTGATAGGTGAAGTTGGCCACCGCAGCACCCCCACCCCCCCACCCACCCCCATAACCCCTACTCTCCCACTGCCCAACTGGTAACCTTGCGGGGGGGGGAGGGTCTTTCCTTTCATTTTTTTGTATAGTATTTTATTTTGTATAAAGGACATCAATTTAGCAATTAGCTACCAGTAAACATGATTATCATTTATTACTAGCACATTGCAACTAGCTAACAGTAATATGATTATCATGTATGGTTAACACATTTGAACTTGATGTCAGTGAAATGGTGGGACGGATGGCCGAGTGGTGTAGATACTCGACTGTCGGCCTGAGAGTCCTGGGTTCGCTGTGACTAAAAGTTAAAATTTTTAGTTGAAAATTTGTTAAAGTTAAAGTTTAAAAAAAAATAAAAAATTTGTTGTTGCCTATCATTGATGTCAATGCGACCTTTATAACGAAGAAACAACTCCTTCCCCCTTTCCCTTTAACCCCCCCCCCCAACGACATCATCCTCTCGTTTATAGTTTTACCCACCCCCACCCCCTCTCTCCTCGGCTATTGTTTCCTTTACCAGTTAGCTGTCCAC
This sequence comes from Bulinus truncatus, assembly GCA_021962125.1. Lineage (NCBI taxonomy): Eukaryota > Metazoa > Mollusca > Gastropoda > Planorbidae > Bulinus > Bulinus truncatus. The sequence goes on along the minus strand of JAGDYQ010000036.1, from coordinate 6,437,042 downwards.
CCAAACCAGACTTGAATACCAAATTTTACCCCCCCCCCCCTTTCCATTCCTCCTTTCCTGGTTATTTTTTTTTTTTGCCAGTTTTGTTGAGATTTAACATTATGCACGAGTTAGCACAGTTGGACAACGCCCAGCTGTCATATTTACCGTATTGTGTGCTACATTTGTAGCTAATGTGTATGTATGTATGTATGTATGTATGTATGTATGTATGTATGTATGTGTGTGTGTGTGTATGTATGCATGTATGTATGCATGTATGTATGTATATATGTATGTATGTATGTGTGTATGTATGTGTGTATGTATGTATGTATGTATGTATGTATGTGTGTGTGTGTGTATGTATGTATGTATGTATGTGTGTGCACTGTTGGAGAAAGAAATGAATGTCGTAAAACAATGGTCCCCAACCTTTTTCTCGACCAAAACGTCAACGTTTGATCATTTCACCTCGGTCCTCTGAGAAATGGAGGTGGGGGTGGGTGTTAATTATTTATCTTTTAGATTGTTTTGATTCACAATGTCACTGCAGCTCACAGTCACCCAGCTCCCGGTTAACCTCTCGTCCTTGAAAAGTTGAACACTCTCTCTCTCGAGAGAGAAAGAGAGAGAAATACAGCACAGTAAATAAAAAGGAAATAATTGTATGTTTTTTGGGCGGTTGGGCAGGGGGGGGGGATGGGGATGGTGCGCCACTGTTATAAAACACTCATTACAGAAAGCTATTGTTTACTTATTTGTTTAAAGTTTAAATTTAGAATGGACGCCGCACAGACACAAGAATGGAGAGAGCCACGCCTGCACGTAGAGCGATGGCTCCAAAAACTGAGCACTGGAAGGTCTCCTTGCGCTCACTGACAAGTGGCGGGCGATAAGGGGGTTTCTCGTCCATGGCGTGATTAACATGCACGCACCTTAACGCTATAAGCGTTTAAACCTACGATAGGCCATAATGGATCCGTTGCAGAAATGGGGTTTCTTGTATGGATCTTTGAGTATACAGCTTAAGAACCGGTGTCCTTAAATCTAGTTTAGTTGTTTAATTTTTAGCCTTGAGGTAAAAAAATAAAAGTATTTAATATAAACAACGTTCAATCACTCGCTTGTTTGTTTTTGTATGTACCAGTACTCGCCCCTGATGGGCAAACAAAATTTAAATAAAACTAAATGCGGTAAAATTTTTTTGTTACATAGTAATACTATAATTCTATTTTAAGACAACGTGTAGTAATACTTTGCTTGAGGTATCCCCAACTTAATTTATTCTTGAACCATAAGTACCATAAGTACTATTTAAAAATTTTTTTTACCAGTATTTATTTTTTTAACCTTTTTTTTAGATACCAAAAAATCTATACATATTTTTTTAGCACATCTTAGAAATGTGTGGGTCTCTAGAAATATAAAACTACACTGTTTAATCACACTCTAACTTAGATTTTGTATAAAAGGAAAGTGGTAATCAATTAACAAAGTTGGCCAAGCTTGACATCACTTGGGCATATATCTTATAAATCTCTTACATTTATATTAATCGAATGGAATTTTGAGAAGCCAGGATTTTTAGGTAAGTAACTTCGAACGCATGATGTGCCGCATTAAGCAAAAGTATACAGAGGTCATAAATTCACATGTATATATAGAAAGAGGCTGTGTAATGTATAGTATTATTTTCTGTAAGTCATTAAAAAGTAGCAAATGAAATTTTACTGAAAAAAAAAAAATAAAGGATCAACATCTTTGTATGCATTTTGTTTTAATTTCATAATCTATTTTATTAACTTTTGCCCAGCTGCAAAGAGCAAGGGTCGGCAAATTTTTTGAATCCAGGGCCACAGTGGATTATTATTACATTTGTCAGAAGATCGGAAATAGGACAGAACTTGACCAATATTTTATGGAATGAATTTCTACACGAATTAATATGAATTAAACGGACTTATAATACAATCGCGGGCCATATCAAATAGCCAAACGGGCTGTATCAAATAACCAAACGGGCTTTATCAAATAGCCAAACGGGCTGTATCAAATAGCCAAACGGGCTGTATCAAATAGCCAAACGGGCTGTATCAAATAGCCAAACGAAGTTTTCTGGCTCTTGAGCTAAAGCATTGGTCTATAAAATCAGTGAGCTTGGTGTTAAGGTTGTGACGACTTCGTTTTAGATTTGTGACACAGTCTGTAAAGTCAAGTTCTACATTTGTCGTACATCAAAGATCTAGACATGCCTGCGCTTGTGACACGGCCATCACAACAATGATCAGGGTTTGGCCAAGTTATTGAATTCGTTAGGTATAATATTGAACTAAAATTATCACAAAATGGCAGCATCACATCTCAACTTTTCTGTGGGCTATGCTGCACCCAACAGGATCATACAATAAGTGTAAAGTCTGTGATGAGGGTGGAGTGGTCGGAGGGTTGTAGTCAACATGTTCCTTCGTGTTTACCAGATTAAAACTAACCCATCATAAAATTCTCGTGTGGGGACATATACTATGGGGGAAAAAAAGGTCTGCATCGTCAATGAAGCTGCCATTCGCCCCACTTCACACGTCACCAGCTACACAATTAATGAACTTAAGCCTGAGACACAAAAGTAACAGCTTCAACAAAAATACTGTAATAGTGTCAACTGTAGTAACTCTTCACAGAGCGGTTCCCTGACATCTCATCATACGAGACATTTCATCATTGCAGCATCATTATAGCAATTCATCATTGCAACATTTCACCATTATAGCAATTCATCATTGCACATTTGCAAACATAAGTACATGTTGGTGTAATTAAGTAATTAACATACTGGGCAATTTTGGCATCATGTTGAAACAGTTACCTAACCCTAACCCTAACCCTATAATGATGAAATATTGCAATGATGAAATGTTGCAATGATGAACTGTCTCATATGATGAGGTGTCTAGTCACCTCACAGAACATACTCTTTTTTTTTTAAATCATACCTTTCAAGGTCGCAGGATAAACCTGCTACCGTACAGGCATGGTATTTGAGTCCCCCCTCCCTGTGCCAGCTTTTCTGCCAGCACTGTTTTATTGTAAGACCGCCTCGATTATTACCAAAAGGCAATGAGAAGCGATGATCTCTCAAAGCAAATGTCTTCAGAAATGAATATTATTTCTTTCTGAACTATTTGCTACATATTGTATTCGAAATCTGATTGAGTGTACAGACCACTCTTTTGCGTTTGACGGAGAGGAAAATGATATAAATGCAAATTACGTCACATAGCTCCGTACATGTATAAATAATGCACTATCGACTGTGGTGGTATGGATGAAAGAAAGGCATCATAAAAACCTTCCCATTAGTGGTTTATGGGATCTAAGAGATTGCATCTCATCCTTAGAGGGACTTCACACACACGAGTATAATAGAGCATTGCCGCTAACACCGTCCTGTAGTGATCAAAATAAGAAAGTTTGTGTGGTTTATATCAACGAGTGAGACCACATACTACAAAAAAAAACAGAAGTGAATGATAAATAAATATTTATTTTTATTTCATTTCCACATTGTAAAAGAACAACAACAATAATAACTACAAATACACTTCAAAACTATATTAAGTGCCCATAAATAATGATTAAATTTTTTTAATTTGATAATGGGCGGTAACTATGTAATTTTTTTCTGAGTTATCGTACTTTTGTCTACAAAAAAAATATGCCAATGTACAGTTATAATGTTTAACGATTGCATTGGGAATATATCTAGGTTGTGGAGGTTATTTTATACCTAAATGTAGTTTTTTTTTTGTTTTGTCAAATACATCATATACGAAAAGCAAGTGTAAATAAATAAAGCATATACATAGTTACAAGTGGCTATGTTGACACTTTTTGCGTAATGTTGCTGACAGCAAGGTGAAACAGAAAAGCGAAAAAAATAATGTAGCTTTATTTTAATTTTTTTTTTTTAAAGAAATAAAGCAAATAATATTTCATTGCATGTAGTCATAAATTTTTGAGAACCACAACATGTTCATATTAATATAAATATTATCAAACATAATTTATGCATAACAATTGAAAACACGCGCACAGAGCAGTTCTGAGGATTTTTGGAGCCCATATAATAAACGACCTGTAGTTACATTCTGACATTAAGGAGGGAGGGCTAAGGCCCACTTATCTGTCTGAGGTTCTGAATTATCAGATTTGATAATAAATAGCAATATTATGCGCTGTGGCGTAGCGAGGGGTGGGCATCATGCCCCGGGCGCTACTCACAAAGGGGCGCCAAATGGTATATTTTACATATAATATTATATGGTTTTCGAATGGGGGGGAGGCGCTATAAAGGCATTGTGCCCCGGGCGCGAGTTAAGCTCGCTACGCCACTGATTATGGGGCCCCTGGACGATCGCATTGTCTGCCTATGTGGTCGGCATTTTGTTCCCATTCGGTAGGTAAATTTTCCTTTTGCTATGCTCAGCTCTGCATACACACACACACACACATACTAATAATTATTAAAAAAACTGAACCTATTTCATTTATCACAATCAATTTATAAATAACGTGCCCTTACACATGCAAAGTAATAGGAGCTAAGGTTTTGTTCTTTAGACTGTAACCATGGTGAAAGTGCGCATTCAAGAAATTATATACTCTGGTGCGCATTTTATGTATTTAATATCAACAGCGTTGTTTTTTTATTCACAATTTTCCCCACCCACAGGTCGGCTGCACACCATTCTGTGGAATTACACAGGTTCCTGTGTAGTCATGCTGTGTGAATCTCCATCCCCACCAACTCCCGTGTTGCCTCTACGACCACTGCAACGAGGGTTTGGGGAGGATGTAAAATAAAGTCATTTTTCACTCTTTTACAGCTGTATGTTTCACAACTGTTTGTCGGATAATGCTTAAAAAGTTAATGTCATATATATTACAGAATTTTCGCTCTGCACTGAAATTAAGGTTAGGATTAGGATTAGGAAATAACATTGTTTGCACTTGTATGCCTATTACTTCGATCAAAATAAAACAATAATTGCACAGCTCATTAAGTCATTATTAACATCCAATCAAAAAACAGCTTTGAATGAAAATGGTGTATATATGTATACATTTTTTTTTTAAAAGGGAGGTGAGAATAAAATGATATTAAAAGTCTCTGTCCATCTGTGCTTGAGCCAACGATCAGAAATATTGACCCCTACCCCCTTTTACCTCCCATTCTATTCCGAGGTGCCGCCTCCTGACAATGGGCGGATCTACTTTGCAGCCCAATCTGAAGAGGTTAACACGGGGATATGATTTAAAATGTGAGCACAGAATTTAAGTTTTGATTCTGCTCTCAGCCCAGGCCCGTAGCGTGCGGGGGGGAGCCAGGGGGGGCCGGGCTCCCCTGCGCTTTGTCTGGCCCCCCTTGCTTATTTGTTTTGCTTAGTAAAATGTATTACCTGCCCCCCCCCCCGCTATTGCCTGGCTTCTGATATAGAATGCCTGGCCCCTGCTGTAGAATTTTCACGCTACGGGGCTGTCTCAGACTCTACATTGCTGGTCAGTCTTTTACTTCTTTTTTTTTTTGGCATCTCAGTTCCAGAAAAAGTTTTTGATTTTTAATGTTTTTAATTTAAGTTCTTGACCAGTGAAACGTGAACAGCTCCCTTACTATTGCGTTTACAGGCAATGTCAACTTTAATATGTATCTTATATTTTAAAAAAATATGGGTCAATTTTTCTAAACTGTAAATAGACGCTTAGGGAAATAAATAAAAAAATACAAATTTGTTTTCAATCCAGCTATTTGTTTAAAACTATATTTCGGCTAACTGAAATCCATGTTTTTTGCCAAAAACAATAATACAAAAAAATTACTGAACTGATGAATGTGTCATCCATATGTTTCTTTCTATATATGTGTCAAATTTAGTTGTTTTTTCAAAGGTTTTATATGCACATATTTTCTATGCAGATGTGAAAAAACACCTTCTCATGCCGTTTTCATTTTAGTATTTGGGCTGCTGGACACAGCGAAGGTAGTCGAGTTTTGAGAATCGTCAGCAGACACCAGAGAAGAGGCAGCGAACGAAGGAGATGAAGAAGCGAGCGGCGGTGATGACATTGTTGTCGTGCTCGACCGATTCTCAGCTCCAAGGATGTGTGACGTTAGAAGCTGAAAAGAACTCTTGATGTTCTCCAAAATCTGCTGTATCTCCTGCTTCGCCGAGGTGGCAGTTAAAATTTTGGAAGCTTTTTCTGCGAAGAGGTTCTGCTCTGAGGTCTGGGGCGCTTTATTCGATGGGGCTTGATGCGCGTTATTCTTTGGAGTCTGGGTCGAAGATGGTGAAATATCTTGTTGGGGCGCCGGCGCGTTTCCGGTGTCGTTATCTAATGTCTGAGAAACGGGCTCGAAGTCGTCAAGGGCGTCGTTAGTGAGCATCACCTGGCGACGCTCCACCATGGCGGCAGCAGCTACAGGGTCGGCGCTTGTAATTGTTTTGGTGGTGGTGGTGGTTGACGCCGTTGTCAACATATTGCTGGTGGTGGTCGATGGAGTGGAAGTCGTCGGCGCCGAGGTTGTTCCCGTAGTATCAACAACAGCCGCCGCCGCTGAAGTCGATATTGAAGCTGCTGTTGTTGTTGTTGTTGGCGATGCTGTGGAGTTGGTGGCGGTAGCTGGCGGCTGGTTGACCTGGGGGAAGTCGTCGAACAGGTTGGGTGAAAATACCAAAAGGCTTTCGGACTCGTGTGGTTGGACGTTCGAGTTTCCGGATGACCCCTGAGAGCCGGTGCACCCGATGGCGCCCTGCGAGCACACGCATTCATATTCACAAGGAGCCTGCATATGAAAAATATTAATATTAGTTTATCAGTTAATTACATCATTTAAAATAAACAAACGAACAACAGAAACAGACACAAAATAAAACTGCAAATTATTTCATTATTATTAGCGTACAGCTTCATGCTTTATATTTTCTGACCTGTCTAAATACATTGTGGATATATCAGTTTATACTAACTGATTGATCAATACACTATTGTCCGTGTTTTTGCAGCATCCGACTCTCGGCGCATGGGAAGATAATTATGTAGGTACAAGTGTTTAATCTATTTAAAAGTCACTAGTGTTACGATAGGTTGATATCGACTAGTTATCATAATGAACGATAACTCTGTGTGTGTTTAATTTGAACTTATCTAAACAGAAATATATATGGCATGCAGATAAACACTCTACGCATGATAGATTGATACATACTATAGATAGACAGACAGACAGACAGACAGATAGATAGATAGATAACAAGATAATAGATTGATTAACGAATCGATATACAGATGGATGGATCAATGATTAGATCGAGCCAGGTCGCTGCATTATGTTGTGGTAATCCGCCTAATATTAAACTTTGCTGTCAAATATTTCAGTTATCAAGTGCTATTTCAGACCTAGTTAGGTCACTCTTGTTACTGGACACAGTTCTGAATTTTGATTTTTTTACTACCTCCACAGAGGTTCGAAATCACACACTTCACCATATATGTCAAACTCCCAACATGCCCGCCACCCGAAATGAGTACAGTGGATTCCGCTTAATTGGGACACCGCTTAAGTGGGACAGCCGCTTATTTGGGACAATTCTCAAAGAAACCAAACCAAGAAGCCAATAGTAAATTTCAGTGGCGTCACTAGAGGGGTGCGGGGGGGGGGTGCGGACCGCACCGGGTGACACCCTCACAAGAGGTGACACCAAAATGCAAAATATCTAGTTTTAGGCCTATATTCTTATTTTGTAATTTAAAATAATTCAAAGCCGTATTTAATTTTTAAAAATAAATAAAAATATATCCGATTATTAACATCAAATGACTTTATAAGGCTTCGAAAAAAATTAATGCCAAATATAAAAATATCTCCGATTATTAACAGACACTGCGTACTTTTTATTATTAATTATTTTAATGAAATTATTGGTACACTTACACTGACCTATAGATATCAATTATATATTCTTCTATTGTCGTTGTAAATTTATTTATAAATTTTGCTAAGAATGCTGTATGTCTATGGGATGTCATGAAAGGGGTGACACCATGAGTTACCGCACCGGGTGACACCAACCCTAGTGACGCCACTGGTAAATTTGTATGTTTAATTGGGACAGCCGCTTATTTGGGACAATCATCAAAGAAACCAAACCAAGAAGCCATTGGTAAATTTGTATGTTTAATTGGGACAGCCGCTTAATTGGGACAAAAAGCCTCTGTCCCGATGTGTCCCAATTAAGCGGAATCGACTGTATATAAATGCACAAATGAGGACACCGTAATTCTCACCTTAAATCTGCATGTAGCGCCGCCTATCGAGCACAGTTCGGAGAAAGTGACACACGGGTCGAAGTTTCTGTCACTGCACATGGAGGCGGATTCTGTCACACCAACAGCTGCACTTAGAAGCAGAATGACCGATTTCCACAACATGTTTATTGTGATGTTTTTTGTTTGACTTTTGATCAATTCCTGAATCCGCTCACGCACAAAATGAGAATTGTTTCTTTTTTTTTTAAGTTGCAATTACTATTTTTTTCTTTCCGTAATGAAACCAGGTTGTAGGAGAGGTATCTTAAAGCTTGTTAGAAGATTCTAATTATTATAATTAATATTTTTAAAAGTCAATGATTGGCTCAGAATATTTTGTTTATCTGAAAATACACAAAGAATAATACATAATTAGTTCACAGTAAGTATAAAATAAGGACATATAAAAAATTATTGAAACAAATTCGGTATCTGGCGTACTTTGACAAGTCAAAGACATCAAGACAAGTATTAGCAGCAATTCACGGGATGACGTCATTTAATTTTGCGGTAACTTGTTCCTTCGTATAATTTTCGTCCAGTTTTTTTTTCTCTATTTGTCCAGTTTAAGCAGTAGGTGTTTTATACATGACTTCATTTTTTTTTTTGACGAATTTGTTTATTTTGGCCTTCACTTTTTTATTTTGTTCCATAGCCTCCGCCCTGACAACTTTTTATTTTTTTAAACAAAAAAAAAAAAGCTAAGAAAAAAATAAAGTTAAAAATTTTGAAGCAAGAAGAGGGGGGGGGGGGGGGTGAGGGAAAGATTAATGGAACGTCTTACTAGTTTTTGACATAAATGTGTATCTGGCATGCAGATTGTGTCGTTGGGCGTCTGTCTCGGCATATATAACGTCATTTACCGAAATACGTTTAATTTTGTGGAGGAATTCATGATTTGAATACAAACTTTTGTTTAATTAAAAAAAAAAGACAAACTGTACAAACCTATAATGTTTTCTTATTACGTAAAGGTGACGGTGGTGTACAGTTTTGTACAATGTACAAAGAATTAGTTTGGGGAGTTGGGGGGGCGGGGGGTGATGAATATGCTGTGTATAAAAGAAGGCTAGATATTACTACAGTGTTTATATGTCAGAGGCAGGCCCAACGACAGAAATTTCGGGCCCCTGGGCAGGACTGTCACGGGCCCCCCCGTGTTGATAATAATATTTTCAAAAGTTGATTGGCCAGCTCAGTCCGGGCCCCTAAAACTCGCCGGGCCACTGGGCATTTGCCCTCCTCTCGGCGGCACTGGTCAGTGGTCAGCTCCAGTTCAAGAATCCATTTGAGGGTCGGGATTCAAATACGTTGCCCACCCTTGATACAGGACCAAATACACATTCGGTAGAGCCGGGGGGGGTATATGTGCCCAAAGTATATAGATAGGCCATAAAATATGAAGCATAATGCAGAGGCGTACGTTGAGAGGGGGGGTAGGGCTCAAAATTCAAAAGTCCTCCCAGGCCCCAGCTCAACCCCCCCCCATAATTTTGTTTACATTAAATATGTCATGTCATAGTGTCATTCCTCCCATAGCCGAGAGTGCACAGGCTGTGAAGGCACTAAGAGAGGGCACATGCTGCATTGTAGGTGGACGGATAGTTGTGTGGTAAAGCGCCCGACTGTCGACCTGGGGGTCCCTGGTTCGATCTCCGGTGAAGACCTATGGATATTTCAGGTCATGGCTTAAGTCCCCGCTATATCTCCCGTGGTACCTCCACGGCCATTGCACCTTATCGTCCATTAGTGGTTTATATGATCTAAAGAGATTTCATTTCATCCTTTCCGGCACTTCACACACGGGGGATAAACAATATTCATTCAATTCTTAATCGTTGATTATGAAACAAGATCACTTTGAGCGTGTTTACTGTAAAGTTTTGCAAAAAGAATAACCGTTTGGTAGTCTACAATCAAGGCACAAGGGATTTAACTCTTGAATACGGTATTTCCCCCCTCCCCTTTCCTTTTTCGCCTAAGACGTGCTAATTATAGATGGGAATAGCAGCTTTTAAAATAAATTATGTAGATTTTTTGCGACCATTATGCATAAACCTTCTGTTATTTCGTTTCTACTTAAACGTTTTAATTTCACCTACGTCATATTACACGCAAGAACCAGAAATATTAAAAACAGCCTGTGTTGTTTTTTTGACCCATTAATTAATTACTAAAAAGAGGAATTGCGAAATACTAACTTCGTTTACGTCCTGAGTTGTTCCAAGAAGTGGAAAGCGTTCTTGGCAGTGTAAAGAAAGACATCGGACCACAGGGAAAAACAATAAAAATCATACATGTGTACCAGAGTGGTTTTATTAGATAGAGATAACTAAGAGACTGCCTGTTCCAAACATGAAAAACTTACAAGTGGCCCAGGACTAAAATGATTAACAGTTGGGGTAGGGGGGGTCAAAGAAGGTCCCAGTTTTCAAAGGTTATTAGGGGACCCAATAATGAGAAGCGGTGACTGTGGAGAACAGGGTTCTCACACATTGGTTACAATGTAGATCCGGAAGATAGGATAATATATAAAGTAATTCTTTGAGAGGTTAAATCAAGAGTTCAGGGTTAAATCTTTGGGGATAGAGTCTTGACATTTTCTAGCGACCCGAGTTAGGGACTTGACTTATGATACCTTAGCCTTTGTTCCCAGAGGCCACCTAAACTACTATTGCCTAGCGGCCCCTAATTTACCTTTGCCTATGGCCCCAAATGACCATCACCCAGATCCCCCAAAATGACCATCACCCAGATCCCCCAGATGACCATCACCCAGATCCCCCAGATGACCATCACCCAGATCCCCCCCTCAAAAAAGCGTAGTAATGACTCAGATGTGGTTCTTACATTTCTGCGATTCGCGGACCCACTGCGGGACCTTTTCAGTTAAAAGCCGTCGTGGGCTAACAGTATAATGAGTGTGAAATAGTCAAATATAAAGAAATACCATAAATGTATTAGTGTATTGTGACTTCTGTACAACTGTATCGTGTTTTATACTAGACAATGGCTATATTCACTATATAAACAAATATTACAGTCATGGGCGTATTCATGGGAAGGGGGAGGCAAGGGGGGCATTAGCCCCCCCCCCTACATTTTGAAAAAAATGTCTTAAAGTTGTTATTTGCCCCCCCCTGGAAAACCTTTTGCCCCCCCCCTGGAAAAATTCCTAGCGACGCCCATGATTACAGTACAAACGTATCGTGTTTTATACTAAACAATGGCTACGTTCACTATATAAACAACTATCACAGTACAACTGTATCGTGTTTTATACTAAACAATGGCTACATTCACTATATAAACAACTATCACAGTACAAAGGTATCGTGTTTTATACTAAACAATGGCTGCATTCACTATATAAACAAATATCACAGTACAAATGAACTTGTCACTGACGTCACTTTGAGTTGTTGTTTTTTAGTTTGTTCAAGACAGGAGCACACGCATTCAGTAACGTAGGGAGGGTATTGGAAAGGGGGGGGGGTGGGTTGTGCGGCAAAACTTGGTAAAGGCACCGATAGGTAGGAGGGGGGCGCCGAAGATATTGGGGGGGGAGCGCAGGGCGCCACAGTACCCAACTTCGGCTCTGCCCACATCTATGGCAGAATTTACAGTAATGGGGGGGCTCGCTTCGTTTTCATCACGTGACCTAGTACACATTCATATGTCAACAATGTGATTAACACATACAATAAAAATTATAGTACAATTCACTGTACAACTACATGTTATGCCTTTATCTGCAAACAGATGGAAAGTTATTGATTTAAGGGTTCGATTTTCTCTCTGCCTCTGTCTATGGGAGGTGGTAATCCAGCGAGCGTGTAGTTCGATATGGAGCGAAAATGAAAACAAAACAAACACATCAATAATGTTATATTGGGACGGATGGCCGAGTGATGTAGATGCTCGACTGTCGACCAGAGAAGTCTGGGTTCGATACTTTTGAGATATAAGGTGCAATTAGTCCAGTATTGATTGGATACCTATTCTACACTTCATCAGCCCCCTGATAGCCCTTTGGGGTTAAGGGATGTTTCTAAAAAGTTTTCTCGTAGAGATAATAATGACGTAAGCAAACGACTTCATATTATAACATCGACATTTAAAAAAAAAACAAATATGAGATTACTTAAGTAAATAATATCACAAAGTAACTATGAACTGCGGCAGTAATAACACTTACCAAATGAACAGCTCAATATTGCAATAAACAGAAGGATTTATAAACATACAACAAGTTATGATGGCTGGTATCACGAATATGTAATTGTCAAATCGAAATAAATAGATTAACGGAATGTTGACTTCCAGTGCTATTGAATCTTGTTATAGTCTAAACAATAGGCCGTATTCACTCTAATAAAAGCACACAGTACAAATGAGTCTGAAATGACTTAACATAAATCGTCACTTTTGAGTGTATGTGTGTGTGCGTGTGTATGTGGTTTTTTTTTGTTGTTCGGGTTCGCTCAAGAGGAACACACGAGTCAACAGGTGAGAAGGAAATAACGGGACTCCAGTAAATAGCTGTCCAGATTAGGCTGACCTGAAGGGGTGAGGGTGGGGGGGGGGAGGACAGGGAAGGTTGCTGGGCCGACATGATCTATTCCTGAATGACATATACACTCTTACACACATGCACGCACACAAATTTACTGAGGCACACAGAGAACAGATTAATTAAAACTAAATTGCGAACTTTACTTTTGTTTTAAAAAAGAAGTACTTCATGTAATAAAAGTCTGTTATATGTTCACGTAGAAAATCCATCTATTATCATTGAACTTATTTATATATTTAAATATTTAAATTACCGGTGGTCCTGCCCGAGTAGCAACGAATGGATTCGGGAATACTTTTAAAAAGATATATAAACCACTTTCAGGAGAAAGTTTCCACATTTTTATTATTTTTTTTTTTTGTTGTTGCCCACAACTGATACCATTTTTATTACAATAAAATGCTCTTAGTTTAATGAAACACAATTACACCCCACTCCTCCTCCTTAATGTGTATGTATATGCCACCATTCAGTATTCACAGCTGGCGGAGGTGACGGATGTGGTCGGCACACAACACCCTTCCTCTCCGTCCCACTCAAGCACACCTGCGCAGCCTGCCATTTCGGGCTGAGGGTACAGGCACACTACACCCTCCCCTCTGTGCGAGTGGCAGGAAAAACCCCTTGCCTTGCCATTCTGGCCGATCGGCAGTACACACACCCTGCTGGTCTGGCAAGTTTAGGCAAGGATTAAAACCCATTTTTCTGCCGTCCCTGCAGATGATAGCGGGTACACTCACCCCGCCGCTCTGTAGGCATGGCAGACGTGCATCAGCGCCGCCAACAGTGCTGGTGTGGTAGGCACACTACACCCTACCATGCTGGCAATGGCGGCGTTAAAAAAAAAAATATTAAAAAAAAAAAAAAATGCCACCATTTAAACCGCCATGCAACACAACCTACATAAGACAGTAAACACTGAGGATGTCGGGAATATAGAAACATATATACACATGACCAAAAAAAAATCGTTTTTGGACAGTCAATGGTTGGGAACCAGCTAAAAGTTTGTTGTTTTTGTTTACTAGAAAGTCGTTTATATATTTTCACTGCTTTTGAATCTGTACCTTGCTTTTGGGGCAGCCCCTCCCCCTCCCCCGAAAAAAAAAACCAACAAACAAACAACAAAAACAACAACAACTGTATCCAGACGTTGTCACTTGATTAGTTTTTCATCGGGGGGAAGGGGGTGAAAAGGGAGGAGACTATACAACGGCATCTGTCGGCGCCCTGATTTCCCGTTTAAAATGATACGTTTAAATGTTCTATAATTCTTCTATCTGCATGTATGTAAAATATAATGAGTGGTGAATGAGTGTAACGTTTATCTATGTCATACAAAAAAAAAACCAACAACAATAAGATAATTGTTGTCGTTGTTGTTGTTTGTTTACCAGGGTCACATAATATTATGAGAGTGTGTAAGGGCGTACCCAGAAGTCGAAAGTTTGGGAAACACCAATGGGACGGTTTTTTTTTTTTATGGTGCCCTTCTTTCATCCCCAACCATAGCCGAGAGTGCAATGGCCATGGAGGCACCACGGGAGATGTATCGGGAACTTGAGCCAATACATGAAAAAGCGCTCGAATGACGACCTGAGGGTCCCTGGTTCGATCTCGGGTGAGGACCAATGGATAATTTCAAATCTTGGCTTAAGTCCCCCCCCCCCGCTGTATCCCCCGCGGTGCCCACATGGCCTTTGCACTCTCGGCTATGGTTGGGGATGAAAGAAGGGCACCGTAAAAAAAAAAAAAACCGTCCCATTAGTGGTTTTATAGTTTATAATATATTATTTTTTAATAATATCGATTAAATACTTGCTACAGAATTACTATATTCTATTATAGAATTAAGGGGGTAAAATTGTCTTTCGGTCATATTACGTCTTGCCCCTCCTTAATTTTTCAAGGGGGAGCCGGCGCCCCCCTTGAATTTTGGCTTGCCCCCCTTAAGATATTTCGTTCCGCCGCCGGTGACAGCACCCTATCCTGTTCCATTATTTCCCAACAACTCATTTTAGCAAAGATTTACCACCGGGCACACAAATATTGCTCGAATCGCGGACTACTCATGTAATAACCACGGCATCAAAGATTTTGTTGGTCTTAGTCAAATTTGCATGATGATCATTAAAGTACAAAAAAAACTAAACTAAACAAAACAATGTAGACAGATCTTTTGATTGACCTATATAATACGAAAGTCTGTGGGGAGCGAGGGAGTGGGGGGAGGAGGCATTATGGGAATGGATTTCTTCACTAAGATGCTGATGGATCAAAAGAGACTGCCATGTAAATGTCACAGAAAAAAAATGTGACATTCAGACACTTGTTGTTGTGACAATTGATACAGGAAACGTTTATCCCCGCAAATGACAAAAGCCAAGAGACGACTGGGTACCTCCCACCATGAGAGAAATATGTTTCTTTTTATGGAAACTTTTTTTTTAAAGCCTCTAAATTAAAGTACTTTCTATTTTAGTTTTGGGCCAGGTAACGGAGAACGTCAACAAAGGGAAAAAAAAAGGAAAAGATCACTCTTACTTGACGTTGATTAAGTTTGAAGCCAGAATGGTCAAGAGTTACCAATCTTTGACTAAAATCTAGTTCACTACAAGTTCAAAAAGGGGGGGGGGGTAAACTAATATATAAAATAAATATTTAAAAAACAATACTTACCAATTCGAAAACATTCTGCCAATTATTATTGAAATCTTTTTTTTTTAATTTTAAACACAGTTTGTTTCGTTGCTTTTTTTTTTGTTTGCTTAGATTTACTTTATCCTAGGATTCAAACGCCAATGACCTCAACACAACACAGAGCTCTTCAAAACCTGGAAACTATGTTTGGTGACATTGGTGAAACCTGCAGCCTTATTTATAAGAAAATAGAGGTCGAAGGCGGGAATGAATGATTCATGCGTCTTTTTATTTTTACACTTTTAGACAGATATAGTTGGTGCACTTCCATCTCAGGTAGATTAATTTAGGCATATTATATATAGAAGGCACCCCCCCCTTAATTTTAGTGTCTTTCTTTCTCCTCCCGGAACAACAGATTGAAAAAAAAAAGTATTTAGGAAGAAGGGATGGTATACCAAGGGGGGGGGAATAATTATGGCAATTTGTCTTTAAAATACAAACAGTTATGTCCCTGTGTGGAAGGGGTGGGTGATTGCCGGCATCCGTCCGTCTCGGCAACGATGGTGTGGCTAAAAGGGGTGATAAGGAGTGCTTAAAAGTCAAACTGAGTGGGCAGTATAATTTTTTTTTAATGTCCCTTATTAATGATTTGTGGATTGGATTATTTTTTTGTAATATCCTAATTACCTAAATCTTATTCATCACGTTGTTCGATGGATTGCAGTCTGCTGAGTAGTATTTTTAGTATTAGTCATTGCCGATATGGTATTTTAATGTGTTTATTTTTTTACGAGGTCAAAGATAATTTATTTTTCGTATTCAGTAGGTTGAGGCCGGGGGGGGGGGCGCAGAAGAGGAGAAAAAAAAACTGGAACTTTACAATAAGAGTAGAATCTAAAAATAGAAGGTTTCAGATTTGTGTTTTGCCTTTCAATCAATGCTCTGTTCATACATGACTACGTTTTAATAGTATGGTGTGTATTAGTGGACAGACAAGTGAAGAGCCAATCAGGTCGAGATTTTTGCAAAGAAAGTCAAAGGTCAGCAAATCTTAGGCAAATCGGCAAACTCTAGCTAATGCATGCAAGGCGGAGTGGGTTGACCCTGATGCACATTTTATTGCAAATTACTGTTCTTCGACGGGGCCCCCTCATGGAATGGGCCCGTGTAGGGTCCAAAATCAGTTTTCTCTTGTAAAATTCCAGCTAGATAATTGTTCAGAGTGCATATAGATCGTTATATCAGCACACAAAAAAAATAAATAAATTTGGAAAAGCTCAAGGGTGGGCAAAACTTTTTAAACCGCAGGCCACAAAGGATTATTATATTTAAATTTGACATTAGGGCCAGGTAAAGAGCAGTTGGATGGAGAGTTTACAATTACATGAAATGTTAAAATAAAAAATGTCAGACGTCGATGCCATTTGTTGAAAATGAACGAACAGGAGCAGAGCTCGGGCCAGATCAAACAGCAGAGGCGTACCTAGAGTGGGGGGAGGGGGGGTCCAAATTCGAAAGTCCCGCCCCTGGTCCCCAGCTTGAGGGGGCCCCCAAAAATTTTTTAACATTAAATATTAATTACATTATTTTATCTCATGGTGTCGAATGTCAAAATGCAGGGGCCCCCAAAGAGGCCAAGCCCCTTGGGGCCGCCCATATCCCTAGGTTCGGCACTGTCAAATAGAGTGAAGGGCTGTAGATGGTTTGTCCATGTCTGGGCTAACTATACGCAATAATTGAAAATTCAGACCACGAAAAAGAGAAAAAAAAATAATATTTGTAAATGTACTCCAATTTTATGGCTTAATGAGGCCGCAGCGAGGGAGGGGGTCCACCACCCCCCTGAAAAACACTTGTTCGAGGCCCCTTGGTCTGCTAAAATTTCTTTAGTTTTGCTGCGCAATAGCGGTTGGCTGTGGCATGACGGGCCCCCAGTTGACATAGTTAGCCAGAGGACCTTAGAAATCCTGGATTCGCCCATGTCACTTCTAATATTAAATTCAAATTTAAAAAAAAAAGAAAAAAGTTTACTTTCTAGCTTCTCGATTGAGTGTTTATGTAGGCAAGTGCAATAACTTGGCTAGCATTACAGGAACATTAGTATGCTACATTGAGTGTTTATGTAGGCAAATGCAATAACTTGACTAGCATTACAGGAACATTAATATGCTACATTGAGTGTTTATGTAGGCAAGTGCAATAACTTGGCTAGCATTACTGGAACATTAGTATGCTACATTGAATGTTTATGTAGGCAAATGCAATAACTTGGCTAGCATTACTAGAACATTAGTATGCTACATTGAATGTTAATGTGCAAGTGCAATAACTTGGCTAGCATTACTGGAACATTAGTATGCTACATTGAATGTTTATGTAGGCAAGTGCAATAACTTGGCTAGCATTACTGGAACATTAGTATGCTACATGGAATGTTTATGTAGGCAAGTGCAATAACTTGGCTAGCATTACTGGAACATTAGTATGCTACATTGAATGTTTATGTAGGCAAATGCAATAACTTGGCTAGCATTACTGGAACATTAGTTATGCTACATTGAGTGTTTATGTAGGCAAGTGCAATAACTTGGCTAGCATTACTGGAACATTAGTTATGCTACATTGAATGTTTATGTAGGCAAATGCAATAACTTGGCTAGCATTACTGGAACATTAGTTATGCTACATTGAATGTTTATGTAGGCAAGTGCAATAACTTGCAGCTAGCATTACTGGAACATTAGTTATGCTACATTGAATGTTTATGTAGGCAAATGCAATAACTTGGCTAGCATTACTGGAACATTAGTTATGCTACATTGAGTGTTTATGTAGGCAAGTGCAATAACTTGGCTAGCATTACTGGAACATTAGTTATGCTACATTGAATGTTTATGTAGGCAAATGCAATAACTTGGCTAGCATTACTGGAACATTAGTTATGCTACATTGAGTGTTTATGTAGGCAAGTGCAATAACTTGGCTAGCATTACTGGAACATTAGTTATGCTACATTGAATGTTTATGTAGGCAAATGCAATAACTTGGCTAGCATTACTGGAACATTAGTTATGCTACATTGAGTGTTTATGTAGGCAAGTGCAATAACTTGGCTAGCATTACTGGAACATTAGTATGCTACATTGAATGTTTATGTAGGCAAATGCAATAACTTGGCTAGCATTACTGGAACATTAGTTATGCTACATTGAGTGTTTATGTAAGCAAGTGCAATAACTTGGCTAGCATTACTGGAACATTAGTTATGCTACAATGAGTGTTTATGTAGGCAAGTGCAATAACTTGGCTAGCATTACAGGAACATTAGTTATGCTACATTGAGTGTTTATGTAGGCAAGTGCAATAACTTGGCTAGCATTACTGGAACATGAGGTATGCTACATTAGATGTGTGAAAAATAAATAAATACACATTACTAACTGGTTATTCTTTACGTGTTTATGTAGGCAAGTGCAATAACTTGGCTAGCATTACTTGAACATGAGTATGCTACAATGAGTTAAATGTTTATGTAGGCAAGTGCAATAACTTGTCTAGCATTACAGGAACATTAGAGATTAATGCTACATTGTGAGTGTTTATGTAGGCAAGTATGCTTAATAACGTTACAGTTAGATTAGTATGCTTATTAGATATTTTTATGTAGGCAAATGCAAATAACTTGGCTAGCATTACTGAACGTGGTTATGCTACATTGAGTGTTTATGTAAGCAAGTGCAATAACTTGGCTAACGTACTGGAACATTATTTATGCTACATTGAATGTTTTATGTTGGCAAATCACAATACTTAGCTAACATTGCAGTTTATGCTACATTAGTGTTTATGAGGAAGTGATGCAATAACACTTGGCTAACATTCACTAGACATTGATTCTCTTTTCATTCAGTGTTTATGCTGGTAAGTGCAATAGCCCGGCTAGCATTACTGGAACATTAGTTATGCTACATTGAATGTTTATGTAGGCAAATGCAATAACTTGGCTAGCATTACAGGAACATTAGTATGCTATCTACTACGGCAGTGTTCCGCAAACTTTCGTCATCTGTGTTCCCCATTTTTTTTTTCATTTTCATAATACTGAGTATCTACAGTATAAAAAAAATCATATATTATTTTTACGATCATTGTGTTCCCCCCATTTCATTATTTTCCTTTGTACGTTATATTGCACCCAATATTTGTCTGGCAATTTACAGCGTGTACTCCCGCCAAACTCTCCCCGTACCCCCGAAGGTGCGCGTACCACAGTTAAGGAAAAACTGTAGTAACGGAAGGGGATGGGGCTATATATAAACTAACAAGTTCAATTCTTTTTTTTTTTCACATTAATACATTGCATAGATGTAGGTACTTTGATAAACCCATTTCCGATGTTTTGCGATTGCCGGAAATGACCTTAAAGTGTATTAAGTATTGTGGCCGAAAGTGAGATTGCAATTTTAACGATCTAGATTCTGTCCTGTTGCTTATCCCCAATATATGTATCAATAAATTATTAAGTTCATGAAAAAGTTAGTCCTTTATCAGAAAATTAATGTTATTTCAAAATCTGCATTATTGAAGTTCGATTTTCTCAGTAACAACATGTAGTTTATAAATTAATTATGTTGAAATATTTTTATCGAACCAAAACTAATATATTCATATTCTTTATTCTAGTTTCAAAAATGCATTTTTTTAAGAATGTCTCATACCTCCTGAAGAAAATCTTTTTTAATTAAGTGATGTCATATCAGCCCTTGCTACACAACAAAAGGTCTGCTCACTAAAGGGCTACAGGTTTTATTTTTTTTCGGTATCCAAAGGTCAATTTTGAAAGAATAAATCTAATACATTATATGCTTTGACCTTTATACGATTCTAAATGTCTTTTGTTTTTGCGGAAACCCCCTCATAGAAAAAGATATTTTTTACTTTTTTAAAGTTGTATGCTGCTGTATTTTCGGTCCTATTTTAGAAACATACCACTTTGCGGAAGTAAACATTACACTGTTTACAGAGTAATATCGCTTTCTCTTTAAGAATATTTTTCCGTCTTACTAAATCAATACAATTGAAACACTGATCCTAATTTCTTGTTATCACAGTGTTTCATTTCAAATCTAAAAAATATGAGTTTAATTTGACCTTTAGATATTTTTTAAATCGCATTTATGTTTTAAATGACGATAATCAGCACTTGCATATAAGACCAATAATATATACAATACTTATTTTTGATCGCAATTCAATTCTAATTAATCATCATAAAAAATCAAATAAATATATATCACATGAATTATCATCTACACATAATCATAAATAGTTGGTGAAAATTTGAACCTTCTGTCTATAAAGACTCTCAAGATATGCAGTTTTTAAGTTAAATTTTGAACAAAATTTGATCACAAAGTTTTCTTCTCATAGCCTATAATAAAAAAAAAAAGTCACCTAAAAAAATCATAACTAAACTTACAATTAGAGATATAATCACAAATGGGGGTGTTTTGGAATGTTCTCTGCAAGATCTTTTCATCTATACTAGTTTTATTTTGATAAAACAATTTTGAATTTTTTATCAAAGTACCTAATAGATGTATACATAAAGGTTTTTTTTTTTTGACCCTTCAATATAGTGACGTAGTTTCCGGTTCAGCGGTAAACGCTAATTATCGAAAAAAAAAAAAGTTAATGACGAACGTAAATCGGCGTAACGTAACCACAAGATAAACAGATGATGTATTAACAGGATGTTATCTTTTCTATCATTACAGGTGCGTCAAAGATAAAGAAAAACAGATTGCATTGCTAACTGTCGATATGTATTTCTAGGTTCCGAGTTGATGCTGGATTAAAAGGCGGAGCACATCGGGTTCATGCAGAAACTAATGACTTCGATAAAAAGAGCGCGGAAAACTCAATTTAAACATTTGTATATTTATTTCACCCGTTTGTGTGTGTGTGTGTGTGTGTGTGTTAAGGATCAAATATTTACTTATGCGCCCGGTACCTCAATAGAGCTTAATCCGAACCTGGCTCTGAGGTTATCAGAATTTTTTTTTCCATGTGAAATGTGGGCAGAAAATTATTTTAAAAAAAAATGTGCCTACTCTCATTCTAGCGATGACTCAGCAAAAAAAAAATTACACCCCCAAAAATAATTACTGACGGACTTTTAAAATATGGTTATTTTATCTCGTCGTAGGTAGTGTTTGGATAAATTTAGTAACAGGAAACAAGGTACATGCTAATTTTGTTGTCTTGTTAAAATTTTTGGGTTGGAAGATAAAGGAGTGACTAATGGATATTTTAGTGAGATTTTTTTTTTTAAAAAAAAAAGGATCCAAAATATACTTAATGATAACGATGATATCCAAGAGGAAGTAATTTACCATTTTATCAGATCTTCAGATTTTAGCTTGAAGTTATCCTGACAGATTAATGCAATGTTCCAGTCAATGGTTGTTCATTGATTTGGGTTCTATCAGTTGTGTTTAAAACTTCATTTTGTTAATCCTCAACAAACAACTTGCAAAAATGATGCATGAGATGAGAGGAGGATAAACTCTAGGGTTGCGTGTATATGTGACAAGTGCCTGAAATGATGAGGTGAAATGCTAGTGGTCTCAAAGCCAGTAATGGGACTAGAGTTTAACGGTGCACTTCTTTCATCCCCACCATTGTCCGATGGTGCTGCGGCCTTGAGTAAGCTCCACATCTTAATGTAGTGGGGGACCTTCGCTAACCATGATCTGAAATATTCATTTTTGGTTATCACTGGGAGATCGTAAACCTGGGACCCTAAAGTCGACAGTCGAGCTCTTAACCACGACATCTCCAGTGTTATTGTCTCTGTATGTATTTCACACAGCAATCTGTATCATGGCGCACAAAAGGCACGACAGAGGGGGGGTGGGGGGTCACAACTCCAAGAGGCCCCGCATCTGTATAGAAGGCTCGGCCGCCACCAATCATGTCAATTTTTTCACGACTTATTGTTGTCAAGGGGCCCTGTGATGTGTCAGCCCTGGGGCCGCTTGTTGGCTCTCAGCGCCCCTGGCAGAGGTGCATCATACCCCGAACTCTACTACAAAAAGAGAGCCAATATGTGCTTATTTTACATATAATATTACATGGTTTTCAGAATGGGAAGAGAGGCGCTAAAAAGTTATTCGCCCTTTAGCGCAGGTAAACAGCTCATACTCCTACTACATTACGGCCTAGCAACTTCTATGCTTCGAGTACTCTTTTGGCTGGGAAGGGCATAAGTCACCTCAGTCCATGCCCCAGGCTCCATAAACGCTAGTTTCTGCCATGACTCTGCTAACAAAGACCAGCCCTACGTTTGATTAATGCATTGACCCGAAAAAAAAAAACAAATCAAAAGTGGCCAGATACAAAAAAAATGTTTTTGATATGGAAATGAACATGTATGCTTTCTCTTTTACTGCTTCCTCTTTCTGACTAATTTTATAAATGACATGCACACTTCTCGCTCATCTTCTTCCTAGAATGTGTTTTTCTGTTGGTGGATATATATAGCTATCGGAAGACTAAAGCAACGCAATTATCTCCATTCAACAATGATGTAACTTACTTTGGTTCAGTTCCACTCACCTTGTAAATTTCGATCCCAAATACATTTATGTAAGGGAAGTAATGAGGTTTTTATTTAATGTCCGAGCTGAAAGATGACACTATGGCGTCATCCAGCATACTCATGTGACAGCTGTGCTCATTGGTTCAATTCCATCATACAATAACCTCTTTCAGTCTAGTATATATGTATATTTCTATATCCATTGCTTCTATATTACTGTAAATATACTACTATTGTGTATCTTTTTTTTCGTTCTTTACTATAATTTCACATAGATTTATAACAAAAAACTATGTATTTTGTTTTTAAAAACTAAATTTTGTCAAAGTTTGTTTGTTATTTCTTCTAAACTTAAAAATTAAAATAAAAAGTTGCTACAGTAATTCAACGATCATTGACAAAGTTAAAAATTGTGACTGTGCTACACGCGCACTCGAAAGTATGTCGTCTGCAAATGTTTCGTGTGTGTTATGGGAAATAAATATAACAATGAACATATACAATGAGCGTTCGTATGCCTGACGAAACTCCAGGCAGTGTACACAAGTGCTGGACAGTGTGTTGCGTTTAAGATTGCGTGGATCTCTCAACACTGGATAACTCTAATCAAAAGTGGTGTTGGATTTTTAAAAAAAATTAGTTTCGGCTATGTGATTTTTAAAAAAATTATCATATTTTAAAATTAGGATGAATGTATCTATAGACCATGAATGCTACAGTTTTTTCCCCGCAAGGCGTATGCATTTATTGATGTGAATATTTTATAGGTATGTGAATGTTTCAATTAGTCTCGTCTTTGAATACCTATTTCAAAATAACAACTCTACAAATGTGTAGGAAAATAACATTTTGTGATGGATTCGCTTCACATAACTTTCAGTGAGCTCAAAAAACTTCACTGCTTACTGTAAGATTTTTTTTTTAAAAAGATAAAGCGTTGTTGACATGGACGGTGGGACGGTGCTAAATGGGACTGAAATTTTGTTGACCAGAGATGACCTTAAATTAGATAGTAACTCATCTTCACTGACCTTGAACAACACCTCCTTGCCTGGTAAGATATTGATTTTTTAAGGTAAAAAAAAAGTAAAGTTCCTTTAGCCCTAAAGGGCCATCGGGGCAGTTGAAGTGTAGAATTCATCTGTTTCTATAACCTCGGCATACGAAGGGATTGTGTGGTTAGCTCAACGCCCAGCCGCCTTTACTTCCCTAACTTAAGTCAGGTACCCATTTAAAGCTGGGTGGACTTGTGTGACGACTTTGAAACACATTTCACCTGGAAAAATTCCCATAGTTCTCACCGAGGATCGAACTCCGGACTCTCAGGTTGACAGTCGAGTATCTACACCACTCGGCCATCCGTCTCACGTTTTATGTAAGGTGCAATAGAAAAAAAAAGGGTAAAGTTCCCTTTGAGCCCATAAGGGCCCATCGGGGCAGATGAAGTGTAGAATTCATATGTTTCTATAACCTCTGCAGATGAAGTGTAGAATTCATCTGTTTCTTTAATCTCGGTATATAAAGGGATTGTGTGGTTAGCACAACGCTCAGCCGCCTTTAACCCCCCCCCCCCCAACTTAAAGTCAGGTACCCATTTAAATCTGGTGGACTTGTGGACTTTCACCAGGACCTAAAAAAAAATCCCAAGGTTCTCCCTAAGGTTCGAACCCACGACCCCCTCTTGTCGACGGTCGACAGCCTTGTGAAAAGGGTTTATTTTTGTGTATGTGTTTGTATGTATTTCGTATAAAACAACTAACAGTGATGGGCAAAAGTTTACTAAAAAATCTACTAATTAAAATTTAAGTAGCGTTTTAATTAGTCATACGCAAAGTTTAACTCGGTGAAATAAAGTTGAACACGGTGGAAAAAAAGTTGAACTGTCAAATATTTAATTACTTTCAGAATATGTTCAGAATGCAAGATGTTTCAGTACGCTTTGTTTCATCTATGAATTGAAAGTTATATCTGTTTATAGCTATACAAGGGATGGGTGGGGATGGACCAGATGGAGTTGCATCTGAAATTGACTGGGGTGGGGAGGGGAGGAGGTGAAATTGACTGGAAGACACCCTTTCTTACAAGAGGATAGTTTCATTCATTCATTCATTCACTCACTCACTCATTCATTCATTCATTCATTAATTCACTCACTCATTCATTCATTCATGCATTCACTCACTCATTCATTCATTCATTAAAATATGTTATGTGGTGTAATGTATGGACGGAGATAAAAGACCAACAAGTGTTGTGTGAGTAATGTACTAGTTCAGTGTCTGACGTTGAACCTGATTAAGTTATGTACTGGTTCAGTGTCTGACAATGAACCTGATTAAGGTATGTACTAGTTCAGTGTCTTACAATGAACCTGATTAAGTTATGTACTAGTTCAGTGTCTGACCATGAACCTGATTAAGTTATGTACTAGTTCAGTGTCTGACAATGAACCTGATTAAGTTATGTACTAGTTCAGTGTCTGACTTGGAACCTGATTAAGTTATGTACTAGTTCAGTGTCTGACATTGAACCTGATTAAGTTATGTACTAGTTCAGTGTCTGACATTGAACCTGATTAAGTTATGTACTAGTTCAGTGTCTGACAATGAACCTGATTAAGTTATGTACTAGTTCATTGTCTGACTTGGAACCTGATTAAGTAATGTACTAGTTCAGTGTCTGACATTGAACCTGATTAAGTAATGTACTAGTTCATTGTCTGACTTGGAACCTGATTAAGTTATGTACTAGTTCAGTGTCTGACAATGAACCTGATTAAGTTATGTACTAGTTCAGTGTCTGACAATGAACCTGATTAAGTAATGTACTAGTTTAGTGTCTGACGTTGAACCTGATTAAGTTATGTACTAGTTCAGTGTCTGCACGTTGAACCTGATTAAGTTATATACTAGTTCAGTGTCTGACAATGAACCTGATTAAGTAATGTACTAGTTTAGTGTCTGACGTTGAACCTGATTAAGTTATGTACTAGTTCAGTGTCTGCACGTTGAACCTGATTAAGTTATATACTAGTTCAGTGTCTGACAATGAACCTGATTAAGTTATGTACTAGTTCAGTGTCTGACGTTGAACCTGATTAAGTTATGCACTAGTTCAGTGTCTGCACGTTGAACCTGATTAAGTAATGCACTAGTTCAGTGTTTGACATTGAACCTGATTAAGTTATGTACTAGTTCAGTGTCTGACATTGAACAAGATTAAGTAATTTACTAGTTAATAATAATAAAACATTTTAAAAAAAAAGAGTTGGTAATAAGCTACTACTATTTTTTAAAGTTAATTTGTAACTTTTTTTTTTAATTAGTTGTAACTAAAATTGAACTAAATTTTTTTAGTTGAAAGTTTATTAAAGTTTAGCTTTAAAAAATTAGTAAATTTAGAACTCATTAGTGTTTTAAAATAAAATTGTAATAGATAAATAGTTATTTACATTACGGCAAAATTGACACACCTTTTTGTCAAATAGTTTAAAGGTGCAACTGAAATTTGGCTTCATTCCCAAATAGGCTTTTTCATTTTATTTTTAAAAAAATCACTAAACATCTTGCATCGAGGTATGTGTGTGGGTGGGTGGGTGTGTGAGGAGACTAATTTGTACACATGAGGTAGAGAATGTAGCTAACAGTATCAAAATGATTGCAGCATGCAGGGCCTTCGCCAAATTCCGCAAAAAATGCAAAAGCGGGCCCCTCTAAATCAATAATGACTTCTGTTGCCCCCCCCCCCCACAAAGCTCCTGACTACCCACCACACTCTACCATAACTTGTATCCGACAAGGAGACTTTTTTATATACTCTGATTCAAGGGGACGTAACTGATTCCCGACTATTTACTTCCAAAGGTCACCAGCAGAGGTGTGCGGATCTTGAAATTTAGCGTCCGCGTCCGTCCGCGGATTTCTATCAATGATCCGCGTCCGCAGAATCTTACAACATTGGTCTGCAGACCAGTCCGCGCGTCCGCATAGCTGAAATTTAGCTGTTTAAATGACTTGAAATTTTTTTTTATGGTAACGCTAAAGAAGATCCGCGTCAGTCCGCGAGTCCGCAACTTAACCATACAATGCGTCCGCTGTCAGTCCGCGGATTAGGAAAAGTCTGCGGATCTGCGTCCGCAAGCGGACGCGTCCGCTGTCCGCTCATCTCTGGTCACCAGGTCTACATCCGCGTTAACAATGTAAAACTGCATATTAATCAAAATATAAATGATGGTAATTATTTTTTTTTTTGTAAACATAATTATTTTAATGAGTCAACTCCCATCCCTGGCTACGTTCAATCCTGTATTCTCATAAGTAATGATTATCCACCACTAGAAGAAAGCAAATCAAGCAACTATGGAACAACAGGAACAACAACAACAAAAACCTAGTCTCAAGTTTCTTTCAACACAGTACTAAATGTAATACTGCATATTATAGCCGTCGTGATGGAGGCGTGTAGGCAGGCCCACCGACAGAAATTTCGGGCCCCTGGGCAGGGCTGTCACGGGCCCCCCGTGCTGATAATAATATTTTCAAAAGTTGATTGGCCAGCTTTGTCCGGCCCCCTAAAACTCGCCGGGCCCCTGGGCATTTGCCCCCCCTCGCCCCCCTCTCGGCGGCACTGTGTGTAGGCCATGCA
Organism: Bulinus truncatus; assembly: GCA_021962125.1. NCBI lineage: Eukaryota > Metazoa > Mollusca > Gastropoda > Planorbidae > Bulinus > Bulinus truncatus. The sequence goes on along the minus strand of JAGDYQ010000036.1, from coordinate 6,409,233 downwards.
CCCAGATCAGCTTTGAATTCATAAATCGTTCTGCATGTGAAGTGCAGGATTTACCTATAAGCTACATAAGATTTAGCTAATGGCTCCAACTTTCTTGCCCCCCCCCCCACAAAATTTTGTCCGAGTGAGCAATAGTCAAATATACTTAAATATTTGGCACTGACATATAATATCTGGACTTATCAAGGGCCCCCCCCATATCCTCAAATAGCTTAGGGGTCTTATCAAGTCTAAATCCGGCCCTGTGCGTGTGAGCCCCCATGTTTAGGGCTTATCGCGTGGGCTCTAATGCCAATGTTTGAAACATTCTACCACAGGTGTGGGGAAACTTACATTTATAATTTCTCGTTACATACAGTCGTGCCATTGGTCACAATAAAAAGATTTCAAGTCTGCACAGTCAATTAGCTTTTTTTTTTTTAACGCCGCCATAGCCAGCATGATAGGGTGTAGTGTGCCTACCACACCAGCATTGTTGGCGGCGCTGATGCACGTCTGCTATCCCTACAGAGCGGCGGGGTGAGTGTGTCCGCTATCATCTGCGGGGATGGCAGAAAGATGGGTTTTAATCCTTGCCCAAACTGGCCAGACCAGCAGGGTGTGTGTACTGCCGATCGGCCAGAATGGTGTAGTGTGCCTGTATCCTCAGCCCGAAATGGCAGGCTGCGCAGGTGTGCTTGAGTGGGGCGGAGTAGAAGGGTGTTGTGTGCCGACCACATCCGTCACCACCGTCAGCTGTGAATACTGCGGTCTCGGATAGTCCTCATTGACCACAGTACCACCACCCTCGCAAGTAATGGTTTTTTTTTCCTGACTAGAGAACCCCAATGATCCATCCCCCGTGGATCATGGTATGTCTCTCAGACCAGGAAGGAGAGTTCATCAAAAATCATGCCAAAATATTTATGATAATCTCCAATACACAGTCAATTAGCAAATGTATTCCTCCAGCATGTTGAAGGCCTGACAGTAGCCTACAGTTTTATGAATTATTAGCAAACGTAACAACCATCTGGTGTTCCTGTTTATAACTAATGTACAGTTTGTTGTAGAATGATTTTTTTTCATTTAAGTAAAAATCTTGTAACTTAACTTCAAAGAAAGATAATTTCAGATTGTAAAATATTGAGATATCTGGATAAACTGGTCACACGTAACGCAAGCTTACCTATACGTAATTAATTACCACTACCCCGGGGGTATTCGTTGTATATTTTAACTTTGCCATTAATATTCAAATGAGGTCGTTAGCATCTTAGAGTGATGATTCCCAAAACTGTAGTATTCCTCAGATCACTAAGGCCTTCATGTTTAGGTCTACATCCCTGTGCATCCTAAAGAGCATGGCGTTGTGCCCCTCCCTCTTTTCCCAGAAACCCATTTAGTTGGGCCACCTTACAGAAGCCACCCGCCCACCTCTCCCAGTTAGTTTGAGTCCCAATACTCGTAAAACCCTGCGGTGCGGTAAGAGCCGTTGCGATCCCGTGCAGTCAGATCTCGCAGATTATTTTTAAAAAAAAAAGGGCAGTGGGGAGGAGTCAATTTTGCTAGTCTGGGAAACGGAGAGTTTGTCACGGTTGACTGTTGGACTTCTTATGCTAACTATTCTGTAGTCCTTTGTCTATACATAAAATTGAAGATATAAATGAGGCAATTAGCAGCTTGTCGTCAATATGATGAGAACGAGAGTATGGCAGAGTTGCAGCAACAACAACAACACAAGCGAAATACGTGTGCCATGACCTTTGACACACATTGGTATTTCATTAGATGAACTGTGCCCACATCTGCTGCACCGAGTATTCTGCATGAATTGATTGAGTTTATGTTTTCATTCTATTTTCAGCTTAGGTTACAACAAAAGCAATATCGTATATAGGTTAGTATTTATTTTGCCGTATAAGTGTACCCTACTAAAACATATTCGAAATGCTATTAAAATATTACATGTGATGTATCCTTGTGGCAATAGGATTAAACTGCTACCTGGCATGTATTTGCACTTCCGTTCATTGTTGCATAGAACCTGGGCCCCCCGCCCCACTACTTTGCAAATTTTTTTTAACATAAGCTACCATATCGCTGGATATGTAATGTGCTGAATTAAAATAATAATAAAAAAAAATTGACCTATGTAACTAGATTTACTTGTTCCAATCCAAGATAGTTTCAGTGAGATTTCAGTCAGTGATGTTTCAAGTGTTGACCATGCAAGTACGAGTTCAACTACACAGATATCTTTTTTTTTTTAAATTATAACTAAGTCTATGAGTATGAGTATAAAATACCCAAGGTGCTAGTACGAGTACATACATATACCAAGAACACATCGCTGGTTTCTAAAAGAGAAAAAAAAATTTCCCTCTTAACCTTTTTTACATTTATAGGTCAACAAAACTTGAACCTAGGATGACCATAATGATTATATATATAACTTGTCAGTTTAATTTCAAACACTTTGATTACATTTTCATTCAGAAAAATAAATATGTCCACATTCCTCAAACCCCTCACACCCTTGAGGATGCAATAATGCATACAGCATTTAAAAACTTTTACTTAGGCAGAAACTACCATTTGTAATAGACAATCCATATTTAGGCAATTACTGTTAGTATGGTTTTGGCCTAATTCTTGGGAAATATAATAATTATTGGCCCTTGACATTTGGGTTGTCTCCCTTTGTTTTAAAATTATTTTTTTTTACTTTTAAATTATGTTATTTCTCTATTGATCATAAGATTAAGAATGTGTTTAACGCTACTCTATATTATAAGTAAATATAAATCTATATTTTAGTGATTGTCATTGCTTGCAACAATCAATTTAAATTCAGGTCATCCATAAAAGTGAGACATTTGCAGATTGATGAGAACGTTTTATTTATTTTTTCACTTCAAATTCAAGAGCCATTTTGTTTCTGGGAAAAAAAAAATCTATCAGTAATTTCAATAAATATTTTATTCCTCAGTCTGTGTCACAACTTCTAGAAACATGTGAGAACTACTCTACTTGTTAGAAATTACTTGAATATAAAAGTATATCTGATATATATATATATATATATATATATATATATATAGCCTTAAGGAGCATACCAAGAAAAAGAACAGAGCCTGCCTTTGGGAGTCTCTAGCAGAGGCATCCATAGATTTCGGGAGTAATAGACGAAAGTATTTATTGAGGCCCTCTTAACAAAACATGTGATAGAATTTAATACAGGATGGAGGGCGGGGGGGAGGTCTTTTTGGCTGTGTGGGCCACATAAAATCGTGAGAACATTAAAGTGTTTAAATCTAGTGACCTCTGTATTCTTTTATTTCATTAACTCTCATTGTCAGTCTGAGAAGACCTACTTAATTTATAATAAAGAAATTTTGTAAAAAAAAAAAAAAATTCAATTTTAAGGACAACTTAAGTAATAAAATGAGTCTTGAAGAGAAAAATCAAAAGTAAAACATGAAGAAAGAAAATGCATATTTAAAAACAGTGCAGGACCTCACCTTAAAGTGTTTAATAACATTAGGCTAAGTCTTGTAAAACAAAAAACAACTTTCCACATACAAAAAAAACAATATATTTCCATAGATTATAATTCTTGTTACAATAATTGATATTAATACTAAAAGAATTAAATAATTACTGGAATAAGAAAATAGATATCACTCAATATAGCTAGAGATTGATAAGATACTATTGACCTGTAGAAAAGATATCAATCTATATATTGACACATATAAAATGGCTTATGATTGCTTGTAAACACATTTTTTTTTTTTTACATCATGCCTTTTAACCATGTGATTTGTCGGAGCATAAAACCCTATGTTAATTGGGGTATGACTGAATATGTTTTTGATTGGACAGTAATCTAATCATTGACACTATGTACATGTCGCAATAACTGAATGCAATATTAAATCCTATTTTTCATTATTTTGTGTGTCTTTATATTCTCCCAATCAGAGCCCCATTCAGAAGATGCCTTCAATGCCCTGCTATACATTGTGTCTGTGATCCTGGTGTATTCAAGTGCCATGTTTATCATAGTCATCAAGTATTTGAGGAAAAATAAACATCACCATGACCACAACGATTATCTGGCTTTTGATGAATACCAAAACAAGCGTTTCCAGGTGGAACTAGTTTTATTTCATGTTTAATTAGCATGTGGCGATCCCACCCTGTTGGGCATTCCACACTTAGTGTAGAATAGTCGTAGGCAAAATTACAGCCCAATTTAAATTATGTTAGTTCATATCAGCATTTCCCCCATTCACCTGCTCTTGGCCCGGCCTGCCACACAAATTTGGGAGCTCAATGTGGCCTGCTACTCAAAACGTTTGCCCACACCTAGTGTAGACCGTAAACTCAAAGATTATGATAAATATAAAAAATTACTATTATAAATTTAACATATTTTTGGTGTAATTAATATTATCTAACAATGTTTTTTAATCATATTTGTTAGTTTCAGAATTTCTCAACAGTGGAACACAAAACCACAATGCTTTCTACAAATCCAGACATTGCAATAAAATGAAAAAACAAAATACAACGAATTCTTGCAACTCAAGGACTGTGTAAGGCGAAATAAATTGTAAAGCAGTGTATAAAACAACTGACTATTAACTGAATGAATCATTTCATAAAAGTTTGGTTGACAGATGAATATCGGATGTACTTAATAAACTCCAAATCTTATCAACTGATAGTCAGTAAAACATGACAAGTACTCAAAAAGAAAACCTGTAAGGCAAAAAAAATTATTTTAATGTTTTTTTTAATGTGTCTAACCCCTTTTTACCTTTATGATAGATCCAATTACCAAATGTCCTTACATAACAATAAAAAAAAATATTGCATAGTTTTAGAAACAACAACAATAGTGTATCTGATATTTTTATCCTTAACAAAGATTTATTACAAAATTAAGGAAAAATGTCAATGGAAAAACTGAAACATATAAAAATGTATATGCCCTTTACGTTGATTGTAAAGCTGCCTTTGAGGAAAGTGTTCATTGTGAAATGCAACTATTGAATAATGCACAATGTTGTGAACTATTGTGTAATGATGACTTTTATACCTCTTGAAACCTTAAAGTCCATTGCAACTTCAGGGTAATTCACCAAATTTTTCTTTTAATTAGAGTTATAAATTGTCTGTTCTTATTGAAATTACATTTTTTTATACTGATACAAATTACGTTGTTTCATTTTTGTAATTTTTCAATGTGCAATATTAAACACAGAGATGTTGGTTCATGTATAAACTAAAATTATGAAGTGTATTATTTATAGAAATCTCTCAGAAAAAAAAATAAATTATAAGAATTATGTTCAAAGTCACTAAAAAACATTTGCATAAGAAATAAAAACACATAACATACATTTTAAAAAAGAGTAGTTTTCATTAAGTATAAAATTGTGACCTTAATTATCAGAAAGTATATAATGTAAATGTGAGCTGATAAAAAATGTATAAAATATTTTTTTAATAACAATCTATACAAATATGTATATATAAATACTTTAAAAAGATTTTGACAATATCACAAATGTCACTGAGTAGTTTTAATAATCGGAAAAATAAAACAGAACTCAATGTATAAAAACAATAAAAATAATTGTACACTAACCAAATGATTTCTTAAAGTTTTAGATTGTACAAAAAACGTCAATGATATAATATATTATACAATACAGATTTCTATGTTCATTTATTTAATAGCATTTAACGGGTATTAAATAATGTAAAAATTAATTTTGTATATTATAAAAAACACTTGCATAAATGTAAATACATTAACTTTTTTTTTATAGCACTAGACATTTTTTAAAAAGCTGTAAAACTTTGCAATACATTTTTTTTTACAATTGATCACTTAGCCATTACATCAGACATTTTTTTTTTCTAAAAATAGATACATGTACTTTAGATTTTATCAAAGATACATAGTTAATGAAAAATAATAATCATTACAATTGTCTGATGTATTTCCTCATGCTTGTAATTAGCTTTAAAAAAACTGAATTACACACAAATTTCAACTGTTGAGGTAGTAATGTTTGACTGGATATATTCATTCATCCATTTGTCTCTTTACCATTTTATCACTTGGACCATATTTAAAACTTTTAGTTTTTGAAAAAAAAGTTTTTTCAGATGGCTAAATTTGCATTAATCCATTCAACTAAAGTGTACAGACTTAATTAATGCCAAATAAGATTTTAATGTATATTTATATATTGTTTAGGGCAGTTCAGATTTTTTTCACCAGATCCCTGGCGGTAAACATGTCCGGCTGGACTTGCATTGCCAACGGTTAATTTGTTTTTCATTGTTTTAATTTAACTGTTACCACGGGATCAAAGTTACCTATGTACTTAAAAAAAAAACATACAATCTAACGGCACATTTGAATGAAAACAGTTTTTTTTTTAAATCCACAACCACTTATGTGATGATTTTCCTCACTGTCTTTACATAAAATTTGCTGATAGAATGCATTAAAAACATACGAGTAATACATGTATATGTAGATTATTTAAAAATCAGCTCTGTAAGTGAGCAGAGATACAAAATTACTCAAAAAGATGTAGCTCTTTTGACCAGTACTTGTGCTTCATGCATATGGATCCTTACAGTGAAAGCTGGAAGCTGGCAAAATAATCACTTGATTCCAGTATTCGTGTCACGCATTTGAGGGTCATTGTAGTGCAAATAGACATTTGCAACTCCCTCCTCGACCATCAAGTTGGTCTTTTTCAAAGGCCTAGCTGCCTGCTGCTCCAGCAGTTTATTAATGTCGACATTCACCTGACTGAGGTTGCTCAAATGTTTTGATTCCAGATTGTCTGAAACTATCTTAGCCTAGAGGAGGGAAAAAAAAACCAAGTAACTTCAAGATTTTTTTTTATCTTTAGCATTTAGAAATACAAAAATATGACAAATTAAATTGTGGTTACCACTGTGCTTTTGAAGAGACTTAACTTTCTAATTAAGACATTAACTGTAGCTTATGCTAAACATTTACTGTAACTTATGCTAAACATTAACTGTAACTTATGCTAAACTTAGGCAAAAAAAAAAAAGATCTCAAATAATTACTTCAAGTCTTGCTTTGCTTTCTTGCAATTTCTTTTCAATAAACTTTTCATGACTGTCTTTCTCTAAATTTAACTTGTGTACTAAAGAAGTCCTGTAATATTACAGAATTCATTCTTTTTCAATGTTCATGTTAGAATTAAAAAAAAAAAATTACTATGCAAAATTTACATTTCATAAGTACTTACATTTCTAAGTTTTGAGTATGCAGCAAATTTTCCAATTCCATTTGTTGTTCTGGAGGGAAAAAATGTACGACAGCAGTAATAAATGAAATATTTTATGAATCATCTATCAGATTTGGCATATTTCAGACAGTGAACTAGAAATCATTATACATTACCAATCTGTGTGCCATACCTTGTTCTAATCTGTCAATGTCCGCTTGAAGTTTTCTATCAATTAAACTTTGCTCCTGAGCCTCTCGTTCAAACTGGAAAAATTATTCATGGTAGTGGCAATATTTATTAACTATTTATAAGACAATTTTTATCCCTTTAGATAAGGGTTCTAAATAAATTTTTCTTATTTAAAATGTGTTGTTTTTTTATTAGGAATACCATTCAAATGTGAATAACCAAAGTCAGGATTATCTCTTTGAAGTAATAAACAAAAATTTTTATAACTAAACGCCGAATAGTTTTTGTCTTTAGAACTTCAATTTTAAATTTTATTCTTATGAATTTTAAATAAAGAGGTGCGCTAGAAAAATACATATAAACATAATATTTCTGTTGATTAAAAATTCTTCTCGTAAAGTATCTGTAAGGATGAGATGTTAAGACTTTGATCCTTTAAGCCACTAAGGGGACGGGTTTTTATGGTGCACTTTTTTCATCCCCCACCATAGCAGATATTGTGTGGCTATCAGCTAATTAGTATTTTCCAATAAATTAAAATATAATTCTAATAATAGTAATTAAATTATAATTATGAACAATCAGTCAATCCTTTTTTTTACATAATCCAAAATTTTCCAATTTAAGTGAATTTTTTTATTAATGCAAAAATAAAATATTAAATGGAAATTAATACAGGGTAAAACATATTTAAAAAAAAAATTTAAATAATAGTGGATCTTTATGAACTTTAGGTTGTACCTGCAGCCGAAGTTCAGTTCTCCTTTTTATCATAATATCATGCATGTACTGTAGTTTTTCATGGGCAAAATATCCTCTAAAGACAACTTTAGACACAGAAAAGCCTATAACAGGACAACGTTCCATTAGCTGCGTGTAGTTTTTCAAATCATTGAGATCACTGGCAGTCTCTATAAACTCTTCATAACTAAAAGGAAGAAATTTATCATTAATTAATTTAATTCTTACAAATTCTTTGATGGCTAATAAAACTGGGAAATTAATAATAACTGTCTTTACAAAACTACACTAATGCTTTTAACAAAATTATTTTTAATTTAAAAAAAAAAACAACTTAAAAAAATTGTTTTTAAATGTTACCTCTTTTTTGCTGTAAATGCTATAACATCAGCACAAAGACAACTGAAATACATTTTTTTTATATGGCTGACTTGTGAAATTTTATCTTAAAAATTTAATTAAGAAATTTCATTTGAATTTAATTATTACTGGAAGAATAGTTTTTTTATTTTGTTTTTTAAAGAGCTTACTTGATTAAATCTGCCATGGGATCTTTAGTGGTATTCAACTAAATTTAAAAGAAATTAAAGCACCTTGATTAAATACTTTCAAAAAGATTTACTGAAAGAGATCAAGGCGTCTCAAATGAAAACTTACCATCTTTCCCACATCTACTAATTCATAGAACATCATTAACTTGACTCGTAGAAGTGCATCATCCGATGTACGTACTTCATCAACCTAAAAAAAACAACATAATAGCAATCTCACCCCATTATACATTATAGTTTAATTATTTAGTGTAATGAATGACAATAACTTAGCACAAAATATTTCAACACATCATCAAACATTTTAAAAAAAAAAATCTTTCTTAACTTAAAGAAAAGAATAATTTTAATAAACTTAATAAAATGTTTTTTTAACTTACATTATAGTAGAACTGGTCAGGTATTATTTTAAGCACAGTAAACTTATTCTTATCCATAATCATTCTTGTTTTGTTTTGCGGATCTGTCCCATGCCAACTGAACTCATGAAGCCTTAGAAGTAGAGATGCCAATTTTGTTAAATACAATTTATAGCAAATCTTGGAAATATATACTTTAAAAGATAAAATCAACAGATATATTGAGCCATGTTTGTTTGTTTTTTTGTATTTGAAGTTAAATTATTCCTTTATCAAGTAATCTTTAAAAAAAAGTTTGGCATTCGTACATTTGTATGATTTTTTCCCCTCTTTTAAGATGGCTGATCTAGATTTAAAAATAAAAATAAAACAATAATGTACTATGTGCACTTTTTTTTTATATGGCTTTTCACCGCCTTTATTTCTTATTTTCTCATCCAGTTAGCTTATTAAAATAATACTTAACGGTGATAACATGTATCTAATACATTGCTGTTAGGTTTAATAAGCTCAAAAATACTTAAAGTGAGGTAGAGGAAATGGTTTGCTTTGCATTTTCTAAATTGCAACTATAAATTGTATAAGAGAAATAACTGTAAGGCAATCAGGATGGCTAACTTACGACTATAAAGATATTTTATAAATTCAGTTTGAAAAATATCTAAAGTATGTCCTAATAAAGTAACACAAGGATGATTAGTAAAAAAAAAAATTAAGATTATATTTACCACTCATTTTCTCCTAGCATAAATAATGTTGGTCCAAACTGAACTCTCCTCTGAACATGTTTTGTCTCTAGGTTTTGGGTATAGACAACCAAGGCTTCATTTGCATCCAGTGAAATAAGAGGATGGACTGAAATGCCAATGTGAATAACGTCATTTTGATGTCTTATTGAAGGCCTAAAAAAGGGGAAAATTAACAAATACATGTATTATAATATCAACTTCTTGACAAGTTTGAGTTTAAAAAAAAATATCTTACAAGTTACCAATTTTCTAAACGCCAGTTAAGCCTACATCTCCATGGCTTTAGCAAGTTTAAAAAGGTCCATATTAAACTATAATCCATCCATTTATAAAATAGATACAGAGACATAAACATCTGTCGATGGGACACACAGAGAAACAAAGTAATGACCTAGTTGAGACAAATATTAAGAACATAGTATAAAATGTATCAGAGAAACATAAGCATACGTTTTTTAATTAATGTCTTGTCTATAGTTTGAACTGATTTTATAGAAATTATCAAATTCTCTCAATTTTTAGATATCTTGTTTGAAGTATTATTTGTCAACATAAATCAAGAATTTCTTAACCATATTGCCGCATTGGCTATAAGGAACAGAAATAAACAAAGAACTCACCCCCGGATATGTTCAACTTGTCCATTCTTGTAGACAACTTTTAAGTACTCTTTTTGACTTGCAGAATGGCAAGTCATCTTCTTGAATTTTTCCCTAAATAAAAACAACTAAAAAAAAAAAGAGATAAAATATGTCCAAATACTACGGGCCATTCAAAAAAAAAAAAAAAAAATGACAGTTAAGAAAACAAAATAATGACAAAATCTATTTCAAGAGCATATACTTATGATATGGCAAAAAAATATTTTTGAACAACAGAAAATAAACCTTAATGCTTATTAATTCATGCTAGATAACTAGCATTTATGATAAATAATTCAAGTCATTTTTTTTACTTAAAAGACTAAAGGATATTTTTTAATCTGTTAGTTTTAAGAAGCTGTATAGCTTTACCCTTTGAGGTCCTTCTTCAATTCTAACTCGTCCATCTTTGCTGTAAATGAGTGCCTTAGAAAACAAAGTAAAAATATAAAATCTGACACACACACAAAAAAAAAAGACTATGAATAATATATAGGTTCAAATGACTGCGGTTGAATTGTGTATAAATTCATTTTTCATTTAACATTATTTTGCAGAATTTTTAATGTTTTACAACTGTAGAAAAAAAAAAATAAGTGTTGTTTCTTATAGTTTTGAATGGATTCAGAAATATGTTACAAAAATTTAGAGATAGATTTCTTAAATTAATTTTTTTAAACTTTATTAAAGCTTTTTCATTTCTGCATCAGTTAGGAGCATTTGAAAAAAAAAAAAATATCGAAGTAACCTGCCTTGGACAAAGGAGCCCCTTACTGTTGCTGTTACTATCTTTACAGCTGGGTAAGGCAATACACATAGATATGGTAAAAAAAGGGGGTGATGTCAGTTAGAAAATATTATAATGTAGTAAAAAAATTATTTTAAACCTGAGATGGACAATGTATGGAAACAACAGAAATTATCTCCAAAAAATGGTTTATATATTTATTTAAAATTTCTGAATCTATCTTAGAAACAGCACTAGAATAATTATATGAATATTAGGAGTCTCAAGTCTGCGTTACATCGAAAGTAGAAATCAAGAATTCAAAATGCTTTTTAAAAATCTACAGTTTCTGAGGTTTTCAAACATGAAACCCAAAGGTAAAAATGTGAAATAATTAAATTTAAATATTTAATTGTTTTTTTTACATATTGCATCTTTAGATTGTAATAAAATCATGAAAAAATGAGATCTGTCCAAAACCAAAAATAACCTAGCCTACTGATCAAACCTAAAAGGGAATATAACTAACTCTATGCAAAGATTTGCAGGGTACAGCTAGTATATATTAATACGATACCTTTTCACCGACATCTAGGGTCTTCCAGCCAACAGTCATGGTACTTTTTAGAGAAGCTTCGGTTTTTTTTATTCCATGCTTGAAAATCTTGTGATTTATAAAAAAAATAAAACTTGTTAATTTAGTTAATTGAAATATTTTTAAACACATGATAAAAATATGACTCATCGACTGATATTAAATGTGGAATGTTGATTTGGGGCCATACATTTGTTACGTAACCTTTTTTCCTACATAACACTTTTTTTTACCATTCTTTATCATTGCATAAAGGGGTTAAGCAATAAGTGGACAGTCATTAAACTAAATTTTAGTTTGACATGGTTGGAAAAATCTTAGTTAACCAGCTCAGTTTCTTAGGTGGCACCTTGCTTGACTTAACCTAGCATAGCAAAAAAAAAGTCCCTGCTGTACTGCACTACAAAACTAAGAATTGGTACAAATAAGTAAACAGCCTGGACTTTAAAAGAAATCGCACAAACCAGGGGTGGGGGGGGGGGAGAGTAGAATTCATCTGTTTCTATAACCTCTGCATATGAAGGGATTGTGTGGTTAGCACAATGCCCAGCCGCCTTTACTTCCCCAACTTTAAGTCAGGTACCCATTTAAAGCTGGGTGGACTTGTGGGACGATTTGAAACAATATTCACCAGGAAAAATTCCCATGGTTCTCACCGAGGATCGAACCCAGGACTCTCATGTTGACAGTCAAGTATCTACACCACTCAGCCATCCGTCCCACTTATAGAGGTAAGCACAGCCACAATGTCATGGCATGCCATAGTAAAAACCTACTAATTTTATCTAATAATTGAAGTGTTTAAGGTAAACTAGCCTATGCTTCCTCCATACATATATGAAACATATAGGCATTGCGCTAGCCACAAAACCCATTGCTGCTATCACTAAAGAAACTTTACTAACTTTATGGAGTGTTAAAGAGCAATATTACTGGTAAAAGTATTAGTTAAATTAGTATTACTATTAGTAGGCACTTTGATAAAAATGTCAAAATTTTTATTATTGCTTTGATTGTATTTAAAATATGTGCATTAGCCTTTAGGTAGTCATAGCTGCAAGCTTTCAAAAGACACCAAGTTTATAAATTTATCTTAATATTAAGAAAAGTTATGAAGTTTTTAACGCCCTTATTTATTCATTGTACCTAAAAAAAAAATTGGTGATCGAAATTTTGTGATTTTACAACTAAAACATGCCAGTATTACTAGTACTAGCCTAACCCAAAAAGTGGACTATAAACTTAAGTTATAATTTAATAAGTGAGGCAGCCTTCAGAAGTTCATATAAGTCGAACTTGCATGGTGTTTTATCTACTATGATTATGATGTTGCCTGATTTTTTTTTTTAATAACACCCAGAGTGAGCTCTCACAACAGTCAACAGGTGGACATGTCAGACATCTCTTTCCCCACATTATGATTATGGCATATTCACATTCTTTCGCTGGCGATGATGTCGATAGCTAGGTCTATTATTAATATCATACAATTTATTTAGGGTAAATTCCATGATAAAACTATAAAAACATCTAGTTAAAAGCTTACTTAGTGGACTTTTTTTTTTATTTTTATGTCCGTTCTTCTGGTAAACAATACAACAGGAAGTGCCAAACCTTTTTCTATCAGGTGGGAGGTGGGGAACTATCGGGTCACAGGGTGTGTATGTGAGGGGGATACAGGAACTCCAGTTATATTAGAGACATATTTGTGGCAAAAATAATACTTGATTATAAGTTTTAGTTTTTTTTTAAAAAGTATAAGTAGCTAAAAGACATCTATAAATATATATATATATATATATATATATATATATATTACATCATTAAATCCTATTTAGAACAAAAAGTCATATGAATAATGAATATATTGTCACTTGTAGTTAGATATTTTAACACAATTGATCACTATTGACAGATAGTCTTAAGTGTTGTTTATTATTCTTGAAATTAATGAAATTATATCTGTACGACTAACAAAAGAAAAAGCTATGATTTGATATATCAAATTTCATTTTTGGAAATTGATAATTTTAAACAAGGGAAGGGTCTTATAGGATTTCTAAATCAGAGGTGGCCAAATGCGGCTCTTCAATGAGTATTTACATGGCTCCGATTGAGCCAGTTTTTTATATTGCTCAACTACTTTTTTTCCCTAAATTTTCAGTCTAGCTCTCATCGACCTCATTCCTGGCCGCCCTATCATTGATGATTTCTAAGAGATCACATGGCGTCCATTTTTCCATTGTAACCATCGACATATGAGCCACAAATTATAAGAGCTAAACAGCCTGTATATGGGCTATGTGTCTGGGATACCATGTAAAAGATTTCAACTTAGTGCTGCATCAGCAATTTATTTTAAACTAAGAACAGAAAAAAGAACAAAAAATAAAAAATACAGTAAAAAATTTATGTATTACAAAAAATGTAAAAAAGACATTTTTTGATTGATTATCTAAAAAAATTTAATATGAAAGTGTAAATTAATCATGAAAAAAGACTGCAATTTTCATAATTTGTGGTTATTTATTTATTTCTTAATAATGAAAAAAAAAAGATTTCAAGACACTGTACACCACTAACCAGCTTGCTCAGATAGCCATCAAATTATCAACCTGATATTACTTCCCTTAGTTACTTTGAATGGGCCTATTAGTATGCACAGAATATAATTTCTACGAAAACCACATTCCTCATATTGAATCATTTTTTTCGAATGCCGCCATATTTTTATAACTCTAAAAAATGTAAAGTAACATATTACAGCATCATTGTTTAACGAAAATCTGCTGATACATTATCGGCAAGTCACTGAAAAGAATGTTATTATTTTTCTTAAGTCTAGATCGACATTTTTATCAGCAGTCTATCATTCAGTTTTTAATAAAAAAATTTTAAATGGAAAAGTTCTTTTAGAATACATTATTATTAATTACTACATTTGTCAGAAGCTCTTTTTATACAACTGTTCTTTTCTACCAATATTTAGGTGCTACACTTTTTTTTTAGTCAATGGTAAGAACTTTTTAAATGGCTGTGTGCTTTTCTGTATAATATATATATTCTGTGTTTGAATGACACTTTGGCTTAAAGTTCAAAACATCTCAATATATTTAAACACATGTATAGAGAGATTATTATCAATGGCATCATCAGAAAAGTGTAAATATTCAAAATAAATAAAATCAAACCTGCATTTTCATTTTTTTTTTCAGTTATTTAAAATAACATTATCATTCTTAAAATGTGTATAATTTAAAACAAAACACAATCTATAAGGGGACGGGGGGATATCAGTATTCAGCAGTTAAATAATGGCAACAAATATTTTTACACTATATACAAAAGAATACCCAAATTCATTTAGAAATTTTAGAGAGCAAATATCGAAAAAAGAAATGAAAATGTCAGAATAAAAAAAGAAAAAAAAAGGAATAGTCATTGACTCTAACAAATGTGCAAAATGAAATAATTTTAATTATGTAATAGATTGTTTTGTCCCATCTTTCTTCACATTTTAACCAAGTACATTTTACTGATACAGTAAACAACAACAGAACAACCAGGGATGGCAAATAGACCTTTATCAAATCCAAATAAAACAAATTGAAATGAAATTTTTTGCTCGTGCCACTAATAAAGCCATTCGACAGTGCCATGATAGATTAAAAAAAAAATCTACCAGGTGATGTGTCATGTGATACATTTTAATTCAACAGATCTTTGCATCATTTATTTTAATAATCTTAAGGATGCATATGAATTATTCTTATAATTATTGTCTATTATGTATTAAGAACCTTTTTGGTTTTTGAGATTTGCAATTATAAGAGACTACATGTACTTACTAGAAGCTGACAGTGTAGGACACTTTTTTTTATAACTTGACATTTTACACTAAAATATACAGAAGTTTTTTTTTTTATGAAGTTGACATTTCATTTTAAACTATACAGAAGTGATTTTTTTTTTATTTTAAATGTTGCATATTCATTCCAAATTTATTTTTACAGACTGGACATCTTAAAAGTATTCGTCAAAAGAATGTAGGAAAGCATTTTGCAAAAATGTTGAGTAAAAATATTTTCTCAATGTTACCCTACATAGAAAACGATTTTTTTTAAAAAGCTGGCTTTTAAACATACACTTAAATAGATATTAAGAATAAACATAGGCAAAAAAATCTTAATGAATGCTGACAATAGATGATTAATTTAATGTCTGGGGTGTTAAAATGAAAAAAAAATTTATAACCAATAATAACTGGGTGTAATTTAAATTGTTAGTCTGGTTTATATTCAATAATTAGTAGGTGCTACCTTAAATATTTTTTTTTTCAAACGTCTGAAAAGCAATGAAAGCACAGGTATTGAAAAAAATCAGCAGCAATATTCGACAGACACAGTTCTGAATAGAAAAAAAGTTTGGGGCTAAAACTACTTAAGTTTACTCTGTAGGTAACATTAAAAAAAAAAACAAATTATTTATATTAACGACAACGACAAAAGTAAACCATCAGTTTAAAAAAGTTTTCTTAACGTAACTGTATATACACTAAACTCTGTTCTTTCTATACACAAACATTCATATTTTCTATTTTATGATAAATAAATCAAATTCTAGGGATTATGTCAAACATTCAATGACACATCTTGGTTAAAATCAGAGCCAATGAAATAATTTAAATTTGTATGAAAAGAACAATTTTACAGCTCAACTTGTTGATACATTTTACATTGTTACTTTGTAAAGACAAACAAGTTTTTATAAAAACCTAATTTATTTTATGAGCATTTTTTCCTTTCCAATAAGTATGTGGAATGATTACACATGACCAAAATGACCTGATTTCATTGTTAAAATAGAACACTATTTCGTGTTAAGAATTTTCAAAGTATGTGGGTGTGCAAAAGAGTGTTAATGCAAAATAAACTTAAGATTAGAATGTCAAAAAATATCTTAAATGATATAGTTACATTTGGAAGCATATTTGTCTCTAGATTGAAAATAAATGTTTATCTTATAGATTCTGATCAATAATATAACGGGTTAAAAAACAGTGAACTGAATGACTTATCCCTTAAAATCAAACAGGAGCAAACTGTTCAAAGCAAGGATATTCAACCTTTGGGCAACACTTAGGACTACATGTATATACCAATATAATCACCACCACCACCGTGTGTGAAGCCCCTGAAAAGATGTTGGTGTAAGTTTATCTCTTAGCTATGATAAAACTAATGGGATTGCTTTTGCCACAGCCGAGAGTGCAATGGCTATGGGGGGGTACCATGGATACGCGGAGGGATCTTTCAACATGACCTGAAAAATCTTATGGTTCTTTGTGGTCTGCAGTGGAACAATTCAAAATCGCACGACCATCCTTTACATCTCCACCAGGCACCAGGATGTAAAACGGGGGTCCCATTACTTGTTTATAGTTGAACAATGTAAGTACTTTTTATGTGACAACCTACAATAAGCTAAATTACAGAAATAAAATTATTCATTTGTCTTGTTTTAATTCCTCTACAGATTAAGATTGTTATTAACATTAGATACACAATAGAAATAACCAGTACATATTAAAAAATGTCACCATAAAATATAACAGCAATTATAATAAATATAGGCCCTAAGCACCACCAAGGGGCTAACCCAATATGTATACATTCATATATTAATACAATTTGTTCATATGTTGAAAGAGTTTGGACAATATTTACATTCAACTTTATCGACAAGAAAATTTTGAACAGCAGTCCTTTTTTTTTTTTTTTTTTGAATTATAAAATCATAACAAATTGTTACATTAGTAGCTTTGTTTATACATCAGAACTTGGACTAAATGTATGACGGACTGAGTTTGTACATCTAATCAGATACACTCATTAAAAAAAAGATTGCTCATTCAATAATCCTCATTGGGTACGTATGCTTTCGGATCAATATCTACATCCACACTGTCAAACTGTGTGTTGGCGAAATCTAGTAAGTTCTCCAAGGCGTCCCCGCCAGCTGCATTGTTGCTGACGCTACTGGCTGTTGATACTCCGCTGAAAGACATTCTCCTTAAGAAAAAAGATTATTTAAAAAGAATGTCAAAACTATTTAGTTAACAAAGAGATAACTGTATATTCCTTCTTGGACAAGCGAATTAATAGCAGCGTTTTGATTGGGTTACATATAAGGGAAACATATAAATATGACAAAGTCGGACATAAGGGTCAAAGACAAACCTGGTACAAAGATCCTAAGGTAATTTTTTAGTATTTTAATGCAACAACATTATTGTGTGAGGTGGAAATGTTTTACACTAGAAATAAATATTTTAGTACAACCACACAATATTAAAAAAAAATTGTCCCTTTAACATATCTAATATAAGAGTGTTAAATGTCTAAGTGCACAATGAATGATTTAAATCAAGGGCAAAAAATGTGCTAAATACAAATGTATACTGAAACCATAAAAATGACAATACATTTATTTTTTTTTGGGCTACAACAGTAGTTCTCAAACTTTTATATATCGTAGCCCACTTTGAAAACTGTTTTGTCTTCACAGCCCACATGTTAAGAAAACTCCCATAATTAATTTTATAAGTAGGTTTTTTTTTTCCCGTTCACTTTGCAGCTGAACAGATTTGTAGCATAAAGAGAGATAGAGTTAAACTTAAGTGTTCATGGATACTTAACAATAAATTATAAAGTTTGTGAACACTTTAAGAACCGCTGAGCTACAAGTTTTGGTTTAATTTCATGATCCATATAAAACCCATCATTGTTTTTTTCTACAAATACTTTTAAACAAGAGTAAAATTTAAATCACTATTCTTTTTGAAAAGCACTTTAATTCTAATGACACTACATCACATGAAACTACTGGGTAAAGTTAAAAAATTACATTTCTACTTTATTACAATCTAGTTTTGCAAAATATTCCAGGGGAAAAAACACTTACGTTGAGTAATGCAAATTATTTCCGGAACTAGACAGCGTGCTGGAAGCATCTAACTGCTGTATATCATTTCTTTGTAAAAACTCTTCAAAGTATTGGTAGTTGTGTTCTGGAATGAATGGCACCAATTCTGGGAAGAAAGATTATCATAACATGTAAGTTTATCAATTAAAAAAAAGAAAACGATAAATAAACAAGTAATGTGCCTCTAACTCAGTAATCTTTACTTATTGTCTAGACCAGAGGTGATGAAACTACATAATGTGTGGCCGGGGAATTTTAGTGGTTCTCAATCTTATGTGAATTGCACCCCCACCCACCACCTGTAATTATAAAAAGGATAACGGAAAAAAAATATCTAAAAATCAATTGTTGGTAATCTCAACCAAGTTGAAATTTCTGGTGATTCACTTCAAATGAGTGAATCATGACCCACACACTTTTCGAACCACTGGGCTATTCAGTCTCCTCATTCAGGTAAGAGGACTTCAACACCTTAAGTTATTCAATCATCTGACCTTGGTTCAGTCCTTCTGTCAAATTAAAATTATGGCTCATCCCTGGTTTAGAATGTGGACAAATACCAAAGTTTAACTATTTTTAATGAATAAAAAGTCAATATCACTGGCATATATATAATAAAGAAATATTATACATGTATTCTGTTACACATAGTTAACATAACCTAAATTGTCAAATTTCACACAAATAATAACCCCAAATTATTAGCCATTACAGTTATTCTAGAACATGGTATTTTTATTCAATAGAGGCTAAACTAGCCTATGCTCCCTGCATTAATATATGAAGCATATTTGGTCATTGTGCTAGCCACAAAACCCCTTGTTGCTGGTGGCGACAGAAACTTTACTGTTTACTTACTTTAAGAAGTGTTAAAGAGCTCAGAGCCAAAGTACTAGCCTAACCCAAAATGTGGACTATAAACTTTAGTTTTAATTTAATAGTGAGGAAACCTTTTGGTATTTTATCTATTAAAATAAAATTTGCAAATAAGAAAAAGGGAAATTTTAATAAAACAGTTTTAGATAAATAGACCATTAGCAAAAAGAAACACCATCTGGCAATATTTTTGATAATAGGGAATCTCTTCTGTAGGTCTTTTTTTTTAATTAGAAAAATATTATTCTAGTTATGTTATGTGTGAAGTCCCTGTAAGGACGAGATGAAATCTCTTAGATCCTATAAAACACTAATGGGACAGTTTTTATGGTGCCCTTCTTTCATCCCCACCATAGCCGATAGTGCAATGGCCATGGAGGCACCACAGGAAATATATCGGGAACTTGAGCCAAGACCTGAAAAATTTCCTTGGTCCTCACCGGGGATCGAACCAGGTACCTTCAGGTTGACAGTCGAGCGCGCTACCGCACGACCATCCGTCCCCTTATTCTAGTTAGTGCTACCAACCTGATAAAAGCTGTTTCCTGTCAGGGCCGAGCAGCGCTAAAAATTTATCACAGAATAGATTGAAATGATTGTCTTTCTTCCAGTCATTAAGAAGCTGCAAGAATTTCCTCAGCTCATCTGCATCTAACTTGGCTTTGAGCTGAAATGGTTTTTAAACAAAATGTAAAATTTTATCAAACATTCAATAAAAGTAGGGCAAATAAAAAAAAAATTTGTACAAAACATGGATCGAGTGATTATAAATAAATGCCCTGTTTTTGAAGCAGCATTTAATTTCATCGTATAGTTTAAAAAAGACGACACTTATAAATAATGAGACGTATCCTTTTTTTCTGAAAATGTTATGAATAAAATATGGAATCTTATTGCTGCAGGTAGGAGAGTTGGTTTTTTTTTAAAACAATAACAAGTGACTCTGTATATGTGTTTGTAGAAACTTACTGAAAAAAAGTACAAAGACATCAACTAGCGGAGGGACAATGTCAAAATTTTACTAATTCTGATACAATTACAAGTAATAAGTGAACAGTTCAGGGTTAAAATTAGTTAACAGGTGATTCATCAACATCAGGAATTGGAAACAACTTATTTTTTTATAGAATCGGAATCAGAGAATTTCCACCTTACGTCTGATATCTCAACCTATTTATGAGACTCCTAAATCACCTATTTTCTAGGCAAAAAGAAATATAACGAAGAGCGTAAGGGCACAATAAGTGTCACTAGGCAGATGATGAGGTGGAACCCCCTTCCCCACCCCAAGGTAAATAACAACATAGGCTGTTCAAGAAACACATGGCAAGAACCCCTTGTAGCTGACACCATCAAGATGCATTACACCTGGAATGTGCTCAATGAGATGGTTCAGAAAAGAGGTCACTGGAGATTTGTTTCTGATGACCCTTACCCCCAGGGATAATGGGAAATAATGATGATGATGAATATAACATATTTTCTGTCATTCGATAAAATCTATTAGTTGAATAAATTGAATTTGGAATGAAATATGTAGTTTGAAGAAGAATCTGTACTTGTATCAGAATCAGTAAAAAAAAAAAAATTCATCACTAGTTAAAATACTCGATATCTTTGCGCTGTTATACCTTGTTCATGTAATCTTCCAAGAGTTCTTTCCCTGTTCCAGTATCACTGGCTTTGGAATGTCCAGAATCACTGGGTGGTCCATGTGTAAAAGGTGATGGAGGCCTGCAACAAATTTTTACTCTAATAAATTTTAACAGGTAAGAAGAAAAAGATTGTTTCATTTAAAAACTTAAAATAAATTCAAACGTTTGGTAGATTTTTTGAAATGATGAGAAAAGAACAGCCTTGTACTTCATTTTTTTAAAAGGGATTTCAGTCTAAAAAATAAAATATTCTAACAGTGTGACAAAGATGTGAATGTATTGCTCACAGAGTCAGAGTGATATTTATGATACTGCAGTGTTCAGATTTTAATGAACAAAAAAATTGCACAATATTTTAGCAAATTAGATTGAAATATTTCTGTTTCAAATACTGATGATATTCTGCAGATGTTAAGAAAGAAAAAAAATACATCTTAACCAAACATTTTCTTGGTTTCTGTGAGTTATGAAATGATAATCTAACTTAATAAACTTTCTATAGAAAATTAGATAAATTAAGATATTCCCAAGAAAACCTATGGATATGGTACATATTAACACTTAAGAAAAGACCTAAAATTATTAGCCAAGGCTACAAAAAAAAATTGATTTTTTTCTAAGAACATTGAATAAACCATACATATGTACGTTCAACATTTGTGAGATCAATTCAAGACAGATGATGAACGGTATTGTAAAAAAAAATTATTATACCAAACAATGACAAGCTTTACTTACAATACATCAGGCCCTTCTTGGATCAGAGTTGAACCTGACAGGACAAATGAA
The DNA here is from genome assembly GCA_021962125.1 of Bulinus truncatus. Classification (NCBI taxonomy): domain Eukaryota; kingdom Metazoa; phylum Mollusca; class Gastropoda; family Planorbidae; genus Bulinus; species Bulinus truncatus. Next base: position 6,387,097 of record JAGDYQ010000036.1, on the reverse strand, counting down.
CACAAACACTGTACAATGTATTATAAAAATACAAATCACTCATGTAATAATAGAGTTAAATAATTTTGAATGACATCAGTTTGCCTGATTGTTGGAATTTTTCCCATTTTTTTTTTATAATTTTAAAAACAATAGATTTGAAATTGATTCCTTGGCTCATTTTCAAATTATGATTTTTCATATAATAACATTCAAGGTGATAATTATCCCAAGGTAAAATAACAAATTTCATAAATAAGAAATAGGAATAAATTTAGTTACACATGTTTTTTTATAAGAAGTAAATATGCACAAGTCCCATTGTATGGCAACAATTAATGCTAAACCTGGCCAATGGTAGTGTAAATATTTATACAAATAAATATAAATGAAGTGGAAATATGCATATCTTTTTCTATTTATTCTAACGTTCCTACCGCTGCCAGCACTTCCTGGGTGGGGATGTTGCTCCGCTGCGTTTATTGGTCTGTCTAAAAGTCTGAACAGGGCCTCAGTGTAGACCAAGTTAAAACACTGGCCAACCAACGAGCAAATCTCTTCAGCAAGTGGCTGTGAACCAAATCAAGAAAAAAAAAACAAAAACAATATTGATATATGTTTATAAAACAATATTAATTGCTGTATTTTATACCAAAGATAAAAATACCCAAGTACATGTACATGATTTAATCATTAAGACAACATGGTAGCCATTTGTTTATAATGGCATAGTTTACCCAAAATTAGTAACAAAAATGTAAGAAGAGGAAATGTTTTTAAATGATTGACATTCATTAGTGCAGAAGATTTGGAAAGCTTTGGAGAAATCACAAAAATCTTTGCACTGCTACTTATGAAACTGAAAAAAAAACTGATTATAGTTATCTAAAATAACAAACACTGAGTAAAATATGTTGATGTCGATAGTGTAATTCCTCTTCCCTGAGGAATAGCCAAGATCCCCAAAATATTACTTTCAATTTTGTATGATAAACTATAACCTCCAACAACTAATAAGACCATCTCCCTTTAGTGAGGAAATGTGATGAACAATTCTTTATGTGTTGTTTTAACATGGACTTCTATAGTTTTAGAAATATTTTTATAAAGAGCTAATAATAAATATGATTAAAAAATTGACTTTATTCTGTAAATAAGTACGTGTAAAAAAATAATCAATAAGACTTATCTTTCAGTCAAATATTTGCAAATTTTGGAAATGTTTATAAATTCAATTGTTGTAATGCTTATATCTGAAAAAAGAATTAAAAGGACAAGTAAGTCAATGTTGAATAACTGTTTTACAAAAATAAATAGTGATTACGCCCCTTAGTAATGATTAGCTTTTATTATTTATATTAGTAAAATATAAGCAAAACGGTATCACTAACAAACTCTTATCAGTTTGGCCCTGAGAGGTCAAATCGGGAAATGGAACCAAATCATTAATTGGAAGGCCAAGACCTACAAAATGATATATATACATCATGGGTCTAGGACTTATGGTTGCTGAGATATAGGGTGGTCCATTATTAATATAGCTGATATAATAAAATAAAAAAGTTAAAAAACAGCCTTTAATTTTAAGAAATCATTTAATATGAACAAGACTTATGGCCTTATAAATGTAAAAAAAATATATACATCATGGGTCTAGGACTTATGGTTGCTGAGATATAGGGCGGTCCATTATTAATATAGCTTATATAGTAAAAAACGGTACTTTATAAGGCCCCTTTTACGGCCCTGAGAGGTCAGATCGCGAAATGGAAAAAGTCATTTCTTGGCAGGCCAAGACCTACAAAATGATATATACATCATGGGTCTAGGACTTATGGTTGTTGAGATCTAGGGTGACGACAGACAGACAGACAGACAAAACGGGGACAATAGTGCATTTTTTTTCGAAAATGCTCTAAAAATTGACTTTATTCTGTATATAAGTACTCTAAAAAAATAATAAATAAGACTTACTTTACTATCACAATATAAAACTGCCAATTTACAGGACTCTGTTGTACCTATAAGAAGAAAGAACAATTTTTTAATCCAATGTTGAATAATTTTTTTTTAGCACATTTAATAGTTATGACAGCTTAGTAATGAATCGTGCCAGTAATTAGATTAGTAAATAAAAATTATCACTAAATCTAATCAGTTTAAAAAAATGACGAATGTTACCAAATTTAATTGCTAGAATATGTTCTTTGTCATCTTTGATGTAACAAGTTGCTGCGATTTCATGCATAGGAATTCGCAATAACAAATCCTGATTTAATAAAAAAAAAAGGTAAAAAATAGCCTTTAATTTTAAGAAATCATTTAATATGAACAAGACATATGGCCTTATAAATGAAAAAAAATGTATCATTATATTTTTTATCTTTAATTACTCTTGATTTCTATAAACTCAACACATGACAAAGTTTTATTTTATCTTTTAGAAACGTTACCTCAGTAGCATTATATTTGCTGATTTTGATGTTAAAAATACTCAGACTCAGTATTGCTAAATGTTCTCCACTAACATTGACTGGTATGAAGCCCTCTTTCTAAAATTAGCAGAAGAAAATTATCTTAAGAACATTTAATGGGGGTGAGGCATCAATGCTCTTGACACCCTCTAAATTGATGTGGATGAATAACAACTAAGATAATAGAGAAAGGAATATTCCCAAGTTTCACTGGTTCTCTGTAAAAGTTAAGTATTCTTGGCCGATAAAATTAAAGTTAATACACTGCGAATAACATGTTTATGCATTTGAATATTCTAAATTAGCATTACTCAGAGTGTGAATAAAATTTATGATTAAAGGATTGAGAATCTATTGTGTATCATTATGATTCTGTTACTATATATATATCTCTGAAAAAATCAAAATATTTTAAGGGAAATCTATATATACAATTATTGATGCTTTTATTCTATCAAAATTTTTCTTTGCCAGTGGAGTCATGCAAACAAAACAGTTTCCTGTGGTGAATCACAAAACCAAAACTGTTGTCGTGGAAAATTAAATTTTGAGAACCAATGTTCTAGATGGTAAATTTATAAATAGGATTTTTGTTATTAAATGAGACAGCAAAACAAATCAACACTTACTTTTCCCTTGTCTATAATCCTAAGAACATCTGTTCTGTTTGTGATGTCTAAATGTGGGGAAACCCCATCAATCTCCCCAGCATACTGAAAAAAAAAAAAATTAAATTTTGTGAATTTTGATGCCTAACAACCTTTCACATTATTTTTTAGTCTTAACATCACAAAACATTTATTCACTCATTTGAGATACACACATTTAAATTAGAAATAAAATACACTACAGAATAGGTTATACCTAAATGACTGACCTGAACAGGCTTTTCAACAGGATCATCAATTAAATTCTGGTGCTTTATGGGATAATAATTTATGTTGCTTGGAGATAAAGGGTCCACTCGTCGAGAAGACTAAATAAAAAGAAAGAAATTGTTATGCCTGTATGAAGGATTGAATGGAGAAAAAAAAAATTATCGGAATCACCAATATTTTACAATGAAATAAGCATTTGCATACTTTTTTGTTCTCAAATCCTAACTTTTTAATATATTAAATAATTTTTTTTTCATTTTATTTTTGGCAGTCAATAAATATTAAATATAAAGTTTGCATCTATTTACTAATTATTTTATTGATCTAGGGGTTTATTCATCCTTAAGTATTGATCTGTGAAAAAATCCACATCATCAGCTAATTTCTAATAATAAATTTCTACACATGTTTAAGTGTTATACCTTTAATGGGTTTAAAAACTAGTAGGATGGTGGGTACAAGATTCTGTGTAAAGCCGTAAAGTATGTTATGTTTTTTTTCACTTTAAAAAATCAGAAAGCCAGGCCATTATCTTCATAATTGTATGAAGATTAACTGAATTCAAATTTGTTTTTCAAACTTTTTCAAAATATTACAATTAACATTTAGCATATGTAAGTCCAAAATATTGTGTAAAAGTATAACATTAAAAATAACTTTTTGATAACGGAGTGGCTATGGTTCTGTCCAGACAGAATAGGAAAATAGACAGAATCCGTATTTTTTTTTTCGGGTACCAGCCATTATATTAGGTTTAGGAATAGTGTTAGGATTAGGGTTAGGGTGTGGAGCAATACCTATGGCTGGTACCCGGAAAAAAAAATACGGATTCTGTCTGGACAGAACCGTAGCCACTCTGTTTTGATAACTAAAATTTGCTTTGTTTTTTTAGCATTTATTATTTATTTATATTATTTACTGTACTGCTTTTTTTTTCATTTTAGCTTGTTAAAAAAGAAGTAAAGAAAGGTGATGATTATTCATTTAATTAACACCACAAGACAAGTTTTTACGTTATATAAACTAATAAAGTAGGCCTATATTATGACTTTTTATGTACTATTAAATTTTTTTTTAATTATGAAAAACTCTTAACACCGCTTTTTTTTTAGATCCATCACATAATAAGTGTAATCTTTTACAGGTGTAACAGAATAAATATATATCACACAATGAGGACATATAAATTCGTAAAAAAAAAACTTAGTTTTAGTTTGTATAGAATCTATAATAGATGACAAGATCAGAGATCATTTGTTCAAAACAGACTCTTTAGAAGTTTAGTGTTAAGTAGCCTATAAGACCACCGATATTTCATAATATACATGATTTGGAAACAGACTTACACTGTGCTTCTGTCTTAAATCGTTATCCATATTGCCGATGGGTTCATGTTAGTCAGAAATTACTAAAATATTCATGTTTAGCTAACAGATAACTTCAAAAGGAAGTAAATTTACCATTATCGTTACTCACGACTTCACTTTGAACTACTAAAAAAATGCAACTTGCTTTATTTGTGAAACAAAAACTTTTCAAAATAATAAAATCATTAATTTAAATATTCCAAGTATAATGCAAAAATATTGAACCAGTTCGAGAAGAAATTTTATTGATTTGCATATTAACATTTTACTTCATATTGCCGTGTCTTCAATTTTATTTGTATCGTTATAGTAATTACACCTAGTCGGCCTATTTAGCTAGCCTGGCTAAGGCCCACAGACCAAGTACGGCCCGTTTAGTGGGTTTGGCGGCGGATTAAATTTTATGTAGGCCCTACATAATTCTTGAAGGCAATTATTTTTGTTAGTATTTTGTAAACGGTGTTCAGAAGTGAGATTCCTCTGTAGTTGTTGCAGTTCAGTTTCGAACCTTTCTTGTGGAGTGGAACAATTAAGGCTGTTTCCCATTCTGTTGGCATCTTTTCTTTCCATCCTGTGTATTTCTAGGTGTAATGTGTGTCTTTCAAATTTGAGTAACTCAGCATTTATGTTATCTTCTCCTGGTGCTTTATTGTTTTTGGTCTTTTTAATAATATTGTTTATTTCTTCTATGATTGGTTCTTCTATTTCTGCACCATCGTCCTCTGCAATGTTTGGTACCTCTCTTTGGCTGTCAGTTTTAATGTTCAGCATTTCTTCGAAATATTCACCCACCTTTCTAGAACCAATTCATTTTCTATAAATAGGTCGCCTAATTTGCTAAGACACATGTGAGTTCCTGCTTGAAAGTTGTTGCTTTCCTCTTTGATGGTCATGTACATTTTTCTTTTTCTTTTGAGAATTTCTCTAGTTTTTCTTTTTCCCATTCACGTTTTTCTTTCTGCATATTTTAGTTGCCTTCCTTCTAGCCTCAGTGTATGCATGAGTTGACTTTCTGGTTGCTTTTTGTAGCATTATCATCCTCAATTTGTTTCATTCTTCCACTTCTTTTTTGCATTCATCGTCATACCATTCAGCTCTTTTGCTTGTATCCTATGACACTTTCCGCTGTGTTTTTTTTTGGCAAAAGGAAGAGATGGTTGGTTCCTCTTGCTCCAACATCGTGGACCCTCGACACATGTTTTACAGCATACATGGGGTGCAAAGAGTTTGTCCTGATTGCCAAGTTTCACACCAAATAAGCATGATAGCTTTTCTTAACAAAATTTGTGATCAGTGACTACCTGTATGGCAAAGTGACTGAATCACATGTAGCAGAATCTATTGGAGCAAGCAGTTTTTATGAATCACTTGTTACTTTCCTTGCTTGTAAATAAAATTTACAAGATGCTTCTAAAATTAAAGTAGACGGCAAAATATTACATTCAAATTATAAGTTTTTTTTTTAATACATAAGTTAACAATAAGTTGTTTTACTTACACACTGCTGAGCAAATTTTTATAACTGGTACTGACATTTTTCATTATGTACACTGTTTCCCTGAGAGGGTTTGTGATGTAAATTCTTTACATTAACAATTCAAAAAAATATACTGATGTCATATCCATACAATTGAAAAATATTCCAACAAATTAATTGTGAAGATGTTTTTTAACCATATGTCCCTTGATGTCGCAGAACTGGGTATTTTGTATGCATTGTGAAGTTTTATTGGTGTAGATCTTAAAATAAAACAACTAATGCCAGATTATTTGCCCATTTAATAATTATGAATATTCTGTATTGATTAAAAATGTTAAATATGTTATCTTTATTATGATAAAAAGAATAAAGCAAAAATTATTTTTTGGCAGCTTTCATTTTGGGCAGTTTGCATGTAAGTTTTTTTTAGTTCCACATATTATGAAGGAAACAAACATATGGTAATATGGTCATCTTTTTCTCTCAATTTTATAAATAATTGTCCTTGACTTCTCATAAAATTAATTTATCTTTCTGGTAGATACAGGAAACACCTAAAAAATTATATTGTTTTCTTTTCATTCTTCATATTTAAAGATTATGCTTGAATATCCTTGAAACATAAGTAAAAGCATCAACTACTTATATTTAACTTGCAAAAGAAATTGGCTGATCTCTTATTTGGATGGAACCCACCAGAAATTTTAAGTTATTGCATACATAAAGGAATGATTTTAAATTATATTGTTAAAGTATTTATTTGTTTTTATTTATTCATGTTCATAGAAAATGTTTAAGTTGTCATGTTATAAAAATATAGACATGAAAACATTAATACAAACATTTACCTCTAATATAAGTTATGCTACATGAAAAATAATATATATAAGTCAATTTTTTTGTACCATTGGAAAGAGCCTTAAATAAGCTTTCCATTGAAATAAACTTCTTAGAAGTAGGTCAACAATAAAAAAAATGTTATCCTACTTTATAAGAACGATTTACATTACATGAGACAAAGGAAAACCAAGTCAAACTATGACCGTTTTATCACTTAAACTGTTGCTTATTTTCAAATTCTGAAAAAAAAAAATGCCATATATTTGGTATCAATATAAACAACTTTAAAAAAGATTAGGTATGATATTTAAAAAAATAAAATTAACTTGAAAATTGCTTTCAAAATAATTTATAAGTACATCGTAGCCTGAACTATTAAAAGCGGAAAACTAAATGGGATAAATTGAAGAGCAAATGTAGACATTAGAAAAAAATTAATCATTATTGTAACTTGATACATTTAATCAGCCTTGTGTACTAGGCTTCTAACAAACTTTACTTATTTATGTCTTATTTTACACACTTTTTAGATTAGTACTTATAAAATGAATATAAAACTCATAAACTTTCATAACAATCCCAAATGATAAAAAAAAATACTTAAGAAACTTTTCCACTATTGAATTACAACATATATGTTACATCTCCTAAATATCTTTAAAAACCCCCACAAAATGACTTTATAAAACACTGATACAACATGTTGGAAAAAAACAAACAATGTCCTGTAATGTTGGATATTCCTATTACTTATATTAATGAAAATATAAAACGAAAAAAAGTGTTCAAAAATATGTACATTTATATACATTTTTCATGTGATATTCTAAACATCATTTATACATTTGTCACAGAACCATTTTCTTTTTGGTTTATTAGAAATGTGAGCACATTTGAAATGGTACCATTCAAGACAACTTTTACATTCAATGCAGTGTTCAGTAGATGTATTTGTGTGACATCCTGGGCACTGCCTAACAGCCATTTTCTTTCGTTTTCTTATTGATGACCGTAACATTTTCCATGCTCGATGTGAAAGGAAAGGTTTCAAAATATCTTTTTCAACAACTTTATTTATCAACGATGATGGCAAATCGGTAGGGCTAAGTTTGAGTTCCTCCACATCCACAGGCCTTGTTGGCGATATATCTTCAGGTCTTCCTCCTACAAGTAAATGACCCAGCAACACTAAAAATACAAAATGAAAAAAAACATAGAGGTGAATTAGTTCAAGAGACGGCATACAACATTTTGATAGATGCAGAATGAAATGTATAAATTGCATTATAATCGAACTTGTGTGTTATAGTTATTAAAATCCCACTTTCAAACATTATCATAGAAATGCAGGCCTGTACAAATTTATAATTTTAAAATTCACTTACAATTAGCTTTTTGCTTATCCGTCTTCTTTCTAAATGGCTGACACTTTTTCTCTTGCTGTTTATTCAAACCTAAAGCGTTTTTTTCAGTGATGTTTTTGGAGCGACCTCGGGCAGTTATATTAGGTGGAAATTCAAGTTTGCTAATGGCTAACTGGTTTATTTCATTTCTAATTGTTACTTCTTGAGGCTGATCCTGTTCATTTACAGATACAATAGAGACATCATTATTATAGCTATACGGTGGCATTTTGATTGCAGTATTGAGGCATGCATGCTCGTTCCTATTTTCTAGAACCTCAACAGTCCTATTATCTTCAATAACCACCTCATTATCTTCAAAAACCACCTCATTTTCTTCTATAACAGTCCTATTATCTCCAACAATATGACTGTTACACTCTACTGGTGCAATCAAAGCTTCTCGGTTGGAGCCCCAAATTTGTGCTAAATCTTGCAGAACCTTTAATCTATTTTCAAATTGCGATCTTCCACCTTCTACTGCTAATTCTGCTAGATGTTGGAGTAGAGTATTAGCACGGCGAAACATTTCTGTTTTGGATAATGGTCTGTCCACAGCTTTAGCAACTTCGTTGTGGCCATCATCTTCATTGATTATCTGAAAAACTTTAAGATTTTCCTGCACTTGTTGCTTAAGCCATCTAGCAGCAATCCCTACCAAAGAATACATTGATGATTGTTTGATTCTGCGAGCAGCTAACATGTGCTTACATGGTAGATTCATAGATTTAAAAAACAAACAACTACAGTTATTTTCATGTAGTGGTTCAGTTTTGCCTTCTATTTGGCCAACTAAAATTCCATTTTCAAATTGTGTTTGCACACTTTTCGATAAATCAAACTGGCGCCTGACAAAAGAAAATGCGAAAGGTGTTAGAGCTTCTCTGTACTGACATTCTGTTAAAGAATATTCAGTTGCATTTACAGGTACCCGTTCTGTTGTATTAATATAAGCATGATATCTCTCTTGACGCATGTAACCTATGACTGAGAGCAGACCTTTAAAAAAAACAGGCAATGGGCTTTGTAAATTGACAACTGCCTTTATCCTTTTTTTTACAGACTCCAAACTGTTTCTTGTTTCTTCTCCATAAGTAACATTTTGCTGTTGCCAACAACATACCCATTCTCGTCTACATTCGTGCCAGTTCGTCTCCATGTAATGAACAACACTTACAGGCATCCTTCTATGGAAATCGTGCCAAAGTTGTTCATATTCTTCTTCAGTGTTGGAATATAACATTTTCTGCAATGCTTTGAGAGCACTCAGTCGTTGTTCATTGGTGATGCTAAATTTTGATATTTTGATTTCTCTACTCATGCACCGCAGAACATGAGATATACATAAAAGAAGTGCAGCTTGTGGAAAAGCCCGTTGAATGTTGTCATGCTCAGTCATGTCTTTATCAGTGTAAATGGTTAATATTTTTGTCCAATTTTCATTCTTGCCCTTGAATATCTCCAGCATGCTACTAAGCATGATGAAATCCTCAGATGTTGTTAGAATCAAAGCAACAATCTCACTTTCACCATTTGGCCCGACAGCAAGCATGATATAAAGAAGCATTCTCAAGTGAGTCAGCTTGTAAGTGGCATCTATTAGCACCAACTCAGGATACAGTGAAAAAAAACGCTTCATTTCTGAATCTTGGTAAAAAATTCCAGTTATTATTCCATCTTCATTTGATCTTAGTTCTACATCAGGCCCTGTTGGAAAAAAAATTAGTATTTATTTTTAATACTTTTAACTAAACTGTAAATTTTGTATTTCATTGCTTTTAATTCATATGCCATTAAAAAGCTTATTTAATTATTATTCATAACACTGTTTTATTGGATGAATGAACTAGTTTTGAAGAATTAAAATTTAAAGTGATTTTAACTTAACGTTTATCTAGAAAAAAAAACATGTTGCAGAACAATTTGTTTTGAGGCATTCGTTCACTTATGAGAGGTGGTGGGAGTGTCATACAGTTTTAAGAAATGGTAAAATCATTACGCAAAGGTGGGGAAGGAGGGGGGGGTGTTGAGTGGTCCAGAAAAAAGTTTTCCCTTTAAAACTGCTCCTTTCCTAATATTTGAGTAATAGATGTTGTGCTCAACATTCACCAAGATAAAAATATAATACGGTAAAAACCAATAATAACGAACAGTGCCAATGTATAAAAATTACCAACTAAACTAACCATTGCAGTCATCAAAAACAGCTAAAAGAGACTCCACATCTACAGATCCTTTTTGCCTTGCTGCCAAATTGTGCAAATCTTTTAGGGTTACCTTCTTACCTAAATAGAAGAAAGCAATTTACATAATCAAAATAATATATCCAGTTTATTTTTACACACTATTTTTTTATGAGTGTGGAATAAGATGTTTTAAACAAATTATCCATTGACATCTGTTTGAGTGCATTTATATTTAATCCAATTAATAATTGATATAGGTTTTTCTGGAATTTTTTTTTCATTTATCATAATTGCTTCCATTCAGTGGCCTACTATAGTAGGTGTCACCCGTTGCGGAACATTCAGGGTTTCAAGACTTCAATAAGACTCTCAAGACTTCTAACATGACCAATGATACAAATTTCGAATTTTCCAGCACTAGACATGAGAGAATTTACTTTTGAATACTTTAGCGATAAAAACGATAGTATTATTGACTTTATCACAGAAAGATATATATTACTTTCATTTAATTTGAGTTTGTAAATTACGTCTCCAATTTCATGAAACCATGTGACTTTTTTTTTTTTTTAGAATGTTTGCAAAAAAAACTATAAGATTAATCCGAGCAGCTTTGAACTGTATTCATTTACCTAAGCTGCAGACATTCTGCATGGTGTCACCCTGTTCTACTGCTCTATATGGTCTTAATAATTAAATAATCTAATTCACTACTATGCAAAATAATTTAGATTCTACTGTTCATGTTTTTATCTATGGTCGGTAATAAAACAGACTTTCCAGAGATTTTTCTGCTATGAAATTTAGAACTTATCATTTGGGTGTCACCCCTAAAATGGTGTCACCCGGTGCAGACAGCACCCCCCTCTAGTTACGCCACTACTTCCATTAACGATAACTGACTAAAAAATAAACCAGGTATATGTACTATATGAATATTACATAGTTGTGGTCTTAATAATTTTTGATATAACCTACCTGTTGTCTTTAAAATATGTTCTTTTATAAGCCATTTATTTCCATGCATGCTTAGCATTTGAGAAACATCTTTCTTTTCATTCTCATTTAGTTTCCTTTTCTTTGGCAGATTTTCAAATATCATCTAAATACGAAAATATTAACAACTTTTCAATTCGTTACAGATAGATATATATGCATATGATTAAAAATTTTTTATTATCTCGACTCACCTATAATTCGTCTGCGACCCACTGTTTGGACACAACCCACACTTTAAGAACCACTGCTCTACAATATACTTTAATATACGGGGCTAAAAAACATTTTTTTTTATATACTAGTAACTGTAGGGTGACTGACCATTAATTATCATATCATTTCCAGATACTTTGAACCCACTGTTGCTTTTTTTAAATTAAGTGTTTGAACCCATCTAGACTTGTTAATATAAAAATAGACTTGTAAATAGCAAATGTACTGATTTTTTTTGTATTATACCAGTAATGTAAAATGGGCAATAGAGTTAATGAATTTAATAATTTATAGGATAAATTGGACTGTCAGTTTTTTTTTAGGTAGCCCTCTCTTCCATTGATGACCAAAGCATGTGCTAAGTTAGATTGTTGGTTATCCAGCACTAAAAAATATATATACCTTGTTTATGATATGATTATGCTCTTCAACTATTTTTTCAACTTTTAATTGATTTCCATCTTCTGATGCTTTCAACCACAACCCAAAAGGACAATTCATCTGGAAAGTACTTTAATAGAATTTATTTGTAAATGTTTAAGTTTCATTTTAAGTAAAATGTGGAGTTTTTTTTTAATTTTCTTATAGTTAGTTATTAATTAGTTAAAAATGCATTAATACTGAACCTTTGATTTGGCCTCTTTCCTGTAGAACGACTCTTAAATCTTTTTCCACCATGATAACATGCGTAATGAATGTTGTAGTAGATTAACTCATCTTTTAAATGTCTTTTCATGCCTAATTTTTGTGCCGCAACAATTGATCTGCTACTTCGCTTATATAATGAAACGAATGATTCATTTTCATAAGCTGCAATATTCTCTTCCAACTCTTTAAGAGAATTAAAACGATCGCCGACTTTAAACTGCATCATAACGACGTAATGGTTATGGTTCTGTCCAGGCGGACCCCGTAATTTTTTTGGGGTCCGTCATAGATGTGCGCATGCGCGACTTACGGAATCATTATTATTTTTTAGGCTCCGCCTATTGATGTGCGCATTCGCGACAAACGGACTTCAGATTTTTTTTTTCGGGGTTAGGGAAGGATTGGGTGCACATCTATAGATGGACCCCAAAAAAATGATACGGACTCCGTCTGAACGGAACCGTAGCCACTGCCTAATTTTAATTTGTTTTATTAAAGTGACTACGGTTCCGTTCAGACGGACTCCGTGTTATTTTTTTTTCGGGGTCCGTCATGTATGTACGTATGCGAGACAGATGTGCACATGCTCGACAGACGGACTCCATATTATTTTTTTCGGGGTCCGTCTATAGATGTGCGCATGTGCGACAGACGGACTCTATATTATTTTTTTTCGTGGTTAGGGTTAGGATTAGGGTAGGCCTAAGGGTTATGTGCAAATCTATATTCAGACCCCCCGAAAAAAAATATATGGAGTCCGTCTGTCAGGCATGCGCTTATTTATAGACGGACCCAAAAAAATAGATACCCTTATTTAATGAAGCAACTAATCGAAAATTGAATTCATACGCTATCCTAAATCGTCTGCTTCAACTTTCCATATACCCATGATTCGGCCATGATTCATGTTTTGAACACAAGTGTATTCAGAAGCGTTCCTAGGGAGGGGGTGAGGGGGGTCTAAAGTCGAAAGTGCCCCCGGGACCCCAGCTTGAGGGGGGCCCAATTTTTTACATAAAATATTCAGTATATTATATCATGTCATTTTGTCGAATGTCAAAGTGCAGGGCCCCCAAAGAGGCCAAGCCCCCGCCCGGGCCCCCAAATCCCAAGGTTCGACACTGAGTGCATCGTTCGAATATAAAGCATTAGCTCACAGTAGCAGGCTTAAGTAGCAGCAACTATGCGAAACGACCTGAAAGCTAAAACTAAACGTTGGCCCGAGGGGGGGGGTCAAAGAAGGAGGGCCCCATATATGAAAATCTTCCCAGACCCAGGGCCATCTTAACCTATAGGCCGTTCAACCAAATAAGGGCCCACACAAAATCCATAACATGAAATAAGTGTAACAAAATTCTCTCTGTTGCGGGGTCCCACCTATAACCGTTGAAATGTAATAGGGCCTGGGGTCCAAAATGATTTTAAGACGGCCCCGCGTATTACTAAAGCCGACCCTGGACACAATCACACACTGGTATAAAATAACACGCTTTTAATGTATAAGAGAAAAAAAAAATAAAAGCTTTTTAATCGCCCATTTGAGGATGTTGATTCATTTTTGGTTTATTTTGTGGTGGGGGGTTGTGTTCCCCTGTCTACCTCGTCCTTTACCCCCCCCCCCCCCCATCTCTCCCCCTGGACATGAGATCTGTAGGTCCGGTACTAATCGCAAAGTGGTTTGTTTATAAAAGCGTTGAGTTCACAGTTTGCTATCGGTTGCCTGCCCCTTGTTTTTTTTCCCCCCATACACGATTTGTAGCCAGTGGTCTAAGGAATTTTGTTTAAGGCGAAGTTTAAAAAATACAACAAAATTACCGGCAATTAAAAAAAAAAAACACATTTCTAAGGAATCTATTTTACATTGGACTACATAAGGGTATCTTTGCATTTACTTAAATTTATTTGGTTTCATATTTCATTCGCACGGCTATTGGCAAACAGATTTTCGTTTTTTCTATTTTTTGTATTAAAAGGTAAGTTGTTTTCCCCATCTTAGTATTTGACATTTAACATGCTGCATATGTTACGGTCAACGTCTGCTAGGCGGTCAATGTCTGCTGCTAGGCGGTCAATGTCTGCTAGGCGGCCAATGTCCGATAGGCGGCCAATTACAGACATTGGACTTAAAACATTCATTACGTTGCGTTTAATGTTATTTAGTAATGGTGGCAAAATGAGTTATTCAACCCGAATGGGGCTCTTCGTTTCATTTTGTGCAGCTCTCTATGATAGTAATGACAATATTAAAAAAGTTAACAGTCACATAACTGGAATAGATTTAACGGTAGATGAACATAAATAAACAAAAAGAGCTACCACTTAGGCAGACATGAAAGAGAGGTTGGAAATATGCACACAATTATCAATTTGAATTGTTTATTACAATGAAAAAAAAATATCGAATAAATTTAAATTAAGATGCCATACCATGGGTGGGGGTAAAACTTTTATGAGTCGTGGGCCACATTGGGCTCTTAAATTTGGACCAAGAACAGATGAGTGGATTAGTGGCATGATCTAATATAAAATAACAGGTAACGTCAAAACTTAAGGGCTAGTGACGTGTTGACTCACCCTGAAACGATTGGTGAGTTACAGGACGAATTAAACAGTCCGTGAGGGCCGAAATAGGCACGTGGGTTGTAGCTGGGCCATGGCTGTGCTCTACACTGTTTCATACTGCTACACTACCATGTACTGCTATACAGAGCTTCTACATACTGCTATATACTGGTATACATAGCTTCTATATACTGCTATATACTGGTATACAGAGCTTCTATATACTACTATATACTGCTATACAGAGCTTCTATATACTGCTATATAATGATATTCACTGCTAACTATTGCTATTCGTTGCTTTTGACCGGTATAGACTGCGAGTTAATGCTGTGCGCCTGTCATGTACTGCTGTTTACTTCTATTTCTGCTGTATTTTTTTCTTTTATAATGTTGAAATACAATGATAGATAATTCCGTTGATTTTTATACGCTGCCCCGTCTGCTGCGCGGACATACACATTACGGGCCCTGGTGGTCACAATCAGGCACGGACACAGAGAGTTTGACCCTTGTGTTAACAAACAGATGGTAGATTAAAGGGTAAGGATTAGTGCCCAAAGACCTATATCACGTGTGACGTAGACACGATGTAACGACCGGGTGTGTGTGTGGGGGGGGGGTCGGATTTTGTTTGTGTCGGTCGTGGTGCTAGAGACACGGGGGGCGGGGCGGGGGCGGGGGCTCAGCCTGCCCTATCTTGACATGGACAACACTCATGGTGGCATAGGGTCATGACCCTCACCTTTCTCCGAAGCTACGTCCAGTTCCTCCCACCCCCTCACTAATGGCATTACCCATTATTCCCTCCCTAAATAGCTAACGATTGTTACATATTTTCACCCGATAACACCAGCGGCTATCAGCCCCACCACCACCACCACCACACTGGTGATACCCACATGTCTCCACCGGCGTGAACACTCGGGTACAAATAGCAATGGTAGGGAGATAGATCGATGCCTGCTACGTATGTGTGGAGGTGTGCCAATAGCACAAATACAATCACGGACACACACAGACACACACACACACAAACTGTTTAAATAGTTCCCCCACCCCCACCCCCGATCAAAACATTCATATACATACAGACCCACGGACACCCAAAACAACAGCGGCATTGCTTCACGCGGTAAACATTACTTGACAACTGTACTGCAGCACGCAGGGTAACACACACACACATACACACACATAAGTCTGTACTGCAGCACACATGGTGGTAACGCAACGAGCAGTGTGTGTGTGTGTGTGTACCGGACAGGTCCTGTCAATAAAACCTGCTCACATGTCCTCTTGTTGTAGCAGTTGTTATCGACAGAACCCTGTTTTTTTTTTTTAATGTTGCTGCTGACATTCACACAGGCTCATGAACCGTCGATTCAGTGGGTGTGGCAACAACGTCGTTCGTGTTGGATATATTGGTAAATACTCTGTTGCTGTATAGAAAACAGCATTCACACGCGATAGCCTTCAGTGCTCGTTAATATTATGTTCCCCAGCTGAAGGTAAAAAGTGATTGAATTATTTTATTTATTTTTATTACAACCATGCTCTTTTTGTCACGTGGTTATATCTTTTAATCTACCAATGATCTTATTTCGTTGCATCTTAACTTTTTCTCGCTTTATAAATACATCGAAGTCCATGAAACAGTCAAAAAAGTTAATTTTTCGGGGAGGGGGGGGGGTAGGTAAGAAAAAAATTATAAAAAAAATTCTATTTAATATTGCCAAAAAAAAATTGGACGTTTGTTTGAAACACACTCATTAACATTTGCGCAAAGTTATTTTACGATATCTACAATATATTTTAAAAATTGGTTCTTTGAAAATTTTTGAAAATATGTCTTAAAATTACACTTTTTTACCCAAAAAAAGTCACAAAATACATTTTTAAATAATTTTTTTTATATTTTTTTTTATTTCTTTGTTCATTAATTGGTCTGTTGTATGCATGTGCCAAAAATGGCTAGTGTAGCTTAAAAAAAATATAGAAAAAACAACTAGCAGAAACCTTAAATGGCCCATGGACCACCTTAAATGATGCTGTTAGCAAGATGGATCTTATTGTTGTCTATATTTAATGCTACCCTATTGTCTGTCTGTCTGTCTGGCCTTAGATACAAATGAATGATGACGTAAGACACTTAGTCTCAGCATGCTACGCACTGACACAGATAATAATAAAAAAAATATTAATAAACATTCCGACACGTGTTCTTGATTTTCGCTGGGTTTTTTATTTGGACAGATCCATGCCATGCCGTGCCGCTCGCATTGTGTTTTCTTCGTTTTATCTTAAGGTTGGGCCATGTCGGAGCGAACTTGTGCCTACGGAGCTAAAGAAAAAAAATCAAATAAGTGAAAAGTCTGACTGTGCGCGCCTGTTTTGTTTATGTGTGACAGATGGTGCAGCCATTAGCGCCGTATTGTCACCGTTGACTGGTGGTAATCTAATTTTTTTAAAAATGCATGTGGTAATCTGTTTTAAGCACACAACACATGCGATTTACTCAACCGGGTGTGCCTGTTTGTGTGTGTGTGTGGGGGGGTGATCACCGTCATTCAATAGCCGGTGTCCGCATTTGGGGTAATATGTAGATGAGGGGCAAACTCCGAATACCCCCCTGCGCCCGTACGCGGACCTTTACGAAAGGAGCAATGTGATAGACCCACTTATTTCCAAGAAGACTACACTTTGTGTAAGTCGGCGCCGTAAGACTTTCACCCTAAAGCCCCAAGTAACGCCTTTACACGAACCTTAATCCAAAATCTGGAAACTGAAATTTTCTGCAGTTACTCCTATAACTTAAACTGGACTGAAAAAGACACTAGTTGAATTATAGTATGTGTTGTGTATACATTTCTTGCGTTATACTTTTCCCCACCCCCATCTTACCCGATTAGCACCTTACTTCATTCCCTGCATTGTTGTATTTTATTCCCCCCCCCCCATTCAGAAGTCCTACAGGTGACTTGATTTCTTCTTGGGATGTGTACTACTGTTGAAATATTTTATGCCTACAGCCTTTTCTGTTATTCACCGCCCCTTTCAAAGTGTTTGAGAGCGCCCTCCATCCTTTTCCCCATTAGAGTCCCCAGTGCTTTCACCGCCTCCCTGAATCGTTTCAGCGCCCACGGAAGGGGACGGGGAGGGGGTAGCTTCCACTAATGGAATCACTGTCATTGTTCCCCCCCCCCACCTGTTCTACAACCCCTTTCATCATCATAGTTTAACAGATGAGTGCTCCACGGAGAACGTATCAAGACGACACACAGCCGGCTGGCATTGCTGGGGGGGGGAGGGGGAGGGGAGGTGGTTCGAACCTATTAATCTTGCTTACGGGTGCACAACTTCGCCATTAAAGAGGCACTTTGATTTATTTATCGTTCAGTTTCTGGTTGACCGTTGTTTGCATGGGAGGGGGGGGGGGCCTTAAGGCTGCTACGACTACTTTGACGTAATGTACGAATCAAAACTGATTTTGTTTTGTTTCTTCTGATCACTGGCTCTCGCACCATTTCATTTTTTTTTTGGTCGGTCTATTGATGTTGTATTTTTCCGTTTAGGTTTTGAAATCTGTGTAAAGATGATGACGTGTTTATCTTTTAGATTCTATGAAACCATAGCCGATAGTGTAGTGGCCATGGAGGCACCACGGGTGATGACATGACATACCGGGTAGTGCGATGGCGTTAATTTATATATTGAAAAAAAAATAATATAAATATATATATATATATATATATATATATATATATATATATATACACACACACACACATCACGTTTTAGGAGGTAATGTTGAACTTATTAGCAATTATCATCACAAATAATATTTTTTGAACAAACGTGGCTTGGTCCACTGCCTTCTGTACTCCAAGGCAGTGCTTGGTCTCCCTCCCCCCCCCCATCCCCTCTCCTTTTTCAATGGTCACGCAATGTTTACGAAGCCTTCTGGACAATACAACGTAAACAAAATATCTAAAAAAAAATGACGATGACGGGCGGAGGGGTGGGGGGGGTGGGAATCGTATTCACTCATAAAATCACACATTCGTATAAGATATTAGACGATGTTTATTTTAACGACTGAAATTTTTTAATAAAAAAAAAATGATTTGTATATTTGTTTTGAATTCTTAATCCACCATTCGCTAATCTTTAGAGGAAATCCCACACCCACACACACCCCCTCTTCCACTTCTTTTTTTTTTAGTCAGTCGTTTGCCGCGTGCGATTTCCAGGTAACGGAACATCACTTAAAGGTGGGCACAAACATAGTGCTAGAGCATCCTTTTCCGCTTCTCCAAAATGACAGCTCATCCTGTTGACATTCAGATGACAGACCTTGGGAAGTAGACTGTGACCGGTGGAGATCCGAGGGATAAAAACACACATCCCTTTCCCTGCTCCCCCCTTCTCTGCTCCCCCCTTCCCTGCTCCCCCTTCCCTGCTCCTCCCTTCCCTGCTCCCCCCCTTCCCACGCGCACACAAAGTCGAGAATAGTTGACGTTTCATTTTTACTGTCACTGTACTCAGTGTAGGCTCATGGTCCGACTAATTGTACTCAGTCCAGGCTCATGGTCCGACTACCTGTTTTCATTGTATGCTCATGGTACGCCTGATTGTACTTTGTGCTGCTCATGGTATGACTAATTGTACTTTGTGCTGCTCATGGTACGATTAATTGTACTCAGTGCAGGCTCACGGTACGACTAATTGTACTTTGTGCTGCTCATGGTACGACTAATTGTACTTTGTGCTGCTTATGGTACGATTAATTGTACTCAGTGCAGGCTCACGGTACGACTAATCGTACTCAGTGCGAGCTCATGGTACGACTAATTTTACTCAGTGCGGCTCACGGTACGACTAATTGTACTCAGTGCGAGCTCATGGTACGACTAATTGTACTCAGTGCAGGCTCATGGTACGACTAATTGTACTCAGTGTATGTTCATGGTACGACTAATCGTACTCAGTGCAGGCTCATGGTACGACTAACTGTACTCAGTGCAGGCTCACGGTACGACTAATTGTACTCAGTGCAGGCTCACAGTACGACTAATTGTACTCAGTGTAGGTTCATGGTACGACTATTTGTACTCAGTGCAGGGTCACGGTACGACTAACTGTACTCAGTGCAGGCTCATGGTACGACTAATTGTACTCAGTGCAGGCTCACAGTACGACGGTACGACTAATCTGCCCCCAGCCACGATGGGCCAGGGTGTCAACAAAGACAGGGCCGTTACTGAGGGTAAGGTGTCACTCACAAAATTACGTGAAGAAATAAAACAACTTAATAGAGACTTTAAAATTTTTTAGTTTAGTTAAAATTTGCTCAAAATAAAAATGAAAAAGAAAAAGACGGCGGAATAGAATTCAAATCATTGCGGATTTGGCTTATCTCAAACATGCAAATATTGAAACGTCCTTTGCAGTAAGCGCTAAAAACGAAAGTTTGAAAAAATATTTATTAACGCAGATGTTTGAGGGCCCTTTTAAGCACCAGATTTGACATAAATAAATAATACAGGGTACCCATTGGGTAGTGTAAGCTTTTTAGTCAATTTTCCAGTTATAGGTAGAACGTCTATGCTATTACATAACCGCATCCTACAAGCAGGGCCCGGCTTTAGGTCGATTTGACCGACTGCTCCGAAAATTGGTCCCCGCACCTGGCAGGGGGCCCGCATTTTACATTTAGCACATCGATATCAGTCATGGCTCTTGACACAGGCTAGAAGAGGGACCTCGAGAGCATCCGTCAAATTGGGCCCCGCAATTCATAAGGCCGGAACCCTGCCTACATGTATGGTCAGTTGCCTAGTTGGACAATCTGATACGTAGAACGTCTCTGCTATAACATAACCACGTTCCACATGTAGGGTCAGTTGTCTAGTTAGCCAATATATATGAACGTCTCTGCTATAAGTAAAACAGAACCGCATCATATTTAATGATCGGCTTGACCTCTTCTCGTGACCTCATTAAAGTCTATAACGGGCGCGCCCAGAGGTTACGACGACCTTTGGCTATTTGTATTTGGTCAGCTATGAGTAAACCTTGACCCCCCCCACCCCTACCCCTTGCAAGTGCACCCATGATATGCAACCAGTTGACTGTTGACCCTGTATCATATCAATAGATAAATCTTTTAATTAGGATAGTTAATTATACATGTCTTTTGATGTGTCCTCTCTTGATGTGTCCACTCGTTTCCCCTAACGACCGCATCAGATAAGGTCATGATAATGATGAATTAGTTTCATTTTCTGTGGGTTTGTAGGTCGGTTCGTCCCCAAATCTTGTGACTCAGTTTTCGGACCTGCTCTAATTTAGCGATTAGGTTCAAATCGGTCACAAGTGTAGGCTCTACATGAAAATACACGATATTTAATAAATTCTACTCCATGAATTTAGTGCCGTTGCGAGCTTAACTCTCGCCCGGGGCACAATGCCTTTTTAGCACCTTTTTAGCGCCCCCCCCCCCCAATTCGAAAACCATTATAGGCTATATTATATGTAAAATATACCATTTGGCAATTTAGATTATCCTGCCAAACTAAATATGAGCCTTAGCACCAGTGCATACCTATGCGGATTAGTATTTTTTTTTAGTCCTCTGTAGACTAGCCAAATAAAATAAACAATGTTAACGTGTGCAAAAACAATAGCGAGTTTTTCTTTCGAAACTAAAAATTATTAAATATTAAAAAAAAAAAAGTTTTAAAATTAATAAAAAAAATTTTTTTGAAAAGTTTTCGAAACAATATTTTTGACGATAGTGTAAAAAGTTTTTATACTTCATATCAACGGACCAATTAATAATATAAATACAAATTTATTTAAAAGAAACGACAAACGGTGATTCCCAGTTACTTATTGTACTAAAACATAACGCTGGGCAGGGCCCTATTGAGGATTTTGTAGGCCCCTAGGCACTATAGATTCGTGGGTCCTAAGTTGAGAAGAGGAAGCGCCCCACGATTATTTACTTTTCACTTTCGTAGGGCACTATTTTTGTTTGTAGGCCCTTGGCACGGCGCCTGTAGTGCCTAGGCCTTAATCGGGCCTTGAGGCAGGGTAGACCTGCCAGCCGAATTTTTTTTTAAGTTTTGGCTGGCTGACATAATTTTTCGGCTGATAGCCGGCGTAGCCGAATTTGACCATAAATTGAGTAAATTGACGTTTGCGGCTGATTTTCGGCTGATTTTTGGCAGATTACGAAATATTTGGCTAAAATTCGGCTGACGCCTAGAAAATATTGAATTGATAAAACTTCATCAATAAAACAATTTTACAATACTTGGGGGAAAGTTTTATTATTTAAAGCAACAGAAATAAACAGTTGTATATGCTGTCATATTAATACAGTACATGAATACATTCCAATCATTCAGTTTCTGTCACTCAGTACCTTAATAAGCACTTAAAATATCAGTTTATAATTGTCATGAATAAAACAAACGCGATGTAGTTCATCAGCTTTCTTCAGAAACATGTTCACTAACTAGCTGTGAATGCGATACATCAGCTTTAGACATGATGAATCCACGGGCCATTGCTGACTGTATTGCGTTCTCGAGAATTGTGGTTGCTTCTGACCGTGGAATCAATGATTTGAAATTTGGATCAAGCAGCTGATGCAGCTTAATGTGATAATTTACAGGAAATCGATGGTCAAGCTGGTTGAGAGTTGACAGCTTGATCATTCGTATTTTGTCATCATCATCATATTTTAAAGTCACGTATAGACTGAATCATCATCAATGTTGAATTCCAACGCGTTGGACATGATGCCTTCTTTGACTTATCATTGTGTCTATGACTGTCATTGATGGCGTTAGTGCTGCTCTCAGAGGCATCCATTATTGATGCACTGAGCTGATCATCTACAAGAAGCAATTCGCACACTTAAGACATGCCTTCTTTCAGGGTCTTTATCATTTCTTTATCCTCTGTGAATGCTGCATCGTCTTCTATAATTGCGGTATTGAAATTCTTCATTTTTACTGATGCTGTCGGCAGTATTAAGGTGCAATACATGTGCTGTAAAGTGCTGATAAGAGTCAACCTTCAAAAGATTTGAAGTTTTTATCATAATTGCAGCACCATCATGGCAGCTAGTATTTTGTGATCAACAAAAGCTTTTCAAGACAGAGCTGATATGGTCAGCAAGGTCATGTTCAATAAGATTAAGTAATGCGACAGTTAATATAACGGCGAACGAAATACGGCGGCTAAAGAGGCGCGCCGCATATTTTTCGGCGGATTTACGGCGGACGAAAATTCGGCGGCGTAGCCGGTGCGCGGCGCCGGCTGAGGGGTCTAAGGCAGGGTATCGGTCAGCACGATCACCCATAGAGTGGTCATCACTTGATAAGGTCAATACAGAGACATTGACCATGGCGCTGTGACCACAAGAGTGGTTGCCAGCTCAGCTTAGATTTAAAAAAAAAAACCAAATGTTTTCAATATTAGTATTACACTATTATAACTATTATTGCTCGTTTGTATCGCATTCTGATAATTTATTTATGTATTCGGTATAAACTTTGACTTATTATTACCTACATCATTTGAAACAGTTTACCTACCATATTAACTTCAGACAACGAACTTAATTCAGAGAGTTTAACCTCAATTTTTTTTTTTTTAATTTGAAAGATTAACGTATTTCTTCAAAAAAAAATGTTAATCATTCTAAACTAGACAATCAATCATATATTCATTGATCATTCTAAACTAGACAATCAATCATATATTCATTGATCATTCTAAACTAGACAATCAATCATATATTCATTGATCATTCTAAACTAGACAATCAATCATATATTCATTAATCATTCTAAACTAGACAATCAATCATACATTCATTGATCATTCTAAACTAGACAATCAATCATATATTCATTGATCATTCTAAACTAGACAATCAATCATATATTCATTGATCATTCTAAACTAGACAATCAATCATACATTCATTGATCATTCTAAACTAGACAATCAATCATACATTCATTAATCATTCTAAACTAGACAATCAATCATATATTCATTAATCATTCTAAATCATTCATATATGCAGGGCCGGCCTTAAGAATTGCGGGGCCCAATTTAACGGATGCTTGCGAGGCCCCTCTTCTAATTTTTTTTTTACAATAACGACTATTGCTTTTAATGCTAAGTGTAAATTCCGGGGCCCCTGCCAGGCGCGGGGCCCAATTTGGAGTAATCGGTCAAATCGGCCAAAGACCGGCCCTGCCTATATGGGTACAGTACAATACTATGTTTATTTGATTTTGTTTCTACCCATCAATCTATCCTCAAAGCTTTAACACTCCACTTGTTGTTTTTCGTTTTCTATGTTCTTTCATTTCCTGTTTTTATTTATCCCGTTAAATATAATATATTCTCCCTCTACCTTTATTGCTGAGCTTATTCATGCACTATAACAGTACAAGTACAGTGGATTCCGCTTAATTGGGACGTTGGGACAGCCGCTTATTTGGGACAAATCTCAAAGAAACGAAACCAAGAAGCCAATAGTAAATGTGTATGTTTAATTGGGACAGCCGCTTAATTGGGACAAAAAGCCTCGGTTCCGATGTGTCCCAATTAAGCGGAATCGACTGTTTGGTTTCCGTTAAAATGACGCAATGTCCAGCGGTGTTCAAGGACGTTAGCAATAGCCAGCCCCGGGTTAAAAGGAATGGAGCTAAGTCTTTCTTTCCTGACCATTTCCCTCCTTCCCCTTCCCCCATCAAACAGATTCTTTACGAAACTAAACACGGGCTTGTGTGAAGAAGTCAAGACAATCCCCCCCATGTCAGCAGACGTCTGCTGTTTGCCTTTGACTTTTCCCCGCGTCGTGTCCGATGAGCGTTTTGACACTTTCCTTAAGAGGCCCACCTGCTTTGAAAAGATTTTGTTCTCATCTTTATTTGAAGAAGAATACGCAAGCGGTTGTTTTTTCTCTTTTTTTTTTCTTTAAAGATAACACAACATATGTTTAAGAAGCCATGTCCAGATTAAAGAAGTTCATATTACTTTAAACCCACTGCCAGTGTTGGACCGGATCATATCATGTTGGCTGCTAGCAATGAATGCAGCTAAAGCCTGTCCTATGATGCTATAATCTGATTTTGTTAACCAATGGAACCCATCCTTGGGGCCCACATATTTTACTGTTCAAGGGGCCCACACAGTTTACTATTCAAGGGGTCCACACAGTTTACTATTGAAGGGGCCCACGCAGTTTACTGTTTAAGGGGCTCACACAGTTTACAGTTCAAGGGGCACACACAGTTTACTGTTCAAGGGGCCCACGCAGTTTATTATGCAAGGAGCCCACATGCCATTTAACATGCTGACTTAATGGCCAGTCCGTCACTGCCTACTGCATTATGAATAATTACTGGATAACATTATTTTAAAAACAAATTACTCCTGCTGGCAACATTGCTAGTAATGTTTCAATTTAAATCAGTTTCCCGTATATGCTTCGATTTTTCTTTTCCTTGTTGTACAAAGTAATGGATCATTGAAAAATGCCAGTATAATTGATGTTTATTTTTACCCCTTTTATTACTCTTCTTTCAGGTTTCTGAGCAGACGTTCAATCGATACACAACCAATCCAGCATGGAGTGTCGCAATGTTGTTGCAGTACAAAGCAGTGAATCATTGGGAAAATTCCTCTGCACGGTTGTCTACCAATAACTGGATCAAGTCCAGTCGCTGTCTACGTGGTGTACACAAAGATATAATTAAATCTACGATTCTTGAAGTTTAAAAAAAAAAATGCCTTCCGAAAGCTCATCACGTGACCAAGATAACAAAGTTTTGGACCGGACGCTTCACGAGGAGAAAAAATCTGGACTCTCGCTGGTCACTTCTCCTTACCTGCTGTCCAAATTCCTGAATCACGCCTCGGGTTCCAGCAAGAGAAAATTGCCCTGCACACTGTCGATACCGATGAATGCGTCTGTATCGATACCCAGCGTGCACTGGGAATCCCCGTACTGCCTCCCTGCTGACCGGCGCCTGTACGACCCCGCAGGGACAACCATCTGGGTCAACGACTTTGACCGGATGTCGCTCAGTGATCGCTCAGACTTGACCCCAGAGGAGCCGGCAAAATTTGCCCATTCCGAACTTTTGACGCAAGAGGAGACGGTCTCACTGCCCGGCCGATACAAGGCCCGTTTGGCCGAACTATCGTTAGGCCCGGCGCCCTCAAACTGCGACCAGAAACAACAATCCGAAGGCGAGGACCCAACGTCGCGAGAGAAAGATCTCACCACTGCACTCAGGTGGATAAGACAAGAAATCGTAAGTCACTTGTTTTATGTCGTAAGTCACGTGTTTACTGTCGTAGGTCACAGGTCACGTGTTTACTGTGATGTCTTTAGATGTCTTGGGAAGGGGGGAGGAGGGCATCGGTAGAGACTTCCCGAGTTTTTTGGCAGGAGTGGGGAGGGGGGGGGGGAAGGTCATCAGCCATAAGAATGTATCTATTAGCGCCATGCTGTGCCCATCCAGAAGTATACAGATAAACGTTCTGATTGGTTCATTTTTCAAATTGGGCTGACGCGGAAAGGCATTGGATAATTGAATACGTTCGTCTGACTGTCCCAGACGTAAGTTACAAGGTGCCCTCTTACCGTTACATGATGCCCTCTGAACGTTTATGGTGTCATATACACGTTACAATATTCCCCTTTCACGTCCCATGATGCCTTAAACACATTACATGATGCCCTCTAACCGTTTCATGATGCCCTCTAACCGTTTATGGTATCATATACACGTTACAATATTCCCCTTTCACGTCGCATGATGCCCTAAACACGTTACACGATGCCCTCTAACCGTTACATGAGACCATATACACGCCGCATGATGCCCTCAACACGTATCATGATGCCCTCAACACGTATCATGATGCCCTCAACACCCTACATGATGCCCTCAACACGTATCATGATGCCCTCAACAGGTCTCATGATCTAAATATGTTTCCAATGGCCAGTAGCGGGTATAAACCTATTACTTTTTTTTAAAGTACGGCTCATGTTTTTTTCTCCTATCGTTACTCCCAGATGTTTATTTACATCGTTTAACTACACACTCACACATAGACGCAAACAAACGCACACATAGTTATAAATATAGACAGTGCAGATAAAATGAACAAACTTTCCTCTGTTTAAGAGTGTTGGCAGCTAATGGCTGGCTTGAGCCCGCTGTGAAACGGCATTGGCCGACAGTTTAAAGACTGTGTATTCGTGAAATTAAAAAAAAAAAATCTTTAAAAAAATGATAACAGTTCTATAAAAGAAATCTTTTATACCCCCCCCCCGCATTTTGTTTGTATTTTTGATCAACGACTATGTTGATTTAATTACACACTATAGATAGAAAGATATGTAGACACAAAGACAGATAATATATAGATAGATACAGGCTCTGTGTAGGGCGTGCTTTGGTCAGTAGAAACCCAGGGGGTAGTAGTTACGCACACATCGACCAACCCCCCCCCCCACTCCCGTTCTCTAGCTCTGACAATCTTAACATGCGCATACAATATGATCAGCCATATATAGCATGGAGTGTGCAACATGGAACTTTCAATCGGGACCAATGCGTACTGAAAATCATTTCTGTAAAGCCCGCAAAAAAAAAAAATATAATAGAGCAAGACTTGTGTAAAAAAAATGAAGCCATTGAAATGAAATAAATAAAAATTGTACCGAGTAACACTTGGCAAGGGTGCTGACACTTTTAAAAAAAAACCTTTTTTTTTTTTAATTCTTTCCGAAACGGACTGACAATTTTTATGAAGCAAAGGGAGAGAAAAACTAAAAGGTTACACTTTCTTATGTATGTCAGTGTCAATGCCGAGCAATGAAGCTGTAATACTTGAACTGTAGTTTATGTAAGTCTAACATAAGACGAAAATTTTAAAAAAATATATATATTGATTTACGGCTGTAAATCGAATTTACAGGCTAGCATTTTTAACTTGAAATGTGTCAGAAATCAAAGGTTGTGGACTGTATTGATTTTTTTGTACAGAACTGTCTTAAATATCTCCAGAGCGCCGCGAAGCAGTGGTGTGACGTCATGTCACGTTTTATCGCCAACATGTCAAGTAAAAACAAGAAAACAATTAAACTGTAAATCAAAACCCGACGAATAAAATGTGTTTGCAGTTTGGAGAATGTAACACGAGACTGGTGAAATTCAACCCACCTTGTTTAGAAAAGGTTTGGTTGTGGTGTGTGTGTGTGTGTGTGTGGTGGGTGGGGGGGCTTAATCGAGGCCGTCGTCTCCTAAAGGCTGATAGGCACTGCACCCAGGACCCGCCGCATTCATAAGATGGGACCCCTGGTCTTAATTATCCGTAGAACCGTTTTGGCCCCCAACCCCCCTTGATAAGAATAAATAAACCTTTCTCTTTCAGTGCGGGTCTTTTAAACATTATGATTCCCTCCTCACCCCCCCCCTCACCCCATTCGGGGGGAGGGAGAGGGGCAAACAATTTTTAATACGTATAGCATGAAGAGGGTGCAGCCCAAACACATGTTAAGGGGCCCAAGAACTTAAAGGGCCCCGTCTGATACAGTAATCTGTTTATAAATATCGCTAAATTGGTGTGTTTGTGTGTATGTGTGTGTGATCACAAAACAAACTTCTAGATAATCTGACCCCAACCAGTATTTTACACAGAGCCCACAAATATCTCTTCATCTTTACCTAGGGCCCTCCCTCCACAAAGCCCTGCCTGGGAGAACTATCACAGAATTTTGATGCTTGTTTTTTGAATATGTGAACGACCATCCGTGATGGCAGGTAGGCCTGCATTTTGTCAATAGAATGTGGACAATCTGTGCTGACCTGCATTTTGTCAATAGAATGTGGACAATCTGTGCTGACCTGCATTTTGTCAATAGAATGTGGACAGTCTGTACTGACCTGCTTTTGGTCAATAGAATGTGGACAATCTGTACTGACCTGCATTTTGACAATAGAATGTGGACAATCTGTACTGACCTGCATTTTGTCAATAGAATGTGGACAATCTGTACTGACCTGCATTTTGTCAATAGAATGTGGACAATCTGTACTGACCTGCATTTTGTCAATAGAATGTGGACAATCTGTACTGACCTGCATTTTGTCAATAAAATGTAGACAATCGGTTCTGACCTGCATTTTGTCAATAGAATGTGGACAATCTGTACTGACCTGCATTTTGTCAATAAAATTTGGACAATCTGTACTGACCAGCATTTTGTCAATAAAATTTGGACAATCTGTACTGACCAGCATTTTGTCAATAGAATGTGAACAATCTAAGTTGCGTTGGTCATATAAGTCAGTGGTCCCCAACCCCCCCCCGGGCCGCGGACCGGTACCGTCCGCAGAACGAATGTTACTGAGCCGCACAAGAAACATTAAATTATTTCATTTTGATTTTATATCTCTCGCGATTGTGGCGACTTTCCGTGGACGAGAAATAATCAACGTCTTCCCCCTCCCCTTTTTTTCCTGCGGGCCGCAGTGAAATTATTAACGCTGACCGGTCCGTGGCGAGAAAAAGGTTGGGGGCCACTGATATAGGTAAAAGTAAAGTAAAGTTCCCTTAGCCGAAACGGGCCATTGAGGCAGATGAAGTGTAGAATTCATCTGTTTCTATAACCTCGGCATGTAAAGGGATTGTGTGGTTAGCACAACGCCCAGCCGCCTTTACTTCCCCAACTTAAGTCAGGTACCCATTTAAAGCTGGGTGGACTTGTGGGACGACTTTACACTAATTTTCACCTGGAAAAAATTCATGGGCTTCACCGAGGATCGAACCCAGGACTCTCAGGTCGACAGTCGAGCATCTACACCCCCTCGGCATACATAGGATAAGTCGCATTGATCATCAATCGAACGCTTATTTAGCTAATGACGGTGCCCACAATTTTGTTTTTTCAATAGTCTCTATATCAAAAGATGGAGCAATTAATGTCATCCATGAATGCAGTAACACGTAAGCCTACATGCACTGGTGTATAAATATAGACAGTATACAAGTCAGCCCTTCTGCGCATGTTTTTGTCTATCTGTACGTCGCGGTGAGAAATATCGTGTTGTCATTAGTGGCGTAGACTATGAAGCCTCGGGCGTGGGAAACAAAGAAATATTTTATAGACAGGCCCACCTTCACAGACGTCAACACACACACAGACGTCCGACAGTTTGTTGTTGTTTTGTCATGTTTTGTGATATGTCCCCCACCCCAGGCCTATCCTCACCCCCCCCCCCCCGTTCCCCAGGTACTTTAATTTTTTTTTTTTTAAACTTGAAAACAAAATGTGATATGATCAATAATCTTTTAAGTAAACAGGTGACAGGTCAAAACTCGTAAGAACAAAAAGGAAACAAAAAAGATTTATTGCAGATTATTCACGTGATCTCCCTTCTCCAACCGTCCTGCCCGAGGGTTGGGGGGTGGACTGCCCCCTCCACCCTCTTCCCTCCCCTCCCTACTCCAAGGGATGGTGATGGGGAAAATATAAAAACGATGTTACAGCTTCAAGCAATGATCACCGATGACATTCATTAAAAAAAAGAGGTGAGTTACGTCCCCATGCACACCAGTCACGCCCTCTAGTGGCTATTTTTAGAAGCTTTTCGTGGAAAAAAAAGTGTTTGGGAGGGGGAGGGGTTGAGGTAGAGAACAGAGAAATGTATGGAAGGCGTGTGTTATTTTGAAAAGTCGAATAACTTGGAAACCGAACTAATTATATTTGTGAGAACATCATGTTGTGTGGTGCGATGTGTGAGAACGACATAGTGTATGATATTATTTATGAAAACGTCATATTGTGTGGTATTATATGTGAGAACGACATATTGTATGGTATTATATGTGAGAACGACATATTGCGTCAATTGTGTGGTATTATTTATGAAAACGTCATATTGTGTGGTATTATATGTGCGAACTCATATTGTGTGGTATTATATGTGAGAACGACATATTGTGTGCAGGGCTCGATTTACCGCCGAGTACTGTCATCCCCGGCTCTGCTTTAGCTAATTTCATCCCAGCCGTGGATGAAACCATAGACATTTATCACCGGCTCTGCAGAGTTTTCTTTTCATTCCGCGGCACTGGTTTTTTTTCTTCAATCGAGCACCGATTGTGTGGTATTATTTATGAAAACGTCACATTGTGTGGTATCAAACTGCCTATATTAGGACCAGGTCATCCACCTTAATACCAGGCGCCCCTGGCTATGAACTTTAAATCTATCATCTCGCTGTAATATAAACATGTTGATCTGTCAATCCTATGTCGCCACCAGTAACTACTGCTGGGACAGTTCTTCTTACTGTGCCCTTTTCTTCAGACCCGCTGTTGTGTACTTTGGAGCCCTAGGCAGAGATTTCCAGGGAAGTTCGGGCCCCCCTAGACAAAAGTACTTGCCGGGGCCTTCTTGGCTTTAGATTTAATAGGGATTAATACTTGCAAGGGCACCCCTTTTGCAGTGGGGGAAGGGGTCTGTGTGGTCGTCTAGTCTGCGTATTAATAAAATCTGCTCTGCGCAGAGGCGTACCTAGGGTGGGGGAGGGGTGGTCCAAATTCGAAAGTACCCCCGGGCCCCTGCTTGAGGAGGCCCCAAAATAATTCTTTTTTAATTTTAATATTAATTATATTATCTCATGTTATGGTGTCGAATGTCAAAATGCAGGTTCGGCACTGGCTCTGCGTTTCTCAATCCACGCCATAATCCAGTCTGCACTACGGAGGTTCCAGGAATCTTCCATATCGCCGGTGATAAAAACTATTTACCTTCACCTTGCCGATTGTGCACTTTTTCTCTTTTGCCACCGAGTCCTCACCAAACATCACGTGGTATTCGCCATCAGACGTGAACGCCGCCTGCTGGAACCTAGAGGTCAAGGTCAGATTGTAGCCTGTTTTAATAAGCACTGCCGCCTAATAATGCGCGTCGACAAATTGTAGGCGTGTACACACAGTGCCGAACCTTGTGATTTGGGGACCCCGGGGGGGCTCGGTCTCTTTGGGGGCCCCTGCATTCTGACATTCGACACCATGACATAATATAATGTACTAAATATTTAATTTAAAAAAATTTGGCCATCCCCCTAGAGCTGGGGCCTGGGGGGATCTTTCGAATTTGGACACCCCCCTCCTCCCCTCACCCTAGGTACGCCTCTGTGTACACATTTTTGTTCCTTTTTTTTAAACGTTGAGCGTGTGTGCGCGCGCACAACAACACAAACTCCAAAAAAAACGAACAAATTGTTTTGTAGAGAGTACCCATGTATCAAGATTTTCCGCTCACATATTTTAATTTCATTCTAAAACTGCCCCGCAGTCAATAATATTTTTTTTTTGCTGCCACACAACAGCTTTCGGTAAATTAGCGGGAACATTTTGGTATACAATCGCCACCACATAAACCGTTATTTTGGTGTGGTGTGTGTATTGTTTGCTGGTGTGTTATGTTGGTACTGATCGCATGCAAATGAAGGTCGCAACAGTTGGCGCCCGTTGAGTGTGGGGGGGGGGGAATGGTGTCATTTGTACCCTCGTTGAACGTCTGGCGTGGGGACGTGTTGAACACTTTCTCTATCTATCTATCTATCTATCTATCTATCTATCTATATATCTATCTACCCTGTTTATCTATCTATCTATCTATCTATCTACTCTGTCTATCTACCCTGTTTTTCTATCTATCAACCTATCTATCTATCCATCTATTAATGTATTAGTCTGTCTGTCTAACAGTTCCGACCAATCGACACCATAATAAATTATAACTTCCAGAAATAGTCTGCCTTGAATGAAATACCTACGTCCAATCACCAATCATTAACTTGCTGATGTATTCGTGTCATTGATATATTATGCTACCAGATGTGATACTTCAAGTCTTGTATTACTATACTTCTTGTAAATAATTCACTCCTTCCCAACATTCACACTCACAAACAGACGACATGTTCACGTGATCTTTTCCCAATAGATAACACCAAAGCCGATCATATAGACAAGCAAACTATTTGACTACCAAGGACTATTACTGGTAGATCCCCCCCCCAACCCCCAAATGTTTGGATCCTCCCCCCCCCTCCACATCCCCTCATGACTTAAGTTATGAACTCAGAAATGAACAAGAGGGTGGAAGGGAATAGCGTATGGAGATGTGGTACAAACCCGTGACCTGTGTGTGACTGTGGGCTGCTGGAAGAGGTCAAGCATGTAGCTAGAGAGTATTATTACATTTTCCTCCGTCTGGTTATGAGTCGTTTAAAATGACAGAAATATCTCGGGGTCTTTGTTGACTTTGGTTACCGGGGCTGCTGGGTAGGTTGCTCGCTCCGCTTCGTCGCACCATTTCAGTTTGTTGCGGTGTGGCCAGGTGGGTTTAAACAATGGTATTTACATCACCCATTATGCCAATTTGTACAATCGCTTCCACCCAAACCCACCCACCCCCATTTTTTTATATGTTTGCATTTGCTATGAATCAATAAATCCTCTAAACAAACATTCTTCGGATCTCTCGGTTAAAAGAATAACAAGCAATTAAGCCTGTTCCATTCTGGACACAGGACGTGTTAGCGCATTTTCGTGTTATGATTCAGTACGTTTGTTATCTTTCAGTAAATATTTGTAAATTTTGGAAATGTTTATAAATTCAATTGTGTAATGCATATATCTGAAAAAAAAATATTATAAAGA
This sequence comes from Bulinus truncatus, assembly GCA_021962125.1. Classification (NCBI taxonomy): domain Eukaryota; kingdom Metazoa; phylum Mollusca; class Gastropoda; family Planorbidae; genus Bulinus; species Bulinus truncatus. The sequence goes on along the minus strand of JAGDYQ010000036.1, from coordinate 6,353,273 downwards.
CGTTTCTTTATATTTGAAAAAAAATTATTTTCTCTTAAATCTAACTACAAGTGGTTTGTGGTTACTGAAATAGGACTCATAATTGAAAACATTCGAAATTGTAGTCATTTAATCGTCCGAAAACTCCGTCAATTGTTGCATAGCTCTGATGCTTTCACTTAAACTCAGAACACAAGCTTACTATTTCATTTGATGAGTTTCTTAATAAATCTTGGTGAAACTACGTGCTGCAGTATTTTGCACCAAACGAATGGGTTATTGAACGTACAAGGTGTAGAATGGGGCCATATATATAATATATAAGCCCCTTAGGAGCCCTGAAGCCCGGCCCTCAGAGGTCCTATCGCGAAATGATGTACACATGGCAGGCCAAGACCTACAAAATGATATATACATCATGGGTCTAGGACTTATGGTTGCTGAGATATAGGGCGCTCCATTATTAATATAGCTTATATAGTAAAAAACGGTACTTTATAAGGCCCCTTTTACGGCCCTCAGAGGTCAGATCGCGAAATGGAAAAAGTCATTTCTTGGCAGGCCAAGACCTACAAAATGATATATACATCATGGGTCTAGGACTTATGGTTGTTGAGATCTAGGGTGATGACGGACACAGACAGACAGACAGACAGACAAAACGGGGACAATAGAGCATTTTTTTTTTCGAAAATGCTCTAAAAATTCACTGCGAAGCTATAAAATAAAAGTTTCAAAAATTCTATTGACTGATTTTCGTTTCTCGTATTTGGGACATTTTTAATCTGGATGCTTTGTTTGTGGTGGGTTTTGTGGTGAGTGTTTGTGGTGGGTGTTTGTGGTGGGTTTTGTGGTGAGTGTTTGTGGTGGGTGTTTGTGGTGAGTGCTTGTTGGGAGTGTTTGTGGTGGGTGTTTATGGTGGGGGTTTGTGGTGGGTGTTTGTGGTGGGTGTTTGTGGTGGGTGTTTGTGGTGGGTGTTTGTGGTGGATGTTTTTGGTGAGTGTTTGTGGTGGATGTTTTTGGTGAGTGTTTGTGGTGGGTGATTCTGGTGGGTGCTTGAGGTGGGTGTTGGTGGAATTCATCCTGAGAATCTATTTATAAAAGATATTATAAATAGGCTTAAATTTAACGAGTTTCGTTTTAGTTTTTCTTTCTTTTCATTTCGAAATTAGAATATATATATACCTTTATTTGTACTTAGTGCAGAGATCTCTGATACCTTTACCGTTGAAACAAAATATTGATTTTGACGTTTATATAATATGTGCAAAAGGAAGTATATAAAAATCCAATGGACCTGTTAACAATATAAGAGTACAATGTACTCAGTACATGTATATAGATCCAGTGCCGAACCTATGGATTTGGGGACCCGGGGCTTGGCCTCTTTGGGGGCCCCTACATTTTGACATTCGACACCATGACATGAGATAATGTATTTAATGTAAAAAAATATTTGGGCCCCCCATCAAGCTGGGGCCCGGGGGGACTTTGGAATTTGGACTTCCCTTCCCTACACCCTAGGTACGCCTCTGTATAGATCAGGTTTAGTTCAATGAAGTCAACATTCCTATTGTTACGTGTGGTATACAGTACTGTGATGAACCACGCCTGAGTCTGTTTAACAAGATATTGTGGAAGGAAAAAAAGCCATGAACACAAATACGATTGATCCAGTTGGAGCCGTAGTTCATCAAATAGACGCATGCGCCTAAAAGAGGTCCATGAAAACCGTTGAAATAAAATGTTGAGTTATATATATATATTTACAAATCGAGTGTTTAATTGGCCAGATTTTTATCAATCTCGGGACTGAAATAAAATAAATATTAAAGACAACCACAGATGTTGAAGACAACGACCTAAATTATTAACATGCAATATAATCTAAAAATGAATGAAGGAGAGTAATATTGTGTTGTTTTACAATGTAGAATACGAACGGGTTTGTTTATTTTTAATTTAATTGTGACATATGCTGAAACTGTTTTTTAATGAGTTTGAGTTATCCCTTCTCTTCCCCCATCCCTTCCCCACCTCTGTTATGATTTGAAAAATAAAAAAAAGTACGTGATTGGGGAGAGGTTGGATGTAGACGCCCCAGGCTCACCGTAGTATTAAACGCAACCAAAATACTAAATATACGCAAGCCCATTAGCTATCCGCACTCCCTTCTTTGCACTGCTTACCCTTACACTGTTAATGTTGTTTTTTTTTACATTTCGCATGAGTTAGTCGATTTAATGGGGGAAAAAAAAGTAAGTTCAGTCGAAACGAATATGGTTCAAAACTCAACCTTTTTTTTTTCTTTCCAGTTCTTGGCTTAGCGCATATGACAATAATGGACAACATTTGTCTGTGTCAAGAATGACATGCCCAGATGACATTTGTTTTGACACGTACATGTCAGCCGTCCCCTAGAAATATTTACACATGGAACGCTAATAGCTTATGGTAAACAATTGAACGGTTTGACTATTTCGGCCGTTCATCTAATGGATGAGGTCAAAAAGAGGTCATCGCACAGTGTTTAGACCCAGGGGTTGGCAAACTTTTTGAGTCGCGGGACGCATTGGGTTCGTGAAGTTGAAAGGCGGGCCGGACAAAGATCAGATGGGTGGGGGGCGTTGTAATGAGCTAATAGAAAATGAAGGCAAACGTCGTAACATTAAAGGCTATAGATGTTCTTCACTTTGTAACGGGTGGCCAAACAGTCCTGCTGCTGGACAGGGATAAGTCGTAGTTTGTCCTTAACCTTGGCTTGTTTAACCCACCTATGCCGCAGGCGCCTCTCAGAGATGCATTTCAATCAATAGATTTAAATAACATTATAGTTGGAGACAGGGACGAGGCGTGAGTGTTGCCTGTCACGACTCTGAAAGAAACATTCATTGATGTTTTTTATGCTATTTACTAAGATAAAAAAAAAAAAAACGACCGCTGTAGATGGCTCACGAACGAGCGCTGTCAAATATTTTTTTCATTTTTCAGATTGGGATACGGAAGCCCCCCCCCCCAAAAAAAATGGAACTCGCACAGGGCGCCACAAACCTCCCACAATATCTTTAGTACAGTCAGGCCCACAGCTTTGGGTACAGTCAGGCCCACAGCTTTGGGTACAGTCAGGCCCACAACTTTGGGTACAGTCAGGCCCACAGCTTTGGGTACAGTCAGGCCCACAGCTTTGGGTACAGTCAGGCCCACAGCTTTGGGTACAGTCAGGCCCACAGCTTTCGGTACAGTCAGGCCCACCGACAGATGTTTCGGGCCCCTAGACAGGGCTGTCACGCCCCCCCTCGTGCTGATAATAATATTCTCAAAAGTTGATTGGCAGCTCTGTCCGGGCCCCCTAAATCTCGCCGGGCCGCCTGGGCATTTGCCCCCCTCCCCCACCCCGGGTACAGTTATTGGAAGGTTGCAATTTTTTTTCATTTTTCCCTTGGCTGAACGTTAGAAAAAAAAAATGCTTGGCTATTGTAAAAAGAACGAAAACAAGGGCCAATAATTATGTCAAGTGCACAGCGAATATCTTTTACCCTGTTTCATTCCCCCCCCCTCCCCTGCCAAACAGCTGGCTTTAAATTAGACAAATGAGGTATTATTGGATATCTTTGGCGTTTGTTCAGGCGTGTACACATATGTTTTGTCATGGGTCGCTGTTCTGTCAATCACCCGATGTAAAAAAAAAATATGTAACAGGATACATTTCTTTGTGTGCACCGTATTCGGTGTAAATAGATACTAAATATCTTTTGTCCCCGGTGTAACGTTGTTCATCGATGCGGGCTTAAAACGCAAGTATCAAGTTAATTGTTCAACTATTTTTTTTCTTCTTTGCAGCTTGGCTAGTTTTATAATCAGACTAAAGTGGTTGCACAGAGGCTCTCAAACCTTCTCTCCCCCCCCCAACACACACCCTCACACCATTATCATCAGCCTGTTCCTCAATTCTTCATTCCCTCAATCTCTCTCTCTCTCTCTCTCTCTCTCTCTCTCTCTCTAACACGCACACTCTCTCATGCTCTCTCTCTCTCTCTCTCACTCTATATCTCTCTCACTCATTCATTCTATCACCCTATATCTCTCTCTCTCTCTATCTCTCACTCATTCATTCTCTCTCTCACTCATTCTCACTCTCTTTTTATATATACATACATCAATTCTTTAATTTCAAATAAGAGGCATTCGCTCCCCCCCCTTACATTTAAAAAATGCCATAAAGTTGCAAAGATATTTCATTCCCCCTGGAAAATTTTGCCCCCCCCTGGAAAAATTCCTAGCGACGCCCATGCATACAAACACAATTTAATGCATAGTGTATGTATCTAATGTTGTTAGACCCGCGGAACCAGATAGGTCAACTTCACAACCAGTAACCATGGTAACCATAACTAGGACAGTAACGTGGTACCTCTTTTGCCTCCCCCTTAAATCGCAGCGGGTGCATTGGGCCATAGCTTTCACCCCGTGAGAGACGATTGTGTACGGCACGTAGACAAGTGGCGTCGCCTGTATTCGAACCCGTGACACTCGCCACATGTCACCATGCTTACTTCACAACCCGTCAAAAAAAAAAAAACCAACAACAACAACGAAAACAAACTGATACTAATAATATTTTTTTAACAAAACAACACATAAGACAGAAGATATAAACAAAAACAGCAAAAACACCTGTCGGCTTGCTGTAGTAGGCAAACCGTCCATCTCGAAAGATGATGGTAGCGCTCTAGGTTAGTCATCTAGTCGTGTTTTGAGAGCAGGTTCTTGAATGGCTCAGCAGACCGATCCTGGGCTGACAGACTCCTCCGCAGTGGCCACAAATGAAGCTGGATGGAGGACCGAGGGTCTGTTTCTGCCGTGCGATCTTCCCTCTCTGTCTTTTGGTCTCCTGCTGTTGGTTCCTTAATTGTTCACCATTAAGGATGCCCTTGTGAACAGCCTGTCGCCACCCGCTCCGGTCGTCGGCGAGCTGTTTTCAATTGTCGAGGCTGATGCTTGCTCTGCACTTGCACATTTTTGTATAATCTAACGTAACAATCTCATGAATGTATTATCGGCTGATTGTCACCTCGGAATATACATGTCAGTCTCGTCATTATGCGGTGTAGACATTACTGCCTAATCCAAGTTTATTTTTTTAATCCTCCTTGTGCAATGTATGAACATTAATTCCGCGCGCACCGGCCTTGACCAGGCAGTTTGACAATGTAGAGACCTGTGTCTATTGTTGCATCGACTTGGGGGGGGGATTTCATAGATAGTTATGTTGTTTATATGTCTGGCCCATCAGATTGCTGGATACTTTAAATGTATAACTCAATATGTATCTGTCGTTCTCATCTCAAATGTTTGTCATATCAGATGGATGAATGATTCATTGTTTTTAAAATAGAATTCATACGAGATGTTCTATCTAGTATAGACAAATGACACTAGAAATCCATCTCGATAGAGCTGACTAAGTCCGCGGATCTCAATCGGTGGTATGTTGACCCCCCCCCCCCTACCGTTATAGCAGGGGTACGCTGGGACATATAATTTTTGTTTAACACAACCCAGAGTTTGAAGAAGGTCGCCATTTTGTTGCGTGACTCATCACCAAACCACGTGACCCAAGTATTGCATTAGAAAGGAAAGCACATTCCATTATGAAAATAAGAAACATTTATTCGCGAACTTAAGTGTGAAGGGTAACTGCGGACTTACTTTCGTACCCTTTGTTGTACAGTCGCGGAAAAGGTTAAGAACCGCTCTACTAAGGAAACTGCTAAACTACTTGGAAGTTAATTAATAGTTACACAACCAGCCCAGTATAAAAAAAAAAAACAACGATTGTGTGGGAGGGTTCACGTCATTGAATTAAAAAAAACAACAAATACAGTCGATTCACTTAATTGGGACACATCGGGACCGAGGCTTTTGTCCCAATTAAGCGGCTGTCTCAATTAAATATACAAATTTACTATTGGCTTCTTGGTTTGGTTTCTTTGAGATTTGTCCCAAATAAGCGGCTGTCCCAATTAAGCGGTGTCCCAATTAAGCGGAATCCACTGTATAGAGTATTACAGAGGGAGATAACTAGAATCAAAATACAATCACGTAATGTGACATTAAGAGTTGCCTAACTTAGTAAGGATCGTTTGTGGATTTGTTATAACTCCTCAGAGGGTGGGGTAATCGTGACTCCTAGACACTATTTATATCTGTGAAATAGACAGCCATGAAATATGAGACAAACTGTGGCCCTTGGGACATTTTTTTTTTTTATAAAAATTTTCATTCCAAATTTTAATCCAGATCACTCTTACCAGTACTGATTTATTTATCACCACCCATTTTTGCAGTAATGCATTACCCACATACCGCTTTAAATATATATATATATAAACAGTTTTCATTTCTTACACTCAACATTTTTATTTTAATCTTTTCCAGCTACAGATGAAAGAACAAGACAAGTCACTTCAGAAACAGTTTATTGAATTAAGGACAAGTATTTTACAGCTCAGGTATTGATCTTTTCTTCCCCCATTTTATAAACTGCGTAATCCCCCCTCCCCCCCACACACACAGAGAAGGAAGTCAAAAGGTTCACATGATCGATTTTTTTTAAGGTTACTTTATCCCATTAATTCTGTTTGTAAACACATGAGGTAGGTTAGTGTAGCACCTTGGAAAATATACCTTGCTCCATACAGATAGCACTGAACATTAGACTCCAACGGAGTTTCAGGTGGAGCCATTTCAGGACAATCATTAATTCAACTTAACGACTTGCTATCTGGGGGGGGGGGGCCAGACCTTGGAACATTTTTGTCATCACCTAACTGTAGCACAAAAAAACATCCCCCCTCCCCCGGGCCACACAAATAACACTCGCCCTGTCATCATTCATTGTCTAATCTAATCGCCCCTTTTACTATGACTCACATGTAGACCTATGTCATCTTGTCAATAGTTTCCATGAGTCCCACTGAAACGTGCATTCAAATGTATCTGTTCATGAATTGACTATTTTTCATATAACCAGGATCTAACACACAGAAAGAAACGGTTTTCTGTTTTGTTATATGTATGCTTATGTGAGCCATGTTTTAACTGCATTCAAATAAAAGTTATACGTATTCTGTTTTTGTTAGATGCATGATATGTAAGCCATGTTTTAATTGTATTATAACAAATTATGTGTTTTCTGTTCACGCAGATGTCTCTACGAGATGCACAGTTCCTACTCAGACGTCAGCAGCCTAGAGGGCAGCACTTACTCCCTCAACGAACCGGTCAAATCGCCCAAAATAAAACATCTGATGCTAGGAAATGACGGTGTAAACAAACTCTCAGTGTCTTTACCCAGTTCTCCCATGGTGGAGAGATTTAAGTGGCGAAATGATGAATACATGTAGAATGAGGAACGTCATGGCCTACACAACCAATAATCAACGCTTCTAAGAAAAGATTACCGGATTTTATACTAATAAATAGGATGAACTCTCAGTAGTTTATATATATATATATATTTACACTGATATAAGTTTGTCCTCATTTGAGTCTTGAGTGCAGTGAATTACCAATCTTCAGTCAAGCCATAACCTTTTCAAACATAGTTAAGGTCCTTGGAAAGTTGGTACTCCAGGACAGGCAACCAATCTTTGTGTATCAAGTCAAGACATTCCAAAATGTTATGAGTTTGAATCACGATAGCACCCTTAGTAAAGATGCAGTAAAAGTGGAATAACCCCTTCCCTTGATACGCCACTACTTTAAAATATATCTTAATGTCGTATAAATCTCTGATTCATGTATTGAAACTAATATACTTTACTACTTGGTAACATTTGCTAAAAAAATACTTTTCTGTTTTCCCAACATAAAGTATTTTGTAAATGGAGAAAAATGCCATGTTGATATTGTAGTATTACACATATTGTTATTAAGAAAGATAACTTTATGTAGATATGTAATTATAAAAACATTAATACTTTTGACTGATGGTGTATTGTATACAATTATATTAATTTCTGCAGTTGTTTTTTCAATAGCTTATGTTGTGGCTATAAGAATTTTATACTGACATATAAATTAAAGAGATGATTAAGAAAATGCTTTTGTTTTATAACTGATATATGTAAGTGCAGATTTATTTGCACAAAACAAAAAAAAATCACTTTTACCACTTTTATTTTCATTTTCTGGAATGATTAAGTGGTAGCAAGTTCATCTATAGTGGTGAAGGTTATAGGTTACAAATCTGCATGATGTTGCCTAGCAATAATTTTCAGGGAGTCATTAGTTGTCTCCATCATGGTACTTGCACGATCAATGCCCCCTTGGCATAATATTTGACATAATTCTAGAACAGGGGTGGTAATGTTTAACTCTGCTTCAACATCGTGTGGGTGCGAAGAAAGATTTCTGTCTATGTTGTCTAGCTGGACATTTTTTTTTACTCCGAGCAAGAGAGGATAAAAAAAATAACGGCATCCCAAAGAGTGTACAACCACAATCATTCAAAAGAACTAACCAATCAAAATGTTGATAAATGTAAGCAATGGCATGTGACACTACTCACATGCTGCTCTTTGCAAATATACATATGTCCGACGTTAAATATAAACAAAAACATCAACTGACATTATAAAAAAAACAGGATAAATTTCAAGAACACCAAAAGTATAAATGATAACTCGAAGATATGTGAGAAACATGGCTCTCTTTCACCATGAAAATTTAATTTTTCTGAACGATACCAAAAGAAAAATTAGACTTCACTTCAATTGAATCAAGTTTTTTTTGTCTCTTGTAGAGACTAAAAACTGTGTGCTCACTGATGACAGCTCATTTATTGATAGTATTTGTTTTAATTGGAAAGTTGTTACAAATTTGAAAACCATTAAAAAAAAACGAAGAAAAATCCATAGATAAAACTCTCCGAGTTTAATTATATACATGACTAATGATACAAAAAGTTCATTTCACAATTTACTTTCAGAACATTTTTTGATGTTATGCATCACAATTTTTTTTTTTAAACTGCACTTCAATCAAGGGGAAGAAATGTTCAACGATTAAAAGAGCCTAAGATACGCAACCGGTTATCTGCCCATTTTTCAATTTACTCAGTGTATCCGCGTATTGGAATGCATCACTGTTTTCATATTCACTCATGTCCAACGCAACAATGGCACTTTCCCTAACCACTCTCTCTTTGTCCTTGATGTATTTTTCCAAAATGGCAGTGGCCTCAGAGGTAGCTATTGAGCCCAACGCTTCAGCACACTCATGCCTCACCATGGGGCTTTCCTCTGCATCTTCCAGATTTTCTTTAAGCTGCTGGACGCAAGCCTCACTTTGAATTTGTCCAAGAACATAGGCTATTTCATGTCGGAATAAGGCTCCTTTGCACTTCAGACCTAAAAATTGAAAATAAAATATTCAATTGGTACATGTATTAATTAAAAAAAAAATTAAGATGTGTGAAATTAATATAAACAAATTTAATTAAAATTCCTAAAAATGTATCGATAAGACAGGGTTTGTTTCATCAGAATTTTTAAAACTAAAAAACATTATAAAAGTGCTGTTTGTAATCGATAGTTTTTTAAATCTAAAGAAATTCCCAATTCTTATCTCTTTTTATGTTTTACTAGATTAAGATCAACAACTTTCTTTGTGAAAGTAGTAGGTTTAAACTATTTGAAAAGAAATCAATTTTGTCCGGTTATTACAAGTAGCATAATAATGAACTATCCAACATAAATAACTTTGGATAAAATTAATATTAAAAATGATACCTAAATAAAATACATAAAAACTTACCTTCTGCCAAAGCTAAGACAGCTTCAGTAGTACCGATATTTCTTAGTGTAAACATTGCACGATATCTCTGGAACAGAGGAAGAGACTCATCAAGTAAAGCCTCTTTCAAGTCTTTGACATCCCTCAGCTTCGATGGCGGTGCTGGATCAACTGAATAGTAGGGATTCTTCGGCAGGTCTGTTTCACTGTTTGAGTTCTCCGACACCCACTGAATGCGATGAACAGCTAACTGACAAGTCTCAGCGACCTGAGAAATAAAACAACAATATACTTGTATTGACTAATGCAGAATATGGTGATGTGTGTATGTCTGAATAATTTTCAACAATAATATTTCATGTATTGTTTAATATAACATCTGTTAGTGAGCAAGAGACTTAAAAATAATGAACAGAGCAATAGCTTCAACTAGGGGGACGGGTGGTCATGTGGTAAAGCGCTCGATTGTCAACCTGAAGGTACCTGGTTTGATCTCCGGACCAAGGATATTTTTCAGGTCTTGGCTCAAGTTCTCGATATATCTCCTGTGGTGTCTACATGGCCATTGCACTATCTGTAATGGTGGGGATGAAAGAAGGGGACCATAAAAACTGTCCCATTAGTGGTCTATAGGATCTAAGAGATTTCATCTCATCCTTACAGGGACTTCACACACACACATAGCTTCAACTGATAGATTTTGCTTAAATTTGTAATATTGTTAAAACTCTCTATTTGTGAGAGTACTTCTGTGCTAAAAAATTTCAAAGGCTTTAGGCCACAAGAAGAACTTTATAAAGTATATATTTTAAACATATATATATATATATATATATATATATATATATATATATACAGCATTTATAAATAGAACCACCAGCGACAGAGAAATAGGCTGACCCGTATAAAGTTTGTTGGTCTATCTAAATTCTATGAGAGAAAGGGGTCTCATCGAAATCTTGCCAGTGGACACAGGAAAGGGCGGTTATCTTCAGTTGTTCCTAGGACAGATGAGTCAGTTGAACACTATGTACAAATAATCACACAGGTTTACATAATAAATTACCCACCTCTACAACTGGGTCATTAACGAACTGTTTAAGAACTTCTAAAGCAGTAGAATCGCCAATAGCCCCTAATGCTTCTCCTATTAAAAAAATAAATAAACAAAATTATGACACAATTTTTTTCCTTAATGATTAAAGTAATAATTTCAGATGCAATGATAATAATTGGTAAAATAGCATGACAGTTCCACCCCCAAAAGAGTTACGTAATAAGAGAATATCCCCTATTAACAGATAAAATATAAAAGACTATAATATTACTGATTATGTATTTATTAATAATAATATTTGATATATTTTTTAAAATATAAAAAAACAAACCTGCTTCATGTCTGACCATAGCATTTTCTGATCTGTCTTCAAGTACTTTAATCAAATGTGGAATGGCATGTGTATTTTGCATCTGGCCAAGACAGTATGCCAGCTCGTGTTTTAGCAATGCAGAATCATCATCAAAGCAGGCAGCTATTGAATCCACTGCTTCATTTCCACCTAAGTTTCTTAAAGTAAACAATGCTCTGAATCTGTCCTTTAATGGAGCTTTCTTATTCAGTAAAATGTTACTTATCTGGCTTACTGAAGATGACATTCTGTGGACAAAATTAAAGCAGTATTATTATACTTTAATTTATAAATGTTGTTGAATTATGCTGCATCATAATTTAATTGATATGATTACATATCAAAACATAATGAGATGAAATGTACGCAGATTTTTCTCGAATTTTTAAGGAATCAAGAAGGTGTGATGCTTTGTTAATGTTATACGTGAATCAATCATTCATTGACTATCAATGTAATGTCTTGACCAGGATGTCTGGATTTATGAGACAAGTAGTAGTCTCATTTACTACAAGACAATGTAAGCTAAATGACCTAAAGTAGCAATAGTGATCGTTTAGAAGTCTTTTAAGTAATGGCCCAGATCTTTATTAATTGGCATGGATAACAACTTATTGAACTAGAGGACTTCGTAGTAAACATTCTATCTAGTTTCTACTAACAAATACAAACTTTGTGAACAATTACATCTAATTATATCAAGGATATTAGTGAATTAGATGAGAAGTACTTACTTCCGTATGTTTTTAGATATATTTCCCAAATGACATAGGCTTTTAAAAATATAATAGCTAGTTATTTAAGACTTCATAGGGTACCGGTTACATAAACGTGTTTTGTTGGTGGTTTCAGTGCTCTCCTACACTAAAGTTAAAAAACAACCTGTTTGGCTATACAGACGAAAACAGTAAAAGTAAAATTTTTACTGCTGAATAAAGTAAAATAATAAAGTAGCCCTAATTAGTTTAAAATGCATCTTTGAAGAAATGTTATTATATTTTAATTTCTAGTTGTTTAATATTTTAATGGGGGTGTTTCTCCACTTTGTCTAAGGCCTGACAAATAACTCCCTTACATACCTTATTGATTCAAAACTGTAAATGAGGATTTAAACAGAAATAGAATTGATTGAATAGAGTCATTGAACCCTTATTAAGTTCAATTTAATATTATAATTTAAATTGCGTCTCAGGATCGTCTTATTAGTTTCATCTTTCTCTGCTTATAGAGAGAATATTATCTACAGGCCAAACAAAAATGCTGAAATTATTGTTAAAAAAACTTCAATATTGTTCAGTTCAAATACCATAACTTTTCAACTATTTAAAAAAAAAATCATTATTTGCATTTTCAAGTAAATTATTGATTAGTTACAATTAAAGACAAACAGTCCATTGCAACAATTTGAATATTATCTTCAAGGGTGACTGTGGCAAACTGAAAATGGTCTGGTACTGAAAGGGATTTAATTTCTAAAATATCGGCTTTAAGTTCATCTTGTTTAGTGTTTGTTAGGTTTCAAGCCAAGTGCAAGTTTGGTTCCTTTCACTTTGCATTGGTCCTATGATTTATGGAAGACAAAGATTATATCAATTCCTTAGGATTAAATCTTGGATTTCCGATCAGCAGAAATTAAATGTGCAGTGTAGCAAATACACAAAAGCAAATAAAGCATGCTAATACACAACAGCTAACAGCAAATAAAGCATGCTGTCACTGTGTCAGTCTTGAAACTTTAAAAATATCATTTTTTGTTGGTACAATTTTTTTTCATAGTACAATAAGATTTATTTTGCTTTTAGCATAACTTTAATGCCATCTGTTTTTAAGTTTAAATTCAAACGGAAAACTATTTTCTGAATTGTGGTTTTGTTAAATCCAAAGATGTTACATTTAGAAATGAATTATTGTAAAAATAAAGGTGAAACAATAAATATATAATAAAATTTATATTTATTTACAAACATACATAGTACATTATGATACATTATAATTTAATCTATCACAAGTATCAGATCCTTTTTCTTTTTTGCTGTCCATCTTTGCAATTTTGGAGCCAAACTGAATTGCCCTTTTTGGCTCAACAGCTGTTTTATGAAGGCCAAGCTTAAATGCACATAATCTCAGTAAAAGCTTTTCTCCTATTCCTCTTGGAAGTCGCAGGTCAGCCTGTTAATAGATACATAAATTATGTTGTTATACATATATTATGTCATTTCACTGTTTAGTTTGCATTAAAAACTAAATATAATTGTGCCAAAAGAAAATTAATTTTTTTAAAACTCTACAAATTTAAAATATTATGATTATCATAATCTTATGATTATTCTAAAACCTTTAATAATAATATAATTAAAAAATTAAGTTACGGGTAAAATAGTAAAGCTTTCCAGTATGAATAATTTACTCTGCCAAAAGGTTGCAAGTGGGCATCTACTTCTTTACGCTACATTTAAATGTGTTGTATACACACCATCCTGTGTGTTTGCTCTTATATTTTAATCCATTTAGACATAGAATCTATTATACAATATTTATATATTTTTTCTGAAATAGTTTTTAAAACATTGATTGAATTGTTTTTTCATTGTTATTTTTTTACAAGTCAGTAACTGAAATCATTGGTAAAGCTCGCTGTTTCAAAATTTGTCAGCAATTAACAACTTGATATAAAAAAGTCTGTATAGCGGCGAACAATTTTATTACCCTATTATAGACTGGAATAGTGCTGACAAACTTTGTGAATGTTTCATCTAAGAAAGGAAACCTAGATTCTTTGCCATGATCTGTAATAATCCTTCAGAAAAAAAAGAAGAAAACACATGTATTAACAAATGAAACATACATTTTTACATATATCTATATATATATAGAGAGAGATACATATATATATATAGATATCATTTTGCCTTAAACTTAATATCTGTTTCACCTATCATCTCGGCCTAGATTTCTGGCTGAAATTCTCCACATTTCTTGTTCAATTTCATCCACCAGGCCCTCCCAGCCTTTTGTGTTAAATGTCACTCTATGGCGAGAATAGCCTGCAAATTGTTCATCTGCAGCCATGCCACACAAGATTACCTGTTGTGATAAACAGATATTTAAATATAAGATTTATTAAATTCAATGTTTTATTTACTAATAATAATGTGAGATAATTTTTGTTGAACAACAATCATAATTTAAAATAAACAACAATCTACCTTTCTTAAACTTTTGTGAAATAAAATTACAAATTGGATTAAGTAAATCACTGCACAACATTTTTATATTTCATTCTAACATTATACCGATATTTTTTTGCAGTTAAAAATGATCAGTGAGATGGATGGTTGTGCGCTGTGGAGCGCTTGATTGTCGACAGGAAGTGTCCCAGGTTTGAACCTTGTGAATTTTTTTTTCAGGTCCTGGTAAAAGTCCACCCAGCTTTAACTGCCTTTAATTTGGGTGAGTAAAGGTGGCAGGGCGGTATGCTAGCCGCTCAATCCTTCAATGTACAGAGGCTACTGAAACAGATTAATTCTACACCTCATCTTTGCCGATGAGCCCTTAGGGGGGCTTAAGGAACCTTCGCTTTTACTTACTTAACATGATCAGGCTAACATACCCTTGCTTTACTTTTAAATGCTTGCTTCCTATCATTGCCGAGGACACCGACCCCACGAGATGCAAACCAGACAGCACAGCCTATACTGTCATCCAGCACAGTCTGAAGGGGGTAAATCAAATTGCATATCCGAGACTGTCTCATCATCTGAACCTCTTCCTGCATCACATTAATTTCAATAAAGTTCCACTTTCGGTTAGGGTTTAGCTCAGACAGTGCTCTTCTACCAGTTTCTCTGTCAGGCACCTTGAAGGGGTCAAATAGATCTTCAGTACTGTGAACATCATTAGGTGGAGAAACACCATTCCACGTCTGGATGTTGCATTCACATTCTAAAGCAGCTGACAGTCTATCATTACAGAAAACATCTTCTGGTCCATTTCCTGTTTTTTTTTCAGAAACATGCTCAGATCCTATTTTTTAAAAATGAGAAATAAATAATAAGGATATTAAAAGGAATTCAATTATTGCAAGAAAAAAAATTTCACCAGCAAACGACATTTGTTAGCAATAAAACAAATTCCTTTATAGCATTACTTTCATAGAACTCCTGTGGTAAATATTCTAGCGTACCTCCTGAGTTTTCATTAAAAACAGATCTTTGTTTTTGTCTTTTCAGTCTCTGCTTTTGATTTTTCTGCTTTACAGTTGGCTTTTGCTCAAAAGCAACATTTAGAAGGTCGATTGGCTGGTCAGGTGGAAGACATCTGGCAATGGCAGTTATTAAACTTACTCAGTTTTGTTACAACCATATAAGAAAAAAAGTATTTCAAAAAGTATCTCTATACAAAATTATGAACCTCTGCTCAACAAAATATGTTTAATAAAAAAATGATTGAACTATTAGTTGAGTTACTTTCTCAGAAATTATTCCTCAGGTCTATCATTAATCTTAGTAATCACACCTTCGCTCAGTCTTGCATTACCTACTAGAATGACTTTTAATGTCCAGTAAGGGTTCATAACAGATCAATTATAAATGACTGCCATTAATAGGTTACTGTCTTGTAAAAAAATTTTGATTTTAAAAACAAGCAAGTGTGTTTATTTTTTTCCCAGTTATTTAAAAAAACTTTTTCAAAGATTTTTAGGACCAGATTCTAATGAATCTGTTGTCGACATAAAAAAATGAACTGTCAACATTTTCTTTCAATTAAAAAAAAGGGAGAAAATAAAGCGGAATAAAAGATTACATTGTGATAAAACTTTAAAAACTTATTTGTCGCCACTATTAATAATGACATGAAGGATCAAGATGGTTGGCTATCTTGCTTAACAAACAAAAATTTACTTCTAAAAAAATGTATTTATATTTACAACAAAAAAAAAAACCCATTAAAATCATCTGAAATATTTTTATTTCACTGCCATCCTTGGCGTTATATAGTAGAGTTATCCCTCTTTGTCTAGAGTATTTTCAAATGAGTTTAAAAAGTAAAGTTCCATTAGGGGGGCTCATCAGGGTTGATAAAGTACAGAATTCATCAGTTTCAGTAGCCACGACAAATGTTTAGAGAGCCTAATGCCCAACCATCTATACTTCCCCCATATTTTGTCAAGTACCCATTCAAAGCCGGGTGGACTTGGAATTTTTAAAATCTGGCCACAGTCTTAAAGTGTATAAAAGGCGATACTAATAAATGAGTTCTTTTACCTATCTGCTAGAGCTGCAAGAACGGTTGAGTCGAGTCCACCAGAGAAAAGGACAGCAATATTTGCATCTGACGATAAAACATCTGGGAAAAATAAAAAAGATGCAACTGTCATTGAAAAGCATATGGAGTGAAAATAAGTGGAGTGTTTAAAACATAAAAACATTTCTATCTTAAGGTTCAACACGTAATAGCAAAAAAAAAAAAAACCTGACAGTTTACAAAGTAATATAAAAATAAAATTGACATGTGAGGTATATTACTATTCTTACTTATAAAAATTTAATTCATCAGTTCTGTAATGATCCCAAAAAAGATTTAAAAAAAAAAAACACCCAGAACTTTATTTCTGGCCTGAAAGAACTACAGTGACTGCCTTCCTGACATTCATTAAACACTTATAGACATACATAAAAGTCTGAAGAGGCAGAAAAGCTAGGAGTTTATGTGTGGTGACGAAAGAAAGTCATCTCCTTACCAATGATAGAGTTAGGAAACAAATAAATACTGAAATTAAACTCATTTTAACAAAACAGCCCAAAAAAATTATGAACCTACTTTCCTGTATCTTGCTGAATTTATATTGAGGCAGATTAATAACTCTTTTCTCCACAGCTCTCTGTAAAATTTCAATCAGTGCGTCTGATAAAATATTTAATTCAGCTTCGTTGATCAAAATTTGATGAAGCAAATCTTTCGAGTTCTGAAACTGGCCTTTGGCGATGAGTCTTTCTGGGGTTAAATTATCAATGTCTAGGCTCCTGTTAACATTAGGAATCCAAGTAGTTAAAACCTCAGAGTAGTCCAACTTAACAGTCAAATTAGATACATAAAGTGGAAACAATCTTCTAATCAGTTCACTTTGAGGGGTATCTAGAACTCTGTCAGTTGTTCCGGGCCATCTACAGTGTAACCATGGATACAGAGTCAGTGTTGGGCTAGAGATTGGTTCAGTGAAATCAAGAGCGAAAATCCCAACAGAAGGAATTTCTGAATATTCCTGTAAAGAAAAAAGCATATTTGTTTTTCTTAACATTTACATTCAAAACATAAATTATGATTATAATAAAAAACCAACATACTTCATTGATAAATTTCTTTTACTTTAAAAAGATAAGGGAAATCAAAGCCAATAATTTTGTTTTATTTAAAAAAATAAACAAATTCAAATCATGTGTTAAAAAATCCAGAAGAATTGCTTTGTCAGTGAGATAACTGAACTGAAACATGAACATGCTAGTTTTACCTGTTTTTCATTTGATACTGATGATAAAATGAATTGATCATCTGAGTGAGATGGCAGATGCCACAATAAACTTCTTCTTCCAAGCATATCTCTGCCAAACCATAACTTCTTGGCGTCTGCCTTCAATAAATAGCAGAAACTTTGGTGTTTACTATTGTACTCAGAAGTAACAAATCAATCAAGCTATATAACATTATTTACTTTTCTAAAAAGAAAAAATGTGCAGATCATTTTAATATAATAATAAAAATATTCCTTTAACCCCAAAAGGCTGCAGAGGCAGATGAAGTGTGGAATTCACCTGTTTCTGTAACCACGATATATAAAGGGATTAAGTGATTAACACAACACTCACGTACCCATTTAAAGCTGGGTGGACTTGGGGGACCTTCAAACACTTTCACCAGGACCTGTAAAGATTACCTTGGTTCTCCTCACAGAGGATTGAGCTCATGACTTTCAGCTCCGCAGTCAAGCGCACCACACCACTGTCCTTCCATACCATTTTACATAAGCTAATAAATTGTAATTCAATTGTTCACCTCAATCATTGTCTAATTAAACCCTTTATTTCCAAAAAGAGCTCACTAATAGATTTTTGAAATGAAATTTTTTTTCTTATGAGCATATATGTAAGTTTAAAATAATTGATCTATGAATCAAACACCAGAAATTTGTCTCAGAGCTACCCACTCACCTGCCAGTAAATAAATGCCCACGGTCCATGTATACTTTCTAAAACTTTTAAAACCATTGTGTCAGTTGTACACAGACTTAAAGCATCAAACAGCACCTGGGTATCATTTTCATTGCTTTTCACCTGTTAATTTTGTAATAAAAAAACTAAAATTATTCTTTCATTTCAGTTTCATAAGACTTGTTGAAAATTTAAGTGACAATTTTACAATAGATTGAGACTCTAAGGTATGAAAATAGAATGAACATTCTGATTTGTAAATTCTAAATTAATAAAAAAAATAATAAAAACAAACTTTTAACTTTTGAATAATTGATTTTTCTAGAATTAATGATCTGTGATATATTATATTTTAAAAACAACTGGAATAACCAAGCCAATTCAATAATAAAATCCATTTGTTTATAAAATATTGCAGTAATTAACTTTTAACCTGTATGCCATCAAATATCTCTCCATTCCAAAGAAGGGCATTGTTTCTTCCATCTGTCACAGGCTGAGGTGTCAAGTCGCCCCGTAAATGAAGAACGCAACCTACCATAATCCCTTTGCAAGTATCTGTTAAATTAAGTGTATGAACTATGCATGAGTCTGGCCCTCGTTTCTTTAAAACTGAGCTAGCAGGAGAAAAGCCCTGCGAAAAGAGTTAATTACAATAAAGTGAAAATTTCTGAAGCTTATTTTAGACTCAGTGGGGGCTTTCTAAGCTAGGCCCACTCATTATAATAAAATCAAAAAATGTTTATTAATCATTCAAATTGGTTGGTGGTTTTACATTGACACTTATTATTAGGTTTCAATATGTAAATAGATCTCTTCACAACTACTACTAGGAGAGTTTTCTATTGATTTTGTATAGCTCAATTGAAATCATGGGTGGACTGGTAATATATATATTTAGAGACAGAATGAAATAGCACAAGTAGCTGGCAGTTCTAAAATTGCAGAAATTCAAAATGTAATCATCACTGAAGTGACAGTTATGTTCTTAAACTTTCATTTTAGATACTCTGACGAGGAAGCACTGGGAATTTCTCTTGAGTCATGCAAGTCTAAAGTTGTACTCTTTTAATACCAAGGACCAAACACAATAATTTTTATTGACATTTAAATGTTTTATATTTATAGTGTATATAGATCAGGGGTAGCAAAACAATTTTAAAAATTCAAAGAGCCAAAATTGTATTTGGTGTGTCGAAACAATTTTCTGACTTGGCGTGTATAGTCTATTCTTTCCCGGGTATAGTCTATACTCTATATCTCAGGCTGTTAAATCATAATAAATACAAGGCTAGGAACAATGTTTATGGTTTTCGTTCTCAAAATTAATCAAATAACTGTTGACTATGTTATATTCTTCTCGTCTTAATCAAGTCCAACGATTTTCAGTGGTACTATTATTAGTATTACATATCTACAATATGAAAGGCTAAAAATTACTTCTCTATTTAACATTTCAATGATACATTATTATTTCAAATAGGCTTATTACGTACTATACTATCCTTGGTATCCTGAACTGAGTCTGTTTTACCACTTTCCCCACAGGCAATCAAACAAGTAAAACAAATTCCGCACATTGCGATAATCTTCTAGCTGATATGTTTTCTAACTACTGTGTACGCTGTGAACCATAGCCACACAAGATTTTACCAAGATTGTTACCATTTATCTTTACTTTGTTCTTGCTTTGATACTTTTTCTAAAATTCTATGTCGAAGATTTCTAGCTTAATTCACTGACATACATATTCAAATTGTGTTGCGGTACGATCAGCTACTCACAAAGGGGCGCAAAACGGTATATTTTACATATAATATTAAATGGTTTTTGAAAGGGGGTGGTGCTAAAAAGGTATTGTGCCCCGGGCTCGATTTAAGCTCGCTACGCTACTGCCGCTTGTATGTATTTGAGTTACCCTAGCCCAGTGGTGGCAAACGTATGGCACGCGTGCCACAGCCGGCACGCAGAGCCTCATTAGTCGGCACACGTCCTTTAATTTTAATTGAAGTGTTGACACTTTGCTATAAATAAATGTTTTTTTGGGTTGCATTTTGTGCACGCGGCTCCAAAAAGGTTCGCCACCACTGCCCTAGGCAGAGACTTCCACAGATTTTAGTGCCCTAGGTAAAAATGTCTGTCAAATCCCTCTTATCATCAGATTTAATAGGGATTTGTACTTAGGGGTGGGCATATACAGTGGAAGAGGTTGGGGGGGGTAGGCAGTCGCCCAATCGGCCTATCTATATAAACAGAGCTGTAGAGTTACATGAACGATATTTCAAGTATTAAACTATGTGATTAGCCACTTTCAAATAATTGTGCAAGTTTAATGCATCTACATATTGGTATTCATTTGTACGTAAGTTTTCATTTTGCCTATGACCAGTGACGCAAGTCAACATTGTGCCTATGACCAGTGATGTAAGTCTATCACCGACACCATTTGAATCCAGAATTGAACCCGATGCCTTCAGATAGGAAGTCTTTCGCCCTATCGTATGGCCACCTCATGAGTCCATAAACAGCACGCGACCATGTGATAGCCATCTGTGCCCGTTCACACTGCAAAGGCTGCCAAACAAACAAACAAACAAAAATATTATAATTCTTCTAAACCTGGACTAGCCGGCCCCCATATAATTTATCAGCAATCTGTAAAGTCGAAATCCGTGCGACGGCTTCGGCTGATACCGTGGTGTTAAGAACACCTAGCGCTAAACTTCGATTAAATTGTTTCGCTTAATCCAGTTTTATTTGTCAGTCCCAATCAAGTCCCGCTCCATGGGGGGCATACTCCCTCCCCCCCACACACACATACACACAGCAGTCCTCTAAATCTTTATCACGTGGTCAGTTCAGCCTGGAAATCTCGGGCCAGCGCTCACGCTAGTTTTAATTAGTAACGAATTATGGACTGGACAGCAGGGATTAATTTTTTTAAATTAATTGACCCCCCCCCTTGACCAGTGGAATCATCAGGCCAGGGCTTCCGGGAAAATCCCGAAATAATAAAAAAAAAAGAGTAAAAAAAAAAGTCCCGCGGAAGGATTTGCATGCGTCGGTGTACAGTCAATGCAGTCGAGCTTCATTTACATGAGGACCGTCTCTTTGTTTCCTTCTGGGATGGACGGGTGGGGATTGGGTGTGTGTGTGTGTGAGGGGTTGGCAGGGGGGGGGGTCCTTGCTCGATACTTTCTGTTCAGGGAAATGCATTTCCTGAGGGTCTCCGCAGATTTTTGTCCCCCCCCCGGCTCCCTTCCCATTGATCTCGGTTGGAAGGACACCGTAGCAACATGTTTGTGGCATTAGTGACGGGAGGAGGGGGGAGCAGGGGGAGCGTGAGTGTGTGTGTGTGTGTGTGCGTGCCTGCACACGCCCCCCCCCTCCCTGATAAGACTTCATGCAGTGCCCGCTGAATACATTGCGCATTTGCTTCATATGTGCGAACTGTGCTGGAGACGCAACAGTGCTACTATATTTAACAGTACCGGAAGTCGTTGTTTGTTTACCAAAAGGAGTGGTTTATAGTTGCTCAACAATCTAACTCTGGCCAGTGGCGCCACTGGGTGGTGGTGGGGAGGGTATGGGGGACGCACCGGGTGACAATAACCATAGTGGCGCCAATGACTCTCGCCAATGTTGTTTTTGTTGTTTTTTTTCAAATATCGCCAATGAAGAAATTTGGCTGCCGATGGATGGATTCAGAATTTTAAAGAAAATAATAATATTATGGGCTGTCTTAGTAAAAGATTAGCTACTTTTATAACACCTCGAAAACTTGTGCATCAGTTGATACTATTTTTATATAAAATAAAAAGCTCAAATTAAAAAAAAAAACTTCCTTGGCCCGAGTCCCCCCTCCCCCCATCCTCCTCCAACCCAATCACAAAATGTTTACTTTATGTTTAAGACTTAATGAAATAAAAGACTGAATATCAGTACGCTGTTAGATCTTGTTATCTACGCTACTTATTAAGTTCAATGCAATACCGATAAACTCTATCTTTTATTCATTATAATGGTTATTTTTTATTCTAAATACAGTTTTATATGTGCCTCTCGCTTCCGAAATTCCCATCATTTTGGGATAATTTACCCCCAATTTGCAGTCTGCTGGTTTATACATATTTAATTTAACATTTGGGTGAAGCGTTTACAGACCGACATGGAATTTCTTTGTTTCCTGGTTTATAATTAGACTTGTATCTAATATACATAAAACGTCGGGAATTTCCGGAGATAATCACCTTCGGAAATCTGAGATCGATGGTGGAATGTGTGTGTGTGTGTGTGGGGTGGATGGGTGGGAGAGTGGTGAGGGCATTCAGATGGACAGTGGGAGATAGTGCTGGTAGTCTTCAGCGTCCAGGCCAAGACGCTGTGCGGTTAGTTGATGGGTGGGTGAGTGAGAGGGAAGTCGTGGTAGAGGGTTGAGGGTAGGAAAGGTCCATTACTGTCTGACCAATTAAAAGGACGTCTGCTGCCCGCGTGTGCCCCATTTCCAGTTTCTCTCCCCCCCCGACTGGTCATCGTATCAGTGATTCATCTTCATCATGCCACAAGACTGTTAATGAAACAGTGGTCACTTTCTGGTCATATTTCGTTGGCTGAAATCTCTGGACGTCCATTCAGTCACAATAAAATATATTCTCCATCGCATCTATTGTTTATATCTTTTTATTTCACTCGTTGCTGTTGCTGTTGTTTTTGCTGTTGTTGTTGCTGTTGTTGCTGCTTTTGTTGTTGTTGTTGTTACTGTTGTTGTTGCTGTTGTTACTGCTGTTGTTGCTGCTGTTGTTGTTGTTGCTAATGTTGTTGTTGTTGTTACTGTTGTTGTTGTTGCTGCTGCTGTTGTTGCTGCTTTTGTTGTTGTTGTTGTTGCTGTTGCTGTTGTTGCTGCTTTTGTTAATGTTGTTGTTGCTGTTGTTATTGCTGTTGTTGTTGTTATTGTTGTTGTTGCTGTTGTTGTTGCTGTTGTTTTTGCTGTTTTTGTTGTTGCTAATGTTGTTGTTGCTGCTTTTGTTGTTGTTGTTGTTGCTGTTGTTGCTGCTTTTGTTATTGTTGTTATTGATGTCGTTGTTGTTGTTGTTGTTACTGTTGTTGTTGCTGCTGCTTTTGTTATTGTTGTTGCTGCTTTTGTTATTGTTGCTAATGTTGTTGTTGTTGTTACTGTTGTTGTTGTTGTTGCTGCTGCTGTTGCTTGCAGCTTTTGTTGTTGTTGCTAATGTTGTTTTTGTTACTGGGGTTGTTGTTGTTGCTGCTGCTGTTGTTGTTGCAGCTGCTTTTGTTGTTGTTGTTATTGCTGCTTTTGTTGTTGTTATTGTTGCTGTTGTTGTTGCTGCTGTTGTTGTTGTTGCTGCTTTTGTTGTTGTTGTTGCTGCTTTTGTTATTGTTGCTAATGTTGTTGTTGTTACTGTTGTTGTTGTTGTTGCTGCTTTTGTTGTTGTTGCTTATGTTGTTTTTGTTACTGGGATTGTTGTTGTTGCTGCTGCTGTTGTTGTTGCAGCTGCTTTTGTTGTTGTTGTTATTGCTGCTTTTGTTGTTGTTATTGTTGCTGCTGCTGTTGCTGTTGCTGCCGCTGTTGTTAATGTTGTGGTTTTGTTGTTGCTACTGCTGTTGTTGCTGTTGTTATTTTGTTGTTGCTGTTGTTGTTTTGTTGTTGCTGTTGTTGTTTTGTTGTTGCTACTGTTGCTGTTGTTGTTGTTTTGAGTCAATCTTTTAATTTCACTTACATTTTCTCCACTTTGTTTGTGAAACTATGTCTCAGTATGTCTGTGTCTCTGTATCTGTGTGTCTGTATATTGTATGTGTCTCGTCCCATCTGAGTCTCTGTTTCTCATATTGTCTGTATCTTTGTTTCTTTGTGTCTTTATGTGTCTCACCATGTCTGTATTCCCTGTCTTTCTATATCTCAGTATACGTCTTAACCCGTCTGTGTATCTGTTTGTGTCTCTGCCTGTGTCTCTGTCTTCCTGTGTCTCTGTCCGTGTGTGTCTCATTCCGCCAGTGTCTGTGTGTCTGTCAGTATCTCTGTCTGTCTTTTCCCCTTGATATCAATGTCTCTATCTGTCTTTTTTTTTGTCTGTCTGCATCGCTCCCCGCATGTGTCTCATTCCGTGTGTGCCCCATACCGCCAGTGTCTCTGTTTGTGTGTCTGTCTGTTTCTATGTTTGTCTATGTTCCTAAATATCAATGTCTCAATCTGTCTGCATTTTTTTTCTCTGTCTGTGTATCTTTTTGTGCCTTTATCTGTATATCTCTCAGTATTTCCATCTTTCTGCTTTCCATGTGTATATCTGTCTATTTGTCTGTGAGCCTTCCATCCATTTATGTACAAAGACAATACATATTCTTATCCCCAAACATTTAAAAACTAACATAGACACGAAACAAAACAAACATAAGTCTATTATTATCATAACAAACATTTCCTGTCTCATTTAAAATTAAACAATGACACATATTTTAACAAATAATTCAATAAAACTGTCGATCAGATGAAAAAAAAATGGCAGTCGCAAACAAAAAAATCTGGACAAGACCAATTGTAAGAAATCTTCTCTGCGCGATGTACGATTACTTCAAGGACCATTCACTAGCTGTGTGACCCAGCACCGGCATTGGGTTGGTGACCAGAGCCCGATGCCTTCAAATTACCAGCAGGAAATGAACTGCTCATTTCATTTATTATCCCCCTTTGCACTCTCCTAATTTGCAGAGTGCTCTTTCCTCGCCCATACATTTACCACGAGTGCTGTTTCCCTAGCAGATTAATAATGTTTTTAATGGGAACTTGAGGGAGGGGAAAAAACAGAAGAAGACGTAAAGGACAAGGAAAGAATGTTTCTAGAAATAGAAAGAGTCAGACTGTAATAATAACAACATAAATAAATAAATATTTGAATTAATAAAAAATGAACAGAAGCAAAAATAAAATAAAGGCGTTACATAAATAGGGCATACAGCCCCAGAACTAAGCTTAGTTTAGAACTAAGGGAACTTTAATTCAATATATTATTTATATATAAAGCGACACAAACCTGTCACCATCGTTTTACCAATTCCTTCAGGTCAAAATAGGGCTCAGTAAGACAGATAACGTAAGAGTTTGTACGATTCTGTAGCTACGTCATATTATAAGACTTTTGTAAAGTGGTTCTAAAAGTGGGATTTGAAGTGGGTTGACCCACGGATTAAATAATTACTTAATCAATGGAATACAATTAATTTTAACCTTTTTATTTCCTTAATTCTTTTCCGATTCTTTCTAATTAGGTCATGAAATAAGGTTTCCTAGTTAAAAAAAAAATAAAATAGGGTTGGGAACCACTTCAGCCTATAACATGAGAACTACTTCAGTCTATAACATGAGAACTACTTCAGTCTATAACATGAGAACTACTTCAGCCTATAACATGAGAACTACTTCAGCCTATAACATGAGAACTACTTCAGTCTATAACATGAGAACTACTTCAGTCTATAACATGAGAACTACTTCAGTCTATAACATGAGAACTACTTCAGTCTATAACATGAGAACTACTTCAGTCTATAACATGAGAAACACTTCAGTCTATAACATGAGAACTACTTCAGTCTATAACATGAGAACTACTTCAGTCTATAACATGAGAACTACTTCAGTCTATAACATGAGAAACACTTCAGTCTATAACATGAGAACTACTTCAGTCTATAACATGAGAACTACTTCAGTCTATAACATGAGAACTACTTCAGTCTATAACATGAGAAACACTTCAGCCTATAACATGAGAACTACTTCAGTCTATAACATGAGAACTACTTCAGTCTATAACATGAGAACTACTTCAGTCTATAACATGAGAACTACTTCAGTCTATAACATGAGAACTACTTCAGCCTATAACATGAGAAACACTTCAGCCTATAACATGAGAAACTCTTCAGCCTATAACATGAGAAACACTTCAGCCTATAACATGATAAACACTTCAGCCTATAACATGAGAAACACTTCAGCCTATAACATGATAAACTCTTCAGCCTATAACATGAGAAACTCTTCAGCCTATAGCATGTAAGAAATTAATGTCAGTTTGCCCTGCAGCAATAATTACCTGCTTAGCCGTTTTTAGGTCTTAGGGAAAGACATTTATAGATATTCAGGGAACCTAGGGATAAGTAGGGCTGTATGTTGGGGGATGGGGCTTGATTAGTTTAATAATTAGGGGAGGAATAGGGCCTTTGACAAAGGGGCCGAGTATGTGGTCCATTAGTTTGCCCATAAGGAAGGATCTGACAGCCGTAATTAGCAACAGAGAGGGCAGTTTATGCACGACAATGTAGAAGACAATTCAAATCAAAGTCTATACCCAGAGTTTCATTACGTCCATGACTTGATCCTGTTCGCTACCAGACTATTACAATAACAATGGCTACCAGACTATTACACTAACAAAGGCTACCAGACTATTACACTAACAAAGGCTACCAGACTATTACACTAACAAAGGCTACCAGACTATTACACTAACAAAGGCTACCAGACTATTACACTAACAAAGGCTACCAGACTATTACAATAACAATGGCTACCGGACCATTACAATAACAATGGCTACCAGACCATTACAATAACAATGGCTACCGGAGACTATTACAATAACAATGGATTTCAAGGATGATACAAATGATAACAAAAAAAAAAAACAACAACGAAAAACAAATGTGTTGGGGGAGGGGCAGAGAGGGTGGGGTTGTGGTGAGAGAAGGAGTGGTGGGGTTGGGTGGTGGGGAGGGGGTTGGGTGTGTGTATTCTGTGGCTTTGTAAACCAAGTTAATATTGTCAGTGTCATTGTTGAGTACCGCGGTAGTCTAATCAGCGCTCACGGTACACCATCCAAGGATCCCGGGGGTATGACTCACTAATCCCATCAAGTACCCCCCTCCCCTCCCCTCACCCCTCCTCCTCACCTCTCAAGACACCAAATAGCCATACACGACTTGGAAAAAAAAAAACAACTTCTCGGCCTGTTAACTACAAAAGGGCAGGGGAAACAAAACGGAATTCCCCCCCCCCACCCCACCCCTACATCTGCCCCATTTCCAATTTTTTCTATTAGGAAATTCATTGCTTGTTTCATAGAATAAAAAAAGTTTTTTTTTAAAAAAAGAAGTAAAGTCCAAAGTGTCTTCTTCAATGTAGGAACTTCTGTTGTAAAAAATCTGGTCACTGGCTGCTGGGGAATTTTTTTTACAGATTTTGTTTTTTTTTTGTTTAATACGGGGAAATAGCGCCACTGAGAGGGTATCGCGCGTGAGTGGGGGCTCCGCTAATGACATTCTGGTGTACCCCGAGAAGGAAAACTTGACTTTTTGTTGTGGAAGGATACTGTGGGCGGCGGAGGGGGGTGGGGGGGGGGAAGAAGAGAGTTTTCATACTTTTTTTTTTGTTACATTGTTTTCAATTTGCCACGCCTTTGTTGTAATTAAACAGACTGAGGGTGGGGGGTAGTTTGGCATGAGGGGTCGGGGTGGGCGGAAACGCGAGTACACACACTCACACGCACACACACACACACACACGCAAGCCACGCTCACCGATAATTATCGTGTTTATCCGCGACAATGTCAAGGGAGAGAAATCAATGTTAGCTCAGGTACATTACTCACTTACACAGAGTTCTCTTCCACCCCAGCTTTTCGTCTAATTAAAAAAAAACCCGGCATTCCGTCTTTGGGTTAAAAATATGTAATCGATAAAGTGAAACAACGGTTGAGAAAATGACAGAAATGTTAGTGCAAAAGAAGGGGGAAAAAAAGAAATAGGCTGGAAATTTCTTTGTTTATATTTAAATACATGTCGATTCATTTGATTATCTTTTTTTAAAACACCAGGGTATGATCGAGACTTGTGGAAAAAATTTGAACGGGGAAATGTCACTACATAGTTAGTTGAAAAGAAATTAAAAACTAACAGATACTACAATAATGGAGAGAGAGAGGGACACTAACAGACTGAGAGAGACAGCTGCCCAGGAGAGACTCTCAACATCCCGGGAGAGACTCTCAGCTAGAGAGAGAGAGAGAGAGAGAGAGAGAGAGAGAGAGAGAGTCAGCATCCCGGGAGAGACTCTCATCATCCCGGGAGGGACTCTCATCGTCAGGGACTCTCACCCCATCCCGAGAGGGACTCTCAGCATCCCGGGAGAGACTCAGCATCCCGGGAGGGCTCAACATCCCGGGAGGGCCTCTCATCATCCCGGGAGGGACTCTCAACATCCCGGGAGGGGACTCTCATCATCGGGAGGGACTCTCAGCATCCCGGGAGGGACTCTCAGCATCCCGGGAGGGACTTCCTCAACTGCATCCCGGGAGGGGACTCCCATGCCGGGAGGGACTCCGGGAGGGACTCTCAGCTAGAGAGAGAGAGAGAGAGGCATCGCAGTAAGATGACTGTCAGTAGTTTTATGACAACTGATGACATGTTATGACATCTTATTTCGTGATTCGGTCACACTGTACGAAAAGTCCCCTCCACGAGCACGTTGTCGTTTAGTTAGTTTGATCAGGAGGGTGGGGGGAGTTGTATAAAGGGCACCGGGAAGTAATCTCACTGCTGTCTCCTAGGTGTGGCCTGAACTTGTGTGACACCGGGCACCGGGGATACATACCCACACAGACATATGCCCCATACATAAACACACTCACGCGTATTGGCCACAGCATCAGGGCCGACACCTACAAACCTACTGACAGACCCCCCCCCCATGACAGACCCTCACCCCTACCGACAGTGATATAAAAAAATCCAGGGGCCTCACAAGTCTTGCCGCTCCTGGATGTGCCCTCTCCCTCCCTCCTCTCGGCAGGCATGATTACGTACGCCAATCCATATGTACACAGTCAAAATTACTGACCAAGGAAACACCAACCCGATTCAACCCGTATATACATACAAAACATACACACACATAAATACATACATATATACACATACATAAATTATATGCACATATATTTGCTGGCATTTATTCATATATACATACTTACAGAGAAGAACACATACAGAAAGACACAAATACAGAGAGGAAGGCAAGCAGACAGGCAGTAATACATACATACACACACACACATACATACAAACATACATACATACATACTTACAGGGAAGAACACATACAGAAATACACACATACAGAGAGGCAGGCATGCAGATAGGCAGTGATACATGCATACACCCATACAAACACACATACAACTTAAAGCTCATTTTAAAAGTGCAGTTGTCTTATTATCGAGGTCAATCGGGTATCAGACGAGGCCATGACAGTTATAGATTTATCTCCCCATCATTCATATAATTTTTTTGTTGGCTGTAAACTAAAACAACATCCTAATTAGTGTCTTGGCCAATATGTCGTCCGCTCCTCACACACGTTAAGCCTTATTGACAATGTACAATCTGAATGACACCACTCCCCCCACAATACACGCCCCCTCCACTCACAATACACGCCCCCTCCCCTCACAATACACGCCCCCTCCCTCACAATACACACCCCATCACAATACACGCCCCCTCCCCTCACAATACACGCCCCTCCCCTCAAAATACACGCCCCTCCCCTCACAATACACGCCCCCTCCCTCACAATACACGCCCCCTCCCCTCACAATACACGCCCCCTCCCCTCACAATACACGCCCCCCTCACAATACACGCCCACCTCACAATACACGCCCCCTCCCCTCACAATACACGCCCCCCCTCACAATACACGCTTCCCTCACAATACACGCCCACTCCCCTCACAATACGCGCCCCCTCCCCTCACAATACACGCCCGCTCCCCTCACAATACACGCCCCCTCCTCACAATACACGCCCCCTCCCTCACAATACACGCCCCCTCCCCTCACAATACACGCCCCCCTCACAATACACGCCCCCTCCCCTCACAATACTACCCCCTCCCCTCACAATACACGCCCCTCCCCTCCACAATACACGCCCCCTCCCCTCACAATACACGCCCCCTCCCTCACAATACACGCCACCTCCCTCACAATACACGCCCCCTCCCCTTACAATACACGCCCCCCTCACAATACACGCCCCCTCTCCCTCACAATACACACCCCATCACAATACACGCCCCCCCGCTCACAATACACGCCCCTTCCCCTCACAACACACGCCCCGCACCCCTTACAATACACGCCCCCTCCCCTCACAATACACGCCCCCCTCACAATACACGCCCCCACCCCCTCACAATACACGCCCCCCTCACAATACACGCCCCCTCCCCTCACAATACACGCCCCCTAACAATACACGCTTCCCCTCACAATACACGCCCCCATCACAATACACGTCCCCCTCACAATACACGCCCCCCTCCCCTCACAATACACGCCCCCCCCTCACAATACACGCCCCTCACAATACACGCCCCTCCCCTCACAATACACGCCCTCTTCCCCTCACAATACACGCCCCCTCCCCTCACAATACACGCCCCTCCCCTCACAATACACGCCCCCTCCCCTCACAATACACGCCCCCTCCCCTCACAATACACGCCCCCTCCCTCACAATACACCCCCATCACAATACACGCCCCCTCCCCTCACAATACACGCCCCTCCCCTCACAATACACGCCCCTCCCCTCACAATACACGCCCCCTCCCTCACAATACACGCCCCCTCCCCTCATAATACACGCCCCTCCCTCACAATACACGCCCCCCTCACAATACACGCCCCCTCACAATACACGCCCCCTCCCCTCACAATACACGCCCACCCTCACAATACACGCTTCCCTCCACAATACACGCCCACTCCCCTCACAATACACGCCCCCTCCCCTCACAATACACGCCCCCTCCCCTCACAATACCGCCCCCTCCCCTCACAATACACGCCCCCTCCCCTCACAATACACGCCCCCTCCCTCACAATACACGCCCCTCCCCTCACAATACACGCCCCTCACAATACACGCCCCTCCCCTCACAATACACGCCCCCCTCCCTCACAATACACGCCCCTCCCCTCACAATACACGCCCCCTCCCCTCTCAATACACGCCCCCTACCCTCACAATACACGCCACCTCCTCACAATACACGCCCTCCCCCTCACAATACACGCCCCCTCCCTCACAATACACACCCCATCACAATACACGCCCCCTCCGCTCACAATACACGCCCCTCCCCCTCACAATACACGCCCCCTCCCCTCACTGTACACGCCCCTCCCCTCACAATACACGCCCCCTCCCTCACAATACACGCCCCTTCCCCTCACAATACACGCCCCCTACCCTCACAATACACGCCCCCTCCCCTCACAATACCGCCCCCTCCCCTCACAATACACGCCCCCCCTCACAATACACGCCCCCTCCCCTCACAATACACGCCCCCCTAACAATACACGCTTCCCCTCACAATACACGCCCCCCTCACAATACACGCCCCCTCACCTCACAATACACGCCCCCTAACAATACGCTTCCCCTCACAATACACGCCCCCCTCACAATACACGCCCCCTCACAATACACGCCCCCTCCCCTCACAATACACGCCCCCTCCCCTCACAATACACACCCCCCTTACAATACACGCCCCTCCCCTCACAATACACGCCCCCTCACAATACACGCCCCCTCCCCTCACAATACACGCCCCCTCCCTCACAATACACGCCCCCTCCCCTCACAATACACGCCCTCTCCCCTCACAATACACGCCCCTCCCCTCACAATACACGCCCCTCCCACTCACGCCCCTCCCCTCACAATACACGCCCCCCCCCTCACAATACACGCCCCCTCTCCTTACAATACACGCCCATTCCCCTCACAATACACGCCCCCTCCCCTCACAATACACGCCCCCTCCCCTCACAATACACGCCCCCCTCACAATACACGCCCCCTCCCTCACAATACACGCCCCTTCCCCTCACAATACACGCCCCCTACCCTCACAATACACGCCCCTCCTCTCACAATACACGCCCCCCCCCCTCACAATACACGCCCCTCCCCTCACAATACACGCCCCCTCCCCTCACAATACACGCCCCCCTTACAATACACGCCCCCTCCCCTCACAATACACGCCCCCCTCACAATACACGCCCCTCCCCTCACAATACACGCCCCTCCCCTCACAATACACGCCCCTCCCCTTACAATACACGCCCCCTCCCCTCACAATACACGCCCCCTCCCTCACAATACACGCCCTCTCCCCTCACAATACACGCCCCTCCCCCTTACAATACACGCCCCTCCCTCACAATACACGCCCTCCCCTCACAATACACGCCCCCCCTCACAATACACGCCTCCCCTCACAATACACGCCCCCTCCCCTTACAATACACGCCCATTCCCCTCACAATACACGCCCCCTCCCCTCACAATACACGCCCCCTCCCCTCACGATACACGCCCCCTCCCCTCACAATACACGCCCCCTCCCCTCACAATACACGCCCTCCCCTCACAATACACGCCCCCTCCTTCACAATACACGCCCCCCTACCCTCACAATACACGCCCCTCCTCACAATACACGCCCCCTCCCCTCACAATACACGCCCCCTCCCCTCACAATACACGCCCCCCCCTTACAATACACGCCCCCTCCCCTCACAATACACGCCCCCTCATAATACACGCCCCCTCCCCTCACAATACACGCCCCCTAACAATACACGCTTCCCCTCACAATACACGCCCCCTCACAATACACGTCCCCCTCACAATACACGCCCCCTCCCCTCACAATACACGCGCCCTCCCCTCACAATACACGCCCCCTCCCCTCACAATACACGCCCCCTCCCCTCACAATACACGCCCCTCCCCTCACAATACACGCCCCCTCCCCTTACAATACACGCCCCCTCCCCTTACAATACACACCCATTCCCCTCACAATACACGCCCCCTCCCCTCACAATACACGCCCCCTCCCCTCACAATACACGCCCCTCCCCTCACAATACACGCCCCCTCACAATACACGCCCCCTCCCCTCACAATACACGCCCCCCTCCCCCTCACAATACACGCCCCTCCCCTTACAATACACGCCCATTCCCCCTCACAATACACGCCCCTCCCCTCACAATACACGCCCCCTCCCCTCACAATACACGCCCCCCCCTCACAATACACGCCCCCTCCCCCTCACAATACACGCCCCCCTCCCCTCACAATACACGCCCCCTCCTTCACAATACACGCCCCCTACCCTCACAATACACGCCCCTCCCCCTCACAATACACGCCCCCTCCCCTCACAATACACGCCCCCTCCCCTCACAATACACGCCCCCCTTACAATACACGCCCCCTCCCCTCACAATACACGCCCCCCTCATAATACACGCCCCCTCCCCTCACAATACACGCCCCCTAACAATACACGCTTCCCCTCACAATACACGCCCCCTCACAATACACGTCCCCTCACAATACACGCCCCCTCCCCTCACAATACACGCGCCCTCCCCTCACAATACACGCCCCTCCCCTCACAATACACGCCCCCTCCCCTCACAATACACGCCCCCCACAATACACGCCCCCTCCCCTTACAATACACGCCCCCTCCCCTTACAATACACACCCATTCCCCTCACAATACACGCCCCTCCCCTCACAATACACGCCCCCTCCCCTCACAATACACGCCCCTCCCCCTCACAATACACGCCCCCTCACAATACACGCCCCCTCCCCTCACAATACACGCCCCTCCCCTCACAATACACGCCCCCTCCCCTTACAATACACGCCCATTCCCCTCACAATACACGCCCCCTCCCCTCACAATACACGCCCCCCTCACAATACACGCCCCCTCTCACAATACACGCCCCCTCCCCTCACAATACACGCCCCCCTCATAATACACGCCCCCTCCCCCTCACAATACACGCCCCCTAACAATACACGCTTCCCCTCACAATACACGCCCCCCTCACAATACACGTCCCCCTCACAATACACGCCCCCTCCCCTCACAATACACGCCCCCTCCCCTCACAATACACGCCCCCTCCCCCTCACAATACACGCCCCCTCCCCTCACAATACACGCCCCCCCTCACAATACACGCCCCTCCCCTCACAATACACGCCCCCTCTCCTTACAATACACGCCCATTCCCCTCACAATACACGCCCCCTCCCCTCACAATACACGCCCCCTCCCCTCACAATACACGCCCCCTCACAATACACGCCCCCTCCCCTCACAATACACGCCCCTCCCCTCACAATACACGCCCCCTACCCTCACAATACACGCCCCTCCCCTCACAATACACGCCCCCCCCCCTCACAATACACGCCCCCTCCCCTCACAATACACGCCCCCTCCCCTCACAATACACGCCCCCCCTTACAATACACGCCCCTCCCCTCACAATACACGCCCCCCTCACAATACACGCCCCCTCCCCTCACAATACACGCCCCCTCCCCTCACAATACACGCCCCTCCCCTTACAATACACGCCCCCTCCCCTCACAATACACGCCCCCCTCCCCTCACAATACACGCCCTCTCCCCACAATACACGCCCCTCCCCCTTACAATACACGCCCCTCCCCTCACAATACACGCCCCCTCCCCTCACAATACACGCCCCCCTCACAATACACGCCTCCCCTCACAATACACGCCCCCTCCCCTTACAATACACGCCCATTCCCCTCACAATACACGCCCCTCCCCTCACAATACACGCCCCCTCCCCTCACGATACACGCCCCCTCCCCTCACAATCACACGCCCCCTCCCCCTCACAATACACGCCCCTCCCCTCACAATACACGCCCCCTCCTTCACAATACACGCCCCCTACCCTCACAATACACGCCCTCCCCTCACAATACACGCCCCCTCCCCTCACAATACACGCCCCCTCCCCTCACAATACACGCCCCCCTTACAATACACGCCCCCTCCCCTCACAATACACGCCCCCTCATAATACACGCCCCCTCCCCTCACAATACACGCCCCCTAACAATACACGCTTCCCTCACAATACACGCCCCCTCACAATACACGTCCCCCCTCACAATACACGCCCCTCCCCCTCACAATACACGCGCCCTCCCCTCACAATACACGCCCCCTCCCCTCACAATACACGCCCCTCCCCTCACAATACACGCCCCCCTCACAATACACGCCCCCTCCCCCTTACAATACACGCCCCCTCCCCTTACAATACACACCCATTCCCCTCACAATACACGCCCCTCCCCTCACAATACACGCCCCTCCCCTCACAATACACGCCCCCTCCCCTCACAATACACGCCCCCCCCTCACAATACACGCCCTCCCCTCACAATACACGCCCTCCCCTCACAATACACGCCCCTCCCCTTACAATACACGCCCATTCCCCTCACAATACACGCCCCCTCCCCCTCACAATACACGCCCCTCCCCTCACAATACACGCCCCTCCCCATACAATACACGCCCCCTCCCCTCACAATACACGCCCCCTCCCCTCACAATACACGCCCCTCCCCTCACAATACACGCCCCCCTCACAATACACGCCCCCTCCCCTCACAATACACGCCCCCTCCCCCTCACAATACACGCCCCCCCCTCACAATACACGCCCCCTACCCTCACAATACACGCCCCTCCCCTCACAATACACGCCCCCTCCCCTCACAATACACGCCCCTCCCCCTCACAATACACGCCCCCCTTACAATACACGCCCCCTCCCCTCACAATACACGCCCCCCTCATAATACACGCCCCCTCCCCTCACAATACACGCCCCCCCTAACAATACACGCTTCCCCCCTCACAATACACGCCCCCCCTCACAATACACGTCCCCCTCACAATACACGCCCCCTCCCCTCACAATACACGCGCCCTCCCTCACAATACACGCCCCTCCCCTCACAATACACGCCCCCCCTCCCCTCACAATACACGCCCCCCTCACAATACACGCCCCCTCCCCCTTACAATACACGCCCCCTCCCCCCTTACAATACACACCCATTCCCCTCACAATACACGCCCCTCCCCTCACAATACACGCCCCTCCCCTCACAATACACGCCCTCCCCTCACAATACACGCCCCCTCACAATACACGCCCCCTCCCCTCACAATACACGCCCCCTCCCCTACAATACACGCCCATTCCCTCACAATACACGCCCCCTCCCCTCACAATACACGCCCCCTCCTCACAATACACGCCCCCCTCACAATACACGCCCCTCCCCTCACAATACACGCCCCCTCCCCTCACAATACACGCCCCTCCCCTCACAATACACGCCCCCTCCCCTCACAATACACGCCCCCTCCCCTCACAATACACGCCCCCCCTCACAATACACGCCCCCTCCCCTCACAATACACGCCTCCTCCCCTTACAATACACGCTCCTCCCCTCACGATACACGCCCCTCCCCTCACAATACACGCCCCCTCCCCTCACAATACACGCCCCTCCCCTCACAATACACGCCCCTCCCCTTACAATACACGCCCCCTCCTCTCACAATACACGCCCCCCCTCACAATACACGCCCCCTCCCCTCACAATACACGCCTCCTCCCCTTACAATACACGCCCCCTCCCCGCACGCTACACGCCCCCTCCCCTCACAATACACGCCCCCTCCCCTCACAATACACGCCCCCCTCCACCCCATTCAAAATATGTCCGGGGCGCCATGGGCGATTTGACATTTCAGTAAATAAAAATTCGGAGACTTGACGCCAGGTAACGAGGGGATGACCAATTAAAGAAACGTTACTTTGTGGCCTGAAGGTCACCGGGGGAAAGTCACAGTCTGAGGGTGCCAGGAGACAAAGTAGAATCAACATCGCCAGTTTGGACTCATTTCTTGGTCTCTCCCTCTCCTCCCCCCCTCCTTCCCCCCAATTAAAAATCGTGTCCCCATTTCCCCCTAACCCTTCCGGGGGTCTACAATGTAGCCCATGATGTTGATATTGTTGTTTTCTGTGTGTGTCTCGTGTGTCTTGTGTGTCTTGTGTAGCCAGATTGTCTGTCGGTGTGTATGTCTTGTGTTGCCAGTTTGTCTGTCTGTGTGTATGTGTCTTGTGTTTTTCCGTTTGTCAGAAGTGTCAGGCAGGTGGTAGCACCCTGCTATGTGTGAGGGTATGCATCTCTCTAATGGTGTTGCCCTAGAGGTGTTTAATTAATGGTGTTTCCTGTGAAGTTATAATGATGTGACCAATAATGTTTAACGGGCTAGTGTATTTTTCTTTTTTCTCCCCACCACAGAAAACGTTTTTGAAAACGCCCAATTAATTTTTCGACTTCAATGTGAGAACTGGTATCCTGGTATCCTCGTCTCCTGGTATCCTATCAAGTTGAAACCGTGCTCGAAAAAAAATAAAATTATTAAAATACCTAAAATAACATCAATATCTCCGGTACATGTACTTATTCTAATGACCTGACTAATGGCATTTACTGCGATCTACTGGAGGAAAGTATTTCCATTCCAGCAATAGTACTGCTCCGACTAACACACACACACACACACAAACACAAAGTCATAGATTAAAATCTTTAGTGAGCCAGTCTTTCGTGAACCAATCTTTAGTGAGCCAGTCTTTTGTGAGCCAATCTTTTGTAAGCCAATCTTTTGTAAGCCAATCTTTAGTGAGCCAATCTTAAGTGAGCCAATCTTTAGTGAGCCAATCTTTTGTAAGCCAATCTTTAGTGAGCCAATCTTTAGTGAGCCAATCTTTAGTAAGCCAATCTTTTGTAAGCCAATCTTTTGTGACCCAATCTTTTGTGAGCCAATCTTTTGTAGGCCAATCTTTAGTGAGCCAATCTTTAGTGAGCCAATCTTTAGTAAGCCAATCTTTTGTAAGCCAATCTTTAGTGAGCCAATCTTTAGTGAGCCAATCTTTAGTAAGTCAATCTTTTGTAAGCCAATATTTTGTGACCCAATCTTTTGTGAGCCAACCTTTTGTGAGCCAATCTTTTGTGAGCCATAAATTGATGGCTCCGAGGAACCATTAAAGATAAAAAGACACACAGCTTCATTAATTGCTGACCTCAACACCTACCATACGCTCCAAGTCTCGGGAAGAGAAATAAAAGCCCCCCCCCAACCAACCGTTGCCTTCTCTCTCTCTCTCTCCCCTTTCCCCCTCACACACACACTTTGACCATCGATGGTCATTTCGTCCACGTCATCGCACACAATTATCCGAGATAACTGACCGGCTCTGCCGTCCACTCCCAGAGTTGACTAACGAAACATGAAATGTGCTCTTAACTGTTTAGGGAGCCCTGATCCACACCATCTTCATATTCCTTGCCACCCTCTTCACCCACACGAATTTGTAACCCCCCCCCTCCCGCCAGTCTCATCCAATCTTTAGCCCGCGGGCCACGTGTGGACTCAGTTCCTCTCGCCCACTGTAGCCTCGAAGAAAATGGCCGATAATAAAGTCACAAGATTCAATAACGGACACACACACACACAATGGGTGTGTGTGGTGGTGAGGGGGAGAGGGGAGACGTTGCCCCTCCCTGCGTTGAAGCCGGTAATTTACAGTCTGGCTAATGAGACCGACATTTCATTAGCTGTTGATGGCATACACTGAGATGGAGGAGGGAGGGAGGGAGAAGGTACCCTGTGCTCCCCCCCCCCATTCTTCCAACATCCCGGGGGCCAAATCCTAAGGAATATGAACACATGAAAGACTGACCCGTCCGGTAGGCAGGGTGTGTATAGGAAGAGGCAGGGGCTATGGTGGATGGGAGGATAGGGGGTGGGGGAAGGGTGGGTCAAGCTGCCGGTCTTTTAATGCGCGATTACGTTTAGTTTCAAAGCCACCCCCTCCCCCCCCCCCCACCTTGCGTCTGGAACCTATCTTTATGCCCCTAAGACGTCATTTGCTTGTTTTAAGAAATATTACAAAAAAAAACCAAGTAACAACAAGGAACGAAAATACAGCCCGCGGCAAGGTGAAAATGGCGTCTCTCCCCCTCCCCCTCTCTCTCCAATTTTAGAAGACATCATTAAGTTATTAATGCGGGGTGATCTTGAAAGTCTTCCATGCTCCCCATGTTAAGATCCTTCACTGGGTCTGTCTGAGGAAAATTTGGGCAATTATGAACGTGTGGACTTGGAAAGGGTTATGTGCGTATCTGCGAGTTAATAGGGGTGGGGGGGGTGGTTGGGGGAAGGGATGGGACACAACTGTTTCATATAAGGAAGGGAGGTAATGGATGGAAGTTGGTCTAAACTTTAAACAATTTTAAAGTTTTTGTCTGTAACAATAGAAGGAATGGTTCTTTATCTGTCGTCCCATTTAACATAATCAAAAATGTTATAATCCCAAAAAATAAATATTGGCGTTTATTTTTAAAATTTTATATTGTCCTTTATTTCACTTGTTCTGTCAGGCTGTTCTTGGCTTTTCTGTGTTTCAGGAAATTCGAAATCAGGTATATCGCTAACTTTTTGAAACCCAATCAATTTGAACATTTTGAACACATGTGTATTGTCAATAAAAATACATTTTTTTTTAAAAAGTTCTAGTTAAATAAATAAAATCCTATCGAGTCCGAAGCTAATTAATTTTTTTTTTGGTTATATTTAAATAAATGATTAAACGGCAGAAAGATATGGCGGAAATATATAACGTATAATTTTGTAATTATTTTTTAATATTTGTCTAAAATGCAGTTAATTTTTCCTCTGTCAACACAGTTCAATACTTCACTTCAACATGGCCGCCAAGAACGTCTGCCAGTTCCAACGCGGAATTTCTGTGAATGTTTGACAAGTCAATTTAAGAGAAATGTCTGCGTCTGATGTCTGCATCGCGCTCAGTGACCTCAGTTGACCCTTGGTCATCATTTTTTTCTCTGCTACAGGGCTGGGTGATTTATGAAGTAATTTGAGCAGAGCAGTAAAGTTGTCGATGCTGTACACGATGTACATCCTAAACATTTGCTATTCGGCAGTACGGCATATAACTAATAGACGTGTTGATTTATTTCATATCTTTTAATTTGAAATTTTTGTTTCCTTTATTTATTTATAAGATTTGCTTGATTGCTTGATCGATCGATCAATTGAGTGATTGATTTGTTTATTGTGTATGGGGAGACTGTGTGGGGGTGAGATATTTAGTTCGATAACCAGGGATGGAAACAAAGCATCCGCCCCTTGGACCCGATGCTAAATAAAATGTAGGCTACTGCCCAGATGTATGATCTGACCCTAACAAAGACTCACACACACACACACACACAAATGCAGACTTGTACACAGAAGAAGACACACATACAAGGATACAGACATATAGACAGAAGAAGAAACACACGTACAAAATTATATAGAAATGTATACAGAAGAAGACAAACGTACAAGGATGCAGACATATAGACAGAGGAATAAATACACATACACAC
Source organism: Bulinus truncatus (assembly GCA_021962125.1). Lineage (NCBI taxonomy): Eukaryota > Metazoa > Mollusca > Gastropoda > Planorbidae > Bulinus > Bulinus truncatus. The sequence goes on along the minus strand of JAGDYQ010000036.1, from coordinate 6,312,382 downwards.
ACACAGACACATACAGATAGACTAATGGGGCCCGGGGGAGGGGGGAAGCTCAATGAAACACTATTTGTCAGCGGAGATTGGCAAGCAATGACAAGTCATGGCATCAAATGACATGTGACAACTGCATAGCATAACATGACAACTGCATGACATGTCAACCACTGTCGCGACACAACTCGGGAGGTAAAGGAGAATGGATAAATATAGAGTTGTTTCTCATAACAAGAGACTTCAAGAGAGAGAGAGAGAGAGAGAGAGAGAGAGAAAGTGCGCATAAACGGAAAGAGAAAGGGAGGAATAAAATAGGGAGATAATCAAGATGACTGGGACAAATAAAAGGAAAGGTACAGGCCATAGAAGTAAACGAGAAAGCATGAAGAAAGGCCTTGGTAGAAACATGTTTTGATGGTCAAAGTACCATTCATTGACATAATCATTTATTGTATATATGTTAATAATGAAATAATTTCAACTATTCATCTTCATTGTCCTGACTTGTCATAGTAGAATGTACCTGTTATTTTACTCTACATACACGCTTCCTCACCATAATTAGAGGCACGAGATCCACAAAGTCAATCGAAGTGTTACTACGGCAGGCAGAGATTTGAGAAGTACGATACCAATACTGGTGTAATTAATGTAAAATGTGTTTTGTCTGGCCCCCTCTGCCTATTTGTTCTACTTAGTAAAATGTATTACCTGCCCCCCCTCCGCTATTGCCTGGCCCTTGCTGTAGAATGCCTGGCCCCTGCTGTAGAATTTTCACGCTACGGGGCTGCCTGGGACCCCCTGAGTCCCATACAAATCGATTATTATTTATATCTGAAATCGATATTCTTAAAGTTTTTGTTTTAAGGGCGCCGATACATTAGTCTTTCTGGGGGGGGGGGGCATTAGACTCATTAGGCTTGGAATTATGGGGCCCTCTAAGCCCGAGTCCGTCCGATTTTTCTGCAATTTTTTTTTCAAAGCGATGTTACCACCAAAGACTTGGGGACCACTGATATGTGTTCGGGCTGCACCCACTCGCAGCGGTTTTCAGCTCACCACTATGCTTAACCGCCTCGGTCAAAATCTTCAGCAGTACATTTTCTTCAGTGGCCTGTCACAATATACAACATTCTGGTTCACTTTACATCAGTGGTCTGGCACAATATACAACATTCTCTTTTTATTTTCTTCAGTGGTCTGTCA
>JAGDYQ010000036.1:6256185-6306185 GCA_021962125.1 Bulinus truncatus | reverse complement strand
AATTTGGGGGGCTTATGGGTATATGTGGGAACTTATGGAAATACGTGGGAGCATATTGGAATATGTAGGAGCTTATGGGAATATTAGGAGCTTACTGGAATATGTGCGAGCTTATGGGAATATGTAGGAGCTTATGGGAATATGTGAGGAATTATGGAAATATTTATGAGTTTATGGGAATATAAGGAGCTTATGGGAATATTTGAGATCTTATGGGAATAAGTGGGAGCTTATGGGAAAATGTGCCAATTGATTCTACTCCTTTTTGTATTTGGCGAATGGGACTATAGGCTTGTGTTTATTTTTAACCACGTAAGGTCAAATATACAGAGAGAATGAGAGAGGGAGAGAGAAAGAAAGAGAGAAGGAGAGAGAGAGCTCGAAATAAGGTGAAAGAGAGAAAGATAATGGGAATATTTGGTAGCTTATGGAATATGTAGGAGCTTATGAAAATATGTATGAGCTTATGGGAATATTTGGTGCGGAAATATGTAGGAGCTTATGGGAATATAACGAGCTTATGGGAATATATGAGATCTTATGGGAATAAGTGGGAGCTTATGTGAAAATGTGGCAATTGATTCTACTCCTTTTTGTATTTGGCGAAGGGGACTATAGGCTTTGTGTTTAATTTTAACCACGTAAGGTCAAATTTTTACGCATCAGTAAATTCCACTCCTATATTTCAATTTTTGAAACAAACTATAAGCTTCGTTTCAATTGCTATACAATTATCAATTGCCATGCATAAGTAAATTCAACTCTATGTCAATTATCGAAAAAGAGAGATAAGCAGAGAGAGAGAGAGAGAGAGAGAGAGAGAGAGAGAGAGAGAGAGATAGAGAGACAGACAGACAGAGAGAGAGAGAGAGAGAGAGATAGAGAGACAGACAGACAGAGAGAGAGAGAGAGAGAGAGAGAGAGAGAGCGAGAGAGAGACAGAGACAGAAAGAGAAAGAGAATGGGAATATATGGGAATTTATGGAAATATGCGGGAAGTTATATGAACATGCGGGTTCTTATGGGAACATGCGGGAGCTTATGGGAATATGCGGGAGCTTATGGGAATATGTAGGAGCTTATGGGAATAAAAGAAGCTTATCGGAATATGTAGGAGCTTATGGGGATATGTGGGAGCTTATTGGAATATGTGGGAGCTTATGGGGATATGTGGGAGCTTATTGGAATATGTAGGTGCCATCCAGCAAAGCTCAACCTTTTGAACTTTGACACAGCAATTTACTTTTGTAACAAACGAGCCCCCGCTGCGGTATACATTTTTTTTTGTTTCTTCTCTTTTATTATTATTATTACTTTTTATTTTTGGCTTTGCATAAGTAGATTCAACTCTATGTCAATTATCGAAAAAGAGAGATAAGGAAAGAGAGAGAGAGAGAGAGAGAGAGAGAGAGAGAGAGAGAGAGAGAGAGAGAGAGAGAGAATGGGAATATATGGGAATTTATGGAAATATGCGGGAAGTTATATGAACATGCAGGTTCTTATGGGAACATGCGGAAGCTTATGGGAATATGCGGGAGCTTATGGGAATATGTAGGAGCTTATGGGAATAAAAGAAGCTTATCGGAATATGTAGGAGCTTATGGGAATATGTGAGAGCTTATGGGAATATTTGGGAGTTTATGGGAATATGTAGGAGCTTATCGAAATTTGGTTGGAGCTTTTGGGAATATGTAAGAGCTTATGGGGATATATGGGAGCTTATTGGAATATGTGGGAACTTATGGGAATATGCGGGAGCTTATGGGAATATGTGATATATATATATGTTTGATGCCCAGTGTCGTAAAATAAAGACATTTGACCAGCCGACAGGTAAAAAGTTCAGGGGACCAGCGAGGGGCGCGTGATAATTGAAATTCAGCGGAACATTGAGACACCGGGCGGGGGGGGGTCTAGAAGGTGGTCTGCCTAATGATGGGTCAGATGTGCGCGCACCATCTACATACAAATACTCACGTACAGAATGCTAAACTCTGTTACATTCACTCACTCATACACCAAGAGCCGTTCTCGTGGCTAACAGAACACGGCGGTTCCCTAGCGCCCCCCCCCCCTCAAAATGTTAAGGAGCTCCCCCCCCCCAATAAAATAATGGTGGGGGGGGGGAGGGGAGGGAGGGGACAGAATAGGGGCTTCTTTGAAATCGTCTATTTTTCGAGCAGGTGCTTCAAACGTACCTTTGCCTAGCGCTCTAGAAAATGTACGGAAGTCTTTGTAATGACGCCCACTAACACACACACCAGCATGCCTTCAGTGCTCAGCCCTATAATATTCCACATCCGGGTATCTTCTGACGCCTCATCTCGCCACCTCCGCAATGTCTCGACTTCTGTTTGATTTAGCCCCCCCCCCACCCCACCCCACAAACCAACAGGGCCTGCTCTAAACAGTTCCTAGCCTCATTTGTTCTCTCCCCCCCACCTCCCACTCAATTTTTTTTCTCGCTGACACTCTGTTTGACCCCCGTGAGATCGCCACTGATTGGAAGTGGTCAGCAGAGGTCACTATGTTGACAGACATGCACGAGCCTTCCCTCCCCCCCCCCTGACCCTCTCCCGCCCTAAACGACATATCGATGACCACTGGGACGTCACTCAGGTAATTACCAGTCTCTGGAGATAGCATACTTCTTGACCGGAAGTTCAGATTTGAACACATTGAAAAAAAAACACACACACACACACACCGCCCACCCACCTCCCGGCTTTGCGCGGAGTGTGTGTTGTCATCCATCACCCGGCAAGACGACACCATTTAAGACTAACAGCTTAGACATTCCATCAATATAAAAAGTAAAAAAAAAAAGTATAAGATAAAAATAATAATAGATGGAATCATTTGTATTCATGCGCAGAGTTGGAGACCAATCGATAAATGCAATGTCAGATTTGCGGTATTTTCCCGCAATATTCACTGCTTTTAAACAGGGGAGTCATTTTAGATTTGGCTTGAGGGGAGGGACTCTGTGTGTGTGAGGGGGGGGGAAGGCAACTCTGGTGGTTTTCCGCCAGAATAAAGAAAAGAACACTTAAGATTTGAAAATAGAAGTAAATTTTACATCTCTTTATCTATTTCATTTCTGATATTGCAGCACATCGAATTTTATTCGTTATAGATATATGTATAGTACCTCTGGCAAATTATTGCAAACTTGGTCTGTACAAATTTGAATACTATTACCCTACTATGAAATAATTAATTTACTTACCTAAAGTACAAAGTAGATGAAATCTCTTAGATCCTATAAACTACTTATGGGACTGTTTTTATGTTGCCCTTATTTCATCTCCGCCATACCCGATAGTGAAGTGGCCTTGGAGTCACCACGGGGGATATAGCGGGGACTTCAGCTATGACCTGAAATATCCACTGATCATCAGGCACACTGAGGGGGGGTCAGGGGGTCATTGCCAGGGGGCCCGCATCAGTAACGGGGCCCAGCCGCCCCGACCATGTCAATTTTTTCACGACTCATTTTTTATTAAGGGGCCCGCAATGATGTCCTGCCCTGGGGCCCTTGTTGGCTCTCGGCGCCCCTGCTGGTCATCACCGGAGATCGAACCTGGGACCTTAAGGACCTATGCCTTTTCGAATTTTTTATTTATTATTTATTTAGAAGCAAAATATGTTGTCGTAGTTTGTATGGGGTGGGGGAGGGGTGTGCCCCAGATTTCTCCGCCTGCGGGGCCCTGAATATCACTGACGCCTACAATGACTCACAACCCACGTGTGGCGGCACTAACATTGCAGATGGCATTTTAAAAACAACAAAAAAAAAAAGAATAATGCACACATATTCCCAAACTATAAAGCTCATTAGAAACAGGGCGTAACTAGGAAGGTGGGTTCAAATTTGAAAGTCCCCCCGGCCCCAGCTTCATGGGGAGCCCCCAAAACATTTTTTTACATTAAATATTAAGTGCATGATCTCACGTCATGATGTCGAATGTCACAGTGCAGGGGCCCCCAAAGAGCCCAAGCCCTCCCCGGGCCGCCAAATCCCAAGGTTCGGAATTGTTTAGAAACTCCTCTGACTTCATAATGTGTAATTCTATATTACCCCCCCCCCTCTCTTTCCCCCTTCCCTCCCCCCCATTCCGTGACCCCTCAGGAGAAAAACAAACCAACATAACAATCTCCGCACTATGTCAGACTTGTTAAAGGCTATGAAACTGACGGGTCCTGAATGGTAACAAAACAAAGTCACTACTCACGCTACGGCCCTGAAGGTAAAAAGTCGATCCAGACAAGAGCTAATGTTTTTTCTAAACACCATTATCACGGCCTTTCGAACACGCCCCCTCCCCGTCCCGGGGTTCCCCCACCACACCGACCCCCCTCCCGGAACCCCTTTAACAAAACCATATGGTGCTGAACACGGGTCGGACAACGATGGGCGTTGGATCCCTTCGGCTCTGGACATAACAACGAGGGCGGCGGGGGGGGGGGAAGGAAGATGACACACCGTCCCATCCCATCCTTTGATACACCGGTAAGTGCTGCTGAATCCACCACATACGTGAGAGACGGAGATTTGTAGTTGGCATCTTCTTGCTGCCGATGCTGCCAACTTGACAGATTTTCGTCCCTGCTCTGACAACTTTCCGTTATATTAGCTTTGTTTTGTGCCGGGTTATTTTCTTTTTTTTTTTCTTCTTCCGTGCGTGTCGTGTCACCGGGGACAAAAAGTCACGGAAGGGACAATGAGAAAGAGGGGGGGAGGGAGAGAGGGGGGATGGTGAGGCGGGGATCAGACATTGTCCGGCCGACTCTAAAGCTCGGGTGATGTTAGCCCCTCTCGGGGTCAGCGCTGGTGATGAATGGCCCAGGCTTAGAAGTTACCTTTCAGTTAAAGGGATGAGTGGGAGGGGGAGGGGGAGAAGGGGGAAGATTGTTGCGTCCAGTCACCTGAGAACAAAGACGAAAAAAGTCAAGGATAGTCCAGGAAGTGAAAGAAGGAATTGTTTAGGATAGATTTTTTTTTCCCCTTTGCCATTTCTCCTTCAGAATAGTGAAGAATGTCTGGAAAGGCCATTAGAGGAGGAAAAGGGGAGGGGGGGGGAGGGATTGGGTGGTGATGAAGCGATTATATTCTCTTCTACCGTCTACTACGACACAATGGATGCCGGACCTCCATTACACTTAAAGACCGGTGTATAGGTAGGTAGCCACTCCAGGTAGTTGGTCAAAGCCGTAGAGGACCTTACCTGTTGTTGACTGGAATGATGGTGAAACCGTCATGACCTTCAAATGATACTGACATCCCTTGTATTCTCTATCTGTCTACCCATCTACCTATTTATCTATCTATCTATCTATCTATCTATCTATCTATCTATCTATCTATCTATCTATCTATCTATCTATCTATCTATCTATCTATCTATCTATCTATCTATCTATCTATCTATCTATCTATCTATCTATCTATCTATCTATCTAACCATCCACCTATTTATCCATCTACCTGCCTCTCCGTCTGTCTGCCTGTACGTCTGCACCCATTTCGTCTGTCTGTACAATCTGTCTGTTAATTTGTCTGTAAATATGACTGTCGACCTGTCTGTCGATCTGAATGTTAATCTGTCTGTCTGCCTGTCTGCATATATGTCTGCCTGTCTATCTATCTGTCTGTCTATCCATCTGTCTAATCGCCCGTCTGTTTGAATCCCGTCGTAACTATCAATTTATTCTATTAGATAATAATTTTTGCTTGACCCATGTGTTTTAAACGTAGAACACCTGCATCCATATATGGTCATTTCTGTTTCAACAAAAATTGAACTTAGAACATTTCAATGGAAGATCCATCAATGTTTATAAAAGGTGTACTCATTTATTTATTTAATGCTCATATTTTAAATTATATTTTAGTAAAAAAAAAAAATTCAAGAAAAAACAAACGAATTAATAATTCAATGGGTTCAATGGATGAAGTTTGTCCTTACATTTAACCAAATAAATAACATTGAGTTATCCTCGTGTCGCTAGGAATATTACATCTCTGGTTGACAGAATTATGGCTTAACTTTTACACCCCTTCCTACACTATAGAGACGGTGCTGAAAAAAAAAGTAAAAAAAAATAAATAATTAAAAATAGTCTTTATTCACCTTTAAATTGTAATTCATTAACAAAATGTAAACAAAAAAATGTACAATTAATTCAAGAACATGTACTCCATTTGATTAGCTTTCAAAAAATTAAAATACATTTACTTCCCTTGGATATTACTTTCAGAAAAGTGCTAAAACTAGTTCAAAGCTATGACTTGATACTTGTGGCACGTTGACTGAACAGTGTCCAAATAAAAGGGAACACAACGAGTTCAATATCGGATAAAGTGACGGTGTAATTTTTACTTTTGATGAAACATTATATTCATTTGTATTTATGCGCATCTCGTCAGACAATAGGAAAAAAACAATCGATTAATGCGCCGTACAAGTGTTGGCAGATTGGGCTATTTCTTGCATATCTACTGACAAATAATTATTGTTTTTAATGGCGTCTTTAGAGTCCCAGGTTCGATACTCGATGAGAACCACGGGGATTTTGTCCAGGCTCTAGTGATCATATTGAAGTTCATCCTAACCCCACCCGGGTTTTCAAGGGTACCTGGGGAAGTACAAGAGGCTGGGCGTTGTGCTGACCACACAATCCCTTCGTGTCCCATGGTTATAGGAAAAAGATGAAGTCTACACTTTAACGTGGCGATGACCTATAATGGCTATGGGAACTTTACTTTTATTTTACAATGCTTGTTTGACACGTACAAAAGTGTCAACTATAATCATTGTCTTAATAAAAAAAAAATAGTGACCAAGTGGTCAGAGCCGATACCTGTAACATGTGAAAAATGATGTCCATCCTTTCATCATTTACAATCATTAAAATCAAATGGTACAAATTATAATTTCCTTTTTCCGCTGTTTCGTTACCAGGTAGACAGGTATGTGTGTGTGTGTGTGTGTGTGAAGTCCCCGTAAGGATGAGATGAAATCTATTAGATCCATATAAACCGCTAATGGGACGGGTTTATTTATTGTGCCCGTCTTTCATCCCCCACCATAGTCGAAAGTGCAATCAATAGCCACGGAGGCACCACGGGAGATATAGCGGTGACTTGAGCCATGACCTGAAACATCCATTGGTCCTCGCCGGAGCTCGAACCAGGGACCCTCAGGTCGACGGACGAGCGTTTTATCACACGACCATCTGTCCCCCTCAGGTAGTCTGATAGGTAGTATGTTTGATTTGGCTGTGGGGTGTTGGGGGGGGGGGAGGGGAAGTAAACTGTAACATACTTTTACACCTGTAGGTAAACAGGTCAGTTCTCACAGTGTGTACAAAAACAGTCCGAAAAAACAGTTATACATCGAACTGTAGTAAGGAGAGAGTTAGAGGGACAGCCAGTACTATGTGACTTTTGAAAACAATCACATCGAGTCTATGTCACTCGATGTGACATCTTAATGCCACTACGAGTTTGACAGTGCGGTGCATCACGAGGTACGGGTGAGCGAATGTGTCATCGGAAAGGTGATGATTACCTGTTGACATCTTGTGCGTCATCGGCGAGTACAAACAAACAAACAAACAAACACACCAGCAACCTTAACAAGCGCGTGAATTATCATCATCATCATTATAATCATGCGTACATTCAATGTCAAAGTTCAGTCAAGGTCACTGCAACGTACCCGGTGACCTTCACAACGAGGCCACGTAGTTCTTCACCCGACACCTCCGTTTACTATTTTTTTTAAATCACCCCCTCCCCCACCCCACCCCCCACCCACAACAACTACGACCTCACACCTAGTACGGTGTCTAAGAATCCATTAAAAATTCAAACCCAACCATTAGGATCTCTACTTAAAAACAAGGGGGATCACCCAACGGTCTCACCCCATCCACCCTCACTTTCCTTCTAATCAACTACCTCCCCCCCCCCCAACCCCCTCCCCATCTCTCATCCCCCTCCAGATACACCGCACACAATTCTAATTTTAAAAAAGGGTCCAAAAAAAGTGTGAGCATTGAAAAGGGAGAAAGGGGGAGGGGTGGGAAGGGATCGGAGGGGTGCTCACAGACACAAACCGTCAACGCGAAAGAAAAAAAAAATACCCAGAAAACTCTTCGTCTCTGCATCCAGCACCTTAGCTCGCGCTCAACTCGCGTGCCCCAAGAGCTTGCTACAGATTACATACACCAAGCGAGCGACGCGAGCGAGAGCGAGAGAGAGAGAGAGAAAAGAGAGAGCGACACGGAACAAGCAGAAAAATAAAACGAAAAGAGAGGGCGGGTAATGTTGGCGCACTCAGAAGGCAGAGATTTTTTCTTGTATTCTACTTATACATGTTCCTTTTTTTTCTGTAAAATTATAAATTCCAATGACGGAATGTGAAAAAAGAAGCGAAACAAACTTTAAGCGAAAAATGAAGAGAAGGCAGTGAGCAGAAGAGAGAGAGAGAGAGAGAGAGAGAGAGAGAGAGAGAGAGAGAGAGCAAGAGCAAGAGAGTGAACTAGCAGTAGATCATTGCTGAACTCGCCGTGCGACTCGTGGAACGTGTTTTGTTATTCTCCCTCTAGTATTTCCCCCCCTCGCTCACAGGCATCATAAATACTGTCAACTCGCTCTCCGGTAAAAGGAAAAAAAAAAGAATCTTGTGCATACGGTGACCCAAAGTAAGACGAGGCACATTGTGTGTGTTCGCGCGCGCGACACCGTACAAGAGGTGGAGGGGAATAGAAGTCTCAACCGTTTCCATCTTTCATAGTGTGTCATTTCGCCTCACAAGAAAGTCACCCATCTGTGGAATAGACGGAATTGATGTGTTTATTTGTTTGTGTTTTTTGATGTTTTTTTTTTTAAATTCTCCGACAAGTTGGTAAATGATTCAAACATTTTGATACCGTGATTCATTTGTTTATTGTTGGAAGTGTCTGTTTTGTATGGACTCACAGATTATTTCAAAACTTGGAAAATTAGTGTCATTTTATTCTTATTTGATTTATAAAAAAAATATAATACAATTAATTGGGGGATTATATAAAGTGGATTTCCGGATCATACGAAAATAATATAAATTAATAATTCGTTTTGGATTTATGAAAAAATTATTTCCTTTGGGATTTTAAAATATTTCATTAATAAGGTAAGTGTGCTTTTGACATTTAATTTTTGTAAATTCAAAGTAATACTAAATTATTAACACAATAATCGGTAATTGTTAACACAATAATCGGTAATTGTTAAGACTGTCCCCACCCACGAGATATATGGTTCAACTCACGTGTAATTGCAAAAGTCTTATTGTATTTTTTTACAATACTATAAAAAAGTAATTTATAGTACATCAGTACATGTATACTTATAGTACATCAGTACATGCATACTTACAGTACATCAGTACATGTACACATGAACTTACAGTCCACGTCATTAACCGCGTCTGTGGATATGTAAATAGAAAATAATTTGACACATCACACCTGTGCTGTTCTTACGGTTTTTGGGGGGGGGGGGCTAAGAACAGCTACATTAGGGGGCCCAAGGCAAAGGTACATTTGGGAGTCCAGTGCAAAGTTAGATTTGGCAGCAGTCAAGGCCGCCGATTACAGATTTCGGCCCCATCCCTCCTAAATAATATTTGACATTATGGGCCCCCTCTGAGCTAACCGTTTAGTTATTTCAAGTAACGACAAAATAAAAGTCCCGACATGGGACCCCTCACCCCCCGTTAAGCCGTAGCAGTTTGTCTATCCATAATAAGAAGTTTGCTACACACGCAATAAAGCCAATAATAACATGCGTAATATCAAAAGCAACACTATATAATGTTAAATCTGTGTGTAATATTCAATCAGACACAAACAACGAAAATTATTCTCTTGCGAGATTTGCATCCAAAGCCGTAGCTAGCTAATCTGGCACCCCGTGCGAGTTACACTTTTTCGGCGCCCTCCTGTCAGTCTGAAAAGTGCTAAAAAAAACATGAAACAGTTGCTCTTTCGGCGCCCCCTGTGCAGCCGCATAACCCGCATTACCCTTCATACGCCACTGATAAACAATAGTGATAATGTTATGACTGTTTATGATACCATAAATACAACTGTAATCGTCTCAAAAACTCCACAATAATAATATTGTGACACTAAAGTCCCATTTAAAAAAAAAAATATATATATATATATACATGTATATGTAAAAAAAAAACATCCGACAGTGTCGGCGAGGGCGGGAGATGACACAGCAGACGAGTTTTGACTCCACGAGTTCGCTGACACTTTGTATTGTGAGACGAGTTTGTCCGACTGACATTTGACGGTAAACAAATTTGTCACTGCGACTAACGGGCGACACGTCATGAGATGGAAATAACACAATAAAAACAACAAGTACACGAAATTGCAGGAAATGAGAGGATGTCCACCACAATGGCTGTTGTTGTTGACCTTATGTCCAGAATTATTGGCATGGAAGTTTTCATTCCACGCATTAGTAAGTGACAATGAATGATAAATAAATGACAGTGATTGATAAATAAATAGCTATAATTGATAAATAAATAACTATGATTGATAAATAAATGACAGTGATTGATAAATAAATGATAATGATTGATAAATAAATGACAGTGATTGATAAATAAATGATAATTATTGATAAATAAATGATAAGGATTGATAAATAAATGATAAGGATTGATACATAAATGACAGTGATTGATAAATAAATAACAATGATTAAAGAATAAATAACAATGATTAATAAAATATGATTAATAAGAAACTTGACATAATGTCATATAAATTAAAATTTGTTTCGATATTAGTCGACAGGTTGAAAGTGATATGTATAAATATCCAAAATAATACGCTCTGATTCGGGGTTCGGGGTTTTCCGTTGGAATAATTTACCGTCCGTATCCCCCCCCCCCCCCCCAATAATGATTCAACTGGCTCTCACACTATGGCGATTCTTCGCGAAAAGAAACCTGTACCGGTTTTCCCAGACTCGCCCGCCTGCATTGAATGTAAACGAAACATCATACAAGAAAGGAAAGTCAACATGACTTGTAAAATATTCTCCACTTAAAGCGATCATTTCAAATTTCAAATCAGCTCACGACTCACCAATAAGCCGCGACACCGCGACCCACACTATGAGCACTGGCGGTGGAGCAGGGGGGGGGGGCAGGGGGGGCAGCGGCCCCCCCTAAAACCTTTAAGGGGGGCGTATCATTTTCATAATTCGATTTATTTCTTAAATTTAATATTTGAAAGAAATTATAATTAATTTACATTTTACAGTAATCACATTATTGAGAGTTGTTGTGGCATATTTCAAAATTAGTTGCAAGTACCCGGCTTTGCCCGGGTTTAAAATAATGTTTTCTGTTTATTTAAGAAGCGTAATTTAACGTTTAATTAAGATTTAAAATAAGACGCGTAAAAAAGGGTTTATTTGCATGCAAATTGCAATAAAAGGGTACATTTATCTTAAAGCAATGTGATACACAACATTTTTGGCAGTTCCTCTCTCTCTCCCTCCCCTCCCTCCCTCTTTCCCTCCCTCTCTCTCCTCCCTCTCTCTCCCCTCCCTCTCTCTCTTTCCCTCCCTCCCTCTCTCCCTCCCTTCCTCCCCCTCTCTCTCTCCCTCCCTCCCTCCCTCTTTCCCTCCCTCTCTCTCTCTCTCTCTCTTAGGCATGACTGTATCAAAAGATGACAATTCCTATGGATGAAGGAATGGAATGTAATAATGTAGTAAGTAATGTGATATTTGGTTCCCCGTACCGATCATATTTATAGTAAGTTAGCTATGTGGGAGAGAAGCTCGTAAAACCTGAAATCGGGGTAAAAGTTTGCCAATTTTCATGTCTTTGATATCCAAAATAATCAATTACAATTAAAGTACCCATTGAGGTGGAACGAAACCTGTTTAAGAACATTACCCATGTAATTTTGTGTACGTGTACCCAGTGGCGCAACCAGCAAAAAATTCGGGGGGGGAGGGGCTCAAATATTGAAAAAAGACAGTTTGACAGTCTTTTTTGTAACTTTATAACGTAAATTATGTATTGATGATTTGGCCCCCCCCCCCGGTTGCGCCACTGCGTGTATCAAATTTCACGTTGTTTGGTTGTCTGGATCTTGAGTTTTAAGGGAACAGACAGACAGATAGCGAATGCGTCTTATAAGTATAGAAAAGTATTGCCATCTACCGAATGACGGCAAATGTAATTTTTAAAGAAAATACAATTATTTATTATCTTTTCATAAATTACTTTTTGTTTATTGAGTTTCCCGTTTCCGGTTTCATATTCATCATCATTCATGATAATTATCAGTAATTTTCTGATCTAATTTCACTATTAAATTTGTAAACAAACTGACATTACGAATCAGTTGACGACAGAAGTGCTCAATGTTCATTTTTATTTTTTTTAATATATTATTTTTTAATAATATCGATTAAATACTTGCTACAGAATTACTATATTCTATTATAGAATTAAGGGGGTAAAATTTGTCTTCCGGTCATATTTTGTCTTGCCCCACCTTAAATTTTCAAGGGGGGGGGGCGGCGCCCCCCTTGAATTTTGGCTTGCCCCCCCTTAAAATATTTCGTTCCGCCGCCGGTGACTATGAGAGTTACTGTCCTGTGGTCATTTTAACATGACCGCTACATTACGACCCTTGCAGTGGGCACGGGATCGGACATGAATATCTCACGGCTGGACTTTGCGTGCACAATCACCTGGCCACAAAGGTAAAAGGACCCGCTTCTAGTAACTGATTCCTGTAAAAAAAAAATCTGATAATTTCACAGCTCCGACGCTGCTTTGGCCTAGGTTCCCCATGCATGTATACCTATATAGAGAAGAGAGAGCGACACGGAACAAGCAAAAAAAAAACGAAAAGAGAGGGCGGGTGTCTCAAAGCTAATCAGAAAACGACACATATAGAAATACATTGAAAGAGACAAATATACAACAAAATAAACAACTATATACATAAATAAATATGTGTGTGTGTGTGTGTGTGTGAATACAAATACGTATTAAACTTATGTAAACTTTTTAGGTAAACAATACAAAAATTTTATTTTAAATTTCTCCGCCTAGCCGCCCCCGCACCTCCCCCTCCAGCAACGCCACTGCTAATATCTATTCGCATATAATTCAGCATTAGCCCTGCCCTTTCTACAGATTTATCTCTCATGCCCTCGCAGCCCTTTAATAAATCAAATAGATCTATTTCATATTCTATCGAGAACATCTACTTTCAGATTAGGCCGGAACTGTCTGACTGTATGTCATGAATCTGGTGTCAGGGGATCGGGTAAGGAAAGGGGGAGATGGGTGGTGGAGGAAAGGGAGGGGATAAAGGGAGGAAACCCCCTGATTGTCTGAGAGGATGATTATGTCCCCCTTCATTAGAAGCTTGTGTACGATTTTAACGGATGTCTCTGAGACACGCGATGGCAACACAAAAATACACACCGCAACAAGACACGGCGGCTGGGGCATATAGCGGTCAGCTCATGGCGATTATGTAACAGTAAGATCAGAGCAGCCGTTATAAGGTCTCGTGGGGGGCCCCAGAGAGACTTTAGGAGATAATTAAGGGGGGGGTCTATGCTTCAATCCATGTCGGGGCCCCGGAAGCATCAGATTAAATCAACAGTGAATGCTTGACTGTTTGGTGCGGGGAAAAAAACAAGTGAGACAAAATAAACGTAGATTTCAAATAAACGTAAATTTCAAATAAACGATAACCAACGCATTTTTCGTAGTTTAAAGTAAAAAAATACTTCAATGAGAAAAAATAACAATAAAAATATACAATACAAACAAACACTACTCGTAATTCACAAATATCATTATTTTATAAAAGTGAAGGATAAAATTGTTTTAAATTTAAGCACTTTTTATTTCAAAAAGTATCACACTAGTATATATGAGATTTTGTGTGTTTCATATTTCCCTAACTTTTATACAAAAGTAGGTCGCAGACTACATCTGTTGGTTCAGTTGTTTAATTTGCCTCTCGTCTTATAATAGTTGAAATGTACATTTGTAATAAGAACATTTGCCGTATAAAGCTCATCGTAAGTGGAAATATGGTTACAAATGTATTTGAACATACATTAGTACGAGCTGTACCCTGCAAAAACCTTTGCATAGAGTTGTATCCCCTTAGGCTTGATCAGAAGGCTAGGTTATTTTTGGTTTCGGGCAGATCCGATTTTTTCATGATTGTATTTTAAACTGGAATACTGTTGTATTAATTCTTTACTTTCGATTTAACCCTGAACCCAAATCGCTATTATTTTATTAGATATTACATCTTTATAGTTAATATTGTTTACATTAAATTGATACACGCTTGTATGTTTCACGAGTTCAAAAACCTATGTGACTATTTATAGCTTATGTTTACAATTTATTGATTAAATGTGATTCCATGTAAAGCAAATACACAACAACAACAACAACAACATTAAACTAATAAATTATATATGTAAATATCTCTATTTCCACATTGATTGTGTGTGTGTGTGTGTGTGTGTAAGTAATTGCTATGTCGACAGGGTCATCTTCGTCTGCAAACACTACACGTCAGTCGTTCTTTAAACGGTCACTCGTAGCTCAATTACTGTAAACACATCATTCTTGTCTGAGTGTATGCAATTTGTACATCTCTCTCTCTCTCTCTCCCCATCCCCTTCTTCCCACCCCTCTCAGTCCCTGTGTAAGGATGAGAGAGATGGGGGAAGCGGTTCTTATAGCACCCCCCCTTTCTTTCATCCTCCCTAAAATAACCCACTGTGCGATAGACACGGAGGTACAACGGGTCACATAGATGCCACGTACTGTATATTATCAAACGTCATTAAATATACTCGCGGGGGTGGGGGGGGGTCGAGGTTGGGGGGAGGGGAGGGTCGCTTTTTAAAGGTTTTAGGTCAGGATCACCGTCTTGTGGGTGCAGAGGAGACCCGGTTGGTGGAAATAGATATGGGGGCCCCAAAAATTATTTAGCTGATTGCAGCTCTTTGTAGGCGCCGCGCTTGATTTCAAAATACCACGGGCTCACTGGACGATATAGATAAGAACTATGTGTGTTTTTAAAATGAACGCGGGTCAAGTAATAACGTAAAAAAAATGTTTTGTGTGTCTGGATGCAATTTGTAATGGAGGGCATAATGTGATAACCGAATCCACCAGTGGTGCCTCCATTGTCACTGAACTCCTGGAGATGGCTGGCCAAAAAGTATATATATATATATATTTGAGAAATTACATCTGCGTTACGTGGTCCGCGTCAAGCCCCAGGGCCCAGCTGGTATGATTTACCTTCCCCCTGCGATGCTGCGAACTTGTCACAATTTATTACGTCATATCCGCTGTAAAGGCAGTTATGGCGCAGCACGGAGTCAGACGGTATTTTTTGGTGTGTCTATTGGTTACAACTAATTACTTAGAGCTACTGTTTCCCCCATATTGAGATAATAATAACTGTTGTAATGGCAGTAATACAAATCAGTGTTATCGTCCACAATTTTATACGAGAAAAAAAAAATTAGGATCTTTGCAATAACTGTCAGGATAACACCAGTGCCGGATAAAGATATTTTAAAGCCGGAATTGACTGAATATTGAAGGGCTCGTTGTTAACCATTCTACCTCTCCAATTTTTTTTACATCTCTGGCCAAAAAATGTTAACATTATACCACTGGCGTTGCCCGGGGGGGGGCAAGGGGGGGTATCATGCCTCTGGCGCGACTCACAAAGGGGCTTTAAATGGTATATATTTCATATAATAATATATTGTTTTCGAATGGAGGGGGAGGGGCGCTAAAAAGGTATTGTGCCCCGGGCGCGGGTTAAGTTCGCTACGCCACTTCATTACACATGTTTATAATATAACTGTAAATTAAAGTGTCCGTTAATTAAAGCGACTTTTAAGCCCAAATCCGTTAACACTTTATGGCGCAAATCAAAATGAACAATGTGCTCAAGTATAACAATAACAGTGTTGACGCGTCGTCGTTTCGAGTCAACACTTCTGGTTTCGGTTAATTGTAAACACCCCGCCATTCAATGAGACCGTACTCCCTAGCCCCCACCCCACCCCGCCTTACCCCGCCACATATAAAAAAAAATCTCTCCATCACCCCAACCCATCTCACTTCATCAACGATTTCCCGCCCATTTCTGTATGCAGGCGACACAATCGTAAAAAAAAACAAAAATAAAATCAGGCTAATGTTACACACTTCTCCAAGTTCGATAATCCAATGTATTTTTTTATATTCAAAGCGTGTTGTCCGCCCTTGAAGTCTGAATTGAGAGCTGCAGTGTAGACAAATAAGTTTCATTTTCCAATCGACAGGCAGAAATATACATGTATACATGTGTGCATGTTCACGTCACAGCAGACGACATTCTGTGTCATCCTTTATACGTTCTAAGCCGGCAGACAGAATTGGTATTATCGTATAGATGCGCAGAATGCTGGCATAATATACATATATATATATATATATATATATATATATACATATACATATATATATATATATATATATATATATATATATATATATAAATACCTCGACCTCACAGAGCAAATAGAGCTTTGACAGAAATAGATAAGACATAAGAGAGAGAAGAGGAGATATCTGTCTAAAAAATACGATAGATTTATATATATCGAAATAGGTCAACATGAACAGACAATAGACTTAAAGAAAGAGAGAGAGAGAGACAGAGGGGGGATAGACAGATAGAGAGAGATAGATAAAGAGAGAGAGAGAATGAGGATGCGGTTCAGGAGATTGCCATTACAGCATATATATATATATATATATATATATATAGGATTTTTAAATTTTATTTGCTGTAGTAGCAAGAGATGCAAGTAATTGATACAAATGTACAAAATGGCCGCCGTGTATGTTTGTCTTGTCCGACAGGCTCAGTTCGTGACGGATGTCCTATGTCACAACGATAACAGAATGAATAATAGATGACATACAGAGTATCATGTCAGATGAGATACGTGAACTGTCGCTCTCACACACAGACAGACACACACGTGAACAGACACACACGTGAACATACACTGCGGGCTAACGTGGGTGACAGAGCGAGGGGGTAAGAGAGAGAGAGAGAGAGAGGGAGAAAGAGAGAGAGAGAAAGAAAACAACATAAACCTAATTCCATAATCATACTAAGGTGCACAATCTCATATAAACGCAAATACACACTCACATACATGCACACCAACACACGCACGCACAGACACATCACTGGTGAGATTATACATTCACGTGCACTGTCACAATGTCGCACTCACTCAACGCGTCCCTCCGTCCACCGCCTGATAGATAGATACAAAACGCGCAACTGCACGTCACTGATGCTCACACATCGTGCATCACTCACCTACACAGGACACACCTACACTTGCACGCCCTGCTCTTAGCCGTTACGGAAACCGAGTAACATTACGTTACGTAACTGGGCCCTAAGAGCCAGATCTGTTGTTACAATTAGCTAAACCCGACCATTTCTTCCAGTATTGTATTGAATTAAATACGGTGCTAAGGTCACCCGTCTGACACTTTTGTCCCCGGGGTACTTATACATATCTCTAAAGTCTCTGCCTATCCTCCCCCCCCCTCTCTCTCTCTCCCCCCTCCCCCCCAATCTAAGAGCGGGCATGAAGTCACCTTAAAGAGTGCACCCCTTTCGGGCACCGCATTTCCTAAGGCCGACCACGCCCTTTCACACACACACACACACACACACACACACACACACACACACACGTAATATCTATTATCGAATAGACCAACACACACTCACGTGCAGAAACTCACGCGCTTTCACACATACACACATCAGCTTGTGACGCGAGAGCAGCTCTCTCGTTCTCGTGGCGGAAGGGAGGGTTCTAAAAGCCCATCAACTTCCCGTCAAACCAACTTCCCCATGATCACTCGATATTCGTCTCCGCATGTCTTCTTCACGTCCAACATCTCGTGACGTCCCACAGAACGTCACCAAATCAGCTGATAAAACGTCACATTTCCCTTCTGGTACAAATGTATTAACCTCCTTCCTTCTCAAACATTGATCTGCAGACGTCAAGGAGGGGTCGACAGGCATACATTCAAATGTCGGTATTTAGTAAAAAAAAATATTCAATGTTTCTGTTATAGTTTCCCCTCAATAAATTAGGTCCGATACAAATGTAACAAGGAATTAAACCATTTGCAATTCATACTTTAAAAAAAAAAAGTATTAATTTTATGCTTGATATATACTTTACAAACATTAATGGCACGAAGAAGCCGCAAATTAACATTGCTTGCATTGTGTAAATCTACTCATCCGTTTGCAAATAGCAACAACAACAGCAACAACAACAGCAACAGCAACAACAACAATCTACATTTGTGTCTTATAATGAGGACGTTTTTTAAAAATGTGAATATTGAATGTCTAGTTGGTCTTGTAACCGTTTATTATTGAGAGATAAGAATCGATATTACTTGAAATACCTTTACAACGATCATTTTGATAAAGTCAACACTTATACATCTATAATCCCAATCATACAAGCATGCATAAATTATTCTAATTATACAATCGTGCATATATTATACAATTATACATCTATCATTCCGATTATACAATCATGCGTCTATTATTCCAATCACACAATCATGTGTCTATTATTCCAATCACACAATCATGTGTCTATTATTCCAATCATACAATCATTCATCTAGTATTACAATTAAACTTGTGTGAATTTCAAAATGTGTTCGTTTAGCGTTGAATGTATAACTTACAAAGCCATTTTTGGTCAAACCAAAGTACACGCATAAGAAGAAATGTAAAACGAAAGGTCACTACTAAAAGAACTGTCCCTGTAGTAGTAAATGGTCCTCCCCCCAGTACAGGATCAATGGATTAAACCCCATCCAGCCAGGGGGGGGCCCTTAGTGGACGTTGAATCAGGTCCAAGACACATGCTAATGTGTGCCAGTGAGAACTCTCCCTGGGAATATCTCGTCAGAAGAGACGCATCAGCGAAAGAACATTGGCCGGGAATCTAAGAATTGAAAAGGGGGAGGGGAAGGTTGGGGAGGGGGGGGGAAATAACGTTGGTTGGGGATCTAGAAATTGGGTGGGAGTTGGGAATAACTCGAGACTCCTTGTACAGATTTTTTAGTTTTTTTTTGTATTTAAAATAAAAAAAATACAAACACAATCAAATATCCATTAACATGTACAGACATTGACAAATACACTTTAGTTCAGACTCACTCATGCCTACGTTCTTACATAAACAAAGACATATGACACACACGTAGGTACACACTCACATATCGACACGCACGCACACACACGTACTTAGATACACACGCACACACACACACACAAACAAAGTAAGAAACCCATATACATATAAACAAACGAACACACACACAACACACAAACACACTCACACATCGACACGCACACACACACACAGATAATTAGATAGAAACACACACAAATTGAGAAACCCATATAAATATAAACAAACACACACACACACACGAGACACATTCACGTACATACACACCGACATTCACACATACATTACTATACATACACAACTAACACACACACAGACGCACACACACACTACTACCAATACACTCACCTACTCAACCGTTGTACATTGATTGTTGTCATTGACGTGTGGCAATGAAATCTCCGCCAGACAGATTTGCTGTTGGGGGTGGGGCTTGGGCAAGAGGTGGAAGGGGGGGGGGGTGGCAGCGATAAACCTAACACCGCTGTCCATGGGTGAGTAAAACTGACCAACACCTGAAGTAACTTTAGCTGAATGTGTGGAAGGGGTGGGGGGTGGGGGAGACCACCAGGTTTAGTAAACCTGGAAACTTTTATTTTTCTCATTTCGCTCGGCATGCCTCCGGTCACTGGGTAGTTTATGATGTGATGGGGGGGGGGGGGTTGGTAGGGCGGTGGTGTGGGGGGGGGAGGGTGTGGAAATGCCAGAATAGAATTTACGATAGATGATGAGGAGGGGCGCGGAGAACAAACACTTCACCACACAGGGATTTTCCCCGTTGTTGTTGTTTGTTTTTTTTATTTAAAAAAAAAAAACTAAAAAAATTTCCCGATTCCACTGTACACGTCCAGAGCGACACCTGGTGTAGTAATTATCTTCATGTCTATCAGCCCAGTCATTTGTGGGGCTGCCCGCTCACACGTCCTTCACGTCCGAGAATTCCTTGCAGATGGTAGCAGTGTGAGCGGAAATTGATTTACCTATGTTCTTTGACCAAAAATAAAAATAACTGACCTCTGGTCATTATGGCCTCCACATGGTCAAGTCTTTTTTTTTTTTCCCCTTTGAATTTTTTAAGCGATTATCGGGCAAGAAAGTTCATCTCCCCCCTCCCCCTTCACCCCCCCACCCCTTGTTTTTCTACTTCTGAGGCAATTAATTGTTAACACTCCTTTCTTCGTTAAATACAGACACGCGGTGGAACTCACGCTCATTGGTAGTTGTACACACACACACACACACACACACTCACAACAAAACACATCACTTGTATCATGTGTTGGGTATTTTAACTTAAGGCTCCCGAAACCCCACGAACGGCACTGCATGTTGGATGGGCATTCAAACAAAAAAAAAAAAATTCTACAAATTAAAATTGTAGGGGGGTGGGGGTGGTGGAGGGGGAGAGGAACAGGTGGGGATGGGATGAGGTGGGAAGGGCGTTTATAACCAATGTTTGTTTCGCATCCTCCCGCCATGTTTTTCCCCCCTCACATTTTTTTTGACCTTGGCTTCAACTTGGCACTTCATTCTATTTCGACCTCACTCCACCCGGGGGTCAGTTGATGATCAATTAATCGACGGATCGATACATGTCCATTGATTAGCGCCGTCGATTATATGCATGAATTCCCCCCCCCACCCACCCCCTTCACCTTAAACACTCACATTCTCAGCCTAAAAACGCCATTGCTGATTTGTTCGATTAAGTCTTCACTTTCTGCTCACTTCACCTTCCCCCATCACATTCATATGACCCTTCCCAAATACCCCCCCTCCTCCTTTACAGTTATTTCCAATTTTTCTTTGGAGTAACAGCACAATTCTATCCAAAGCCCCCCCCCCCCGGCACACCCCGCCCCAACTCACAAACACACACTATGAAGCAGTTATCTTCTCTTAGATCACTAAATAGCAGTGGTAAAAGTTATTTATAAATAAATACGCTGTTTGGATTGGACAAACTACAGCCAATAAAAGGAAAACATTCCGCTTTGATCTCCTCTCAACCTTTAAAACACACACACACACACACACACACACACACTTACACAAAAACGTCCCCCATTCTTGTAACAACCAATCGTTGTGTGGTCGAAGCCACTGTACAAATATTTGACCATTTTACACTTAGCATCCCACTCTTTTGAAATGACTTTGTGTGTGTGTAAGCAGAGCAAAGTGTCTGTGTGTGTGAGCAGAACAAAGTGTGCATGTGTCTATCACTGTGTTATGCAACTTTGTGTGAGCACAATCTATTTATTGTACAGGCCTCTAGGACATATGTCATGCCCAATCTCATTATGTCATATTCTCTCTTTTTCCTTTTTTTTGTCTTCTTAAATAATCTCTCATAAAATGAAGGTAGCTATTTCCGAGGGTCGTTAATTTGACCCTAACCTTATAACGTAAACATTTGAGCTCAAACCGTTTTAAAAGGATGGGAGTGGGGGGGGGTGTCAGCAGGAGGAGATCTGCAGCAGCTCTAGATACCATGAACGTAAAGAGAAAGTGAAAACAAAAAGATGGGGCGCCACCCAGAACAGAGATTCCCCCCCCTCCCCCACTTCAGCCAGAAGGTGGCGTCTGGGTAAACACAAGGTCACGTGCACAAGAGCACCAATGAGCTCACTCCAATCTGTTCTCACGTAGTCGATGAAACCCTTAAGATCCAATGTCTGGTATCTTTCCCCCCCCCCTTACTTACTGATTTACAGCAGCTCACCCGTGATTCAGTCGACCGCCCACCCCCCACCCCCATCAAATCTTTCTCCCCCTTCCTCCCTCCTCCCCACCCTTTTTTTTTTTACAGAAACTCATGCGCCAACGGTCAGGCATTGGGTTGCGTCCCCTGTTGGTCGTTGCGCAGAGAGAATTTATAGCAACCATCTGACCGCCGGTCAATTCTCACGTCCTTTTGGAGGCTTTAGTGGCCGTAATGTAGAGACAATGGGTAGCGCAAGAATCCGAAATGGGCTTTGCGATGGCGTAGGCGGGAAGGGGGTGAGGAGTGGGGGTCACGAGAGAGGGGGGGGTTGGGGAGACAGAGGAGAATCTGACGACGTTCTGAATAGAATAGACGTTCGGTTTTTTTTTTCTTTTTTTTTTTCACCATCGTATTGTTGTTTCCCCTTCAGATGTCGCCCGTAAATGTCACCTAATGTATATGTCAAATGTCAATCGACATTCTTCAAATAGGTCATTTGAGCTACGAGATAAAAAAAATCAAACAAAACAACAACAACAACATCTCGGCACAGTTCGCCAAGTGTTATTCGCTTGTAGGGACGAGATGTCACTTGACATCGTTGATGAATGCCAAGCTCAAATGTCATTGGCTCATTTTTATTTTTTTGTAATAGTGACATTTCGATGCGGGCGTAAACAGTTCTGCACTTGACACACCACATTGTGTGTTGATGACCGCAAGGTGACCTCTTGTTCCTGCGTGACCAGTGTCCAGTAGGGACTGATGAATGGTGGTGACCCTCTTCGTGCAGATCACCACCTTAGCTTAGGTGGTCATTTCCACGTGAGGCTTCGCGAGGCTCAACTTTTCTCATGTACGGCTTGACGAGAAATGGTAACTTGAATCGCTGTAGGAGTGTGTGTGTGTGTGTGTGTGTAGGGGAGGGGAGGGGGTTGTTGATCTTGCAACATGCCTCTTGGATTCGAACCGACAACCCGATTCAGTGAGTTGAGTATCCTTACTACAATTAGGGCCGTTCTTAACTATTTAATCAATGGGGGGCCCTATTATTGCCTTTTCTTATGGCTGCCAAAAAAATTCATGACACGGGGCCCCACTAACGGTGGGTATGGGGAAGGGACCCCAGGATCTGTTGGCTCTATAACCAACCACTGGGGCTGTTTCTGTAGTGACATACTCCACAACAATCAATTTAGCGTTGGCGAGAGGGGGGGCGGCACCTTACCAGATCTTTACCCCTTGTCCTCCCCGGTGTGTGCGCGCGCGCGTGTAAAGTCCCTAATTGAACTGTTTTTACTGTGCCCTTCTTTCATCCCCCCACTGATCAGGGAGGCACGAGGGAATATCGAACCAGGGGACCCTGAGGTCGACATTTTGAGCGCTTTACCACACGACGTGACGTGTCCTTCCTTCCCTGTAGAAGTTGTCACTCGGTTATTACATCCGTATCCTTCAGCGACAGCACATCAGCAGGCGGTAGATATGTTTGAACTACCTGTACCAAAATTAATATTCTTCTATAGTTTATATTTTATGGTAAAAAAAACAAACAAAACACTAAATTAACTTAAAACTTACATTTAAAAGACTCCATATTTTTGTCTCGGCTTAAATAATTGACGTTTGCCTTTTAAACTCCCTGAATATCGACTCGTGCGCAATAAGAACTAACACCTCCCCTCCCAATTACCGGGACGCTGTACAGTTAATGGGTTAATTTTATGCGCCGGTGTGTAAGATGCATGTTGCTATAAATAGCTGCATGTACCCTAGGGGGGAAGTGAGAGATTGCAGCACTGTCTGTTAAACGCAGACGTCAGTCAACGTAATTTGCGTGTCCCATTAAAAAGTCGGATCCGTATGGCTGCTCGCTGAGGCGTGACGGCGTGAAATCAAACGGCGGGCCTCAAGGGAGGTAATCTTACACAGGCGGATGTGAATGGATGGGGGAATCATACAGCAGACACACTGGGGGATAGACAGGAAAACTTACATATATACTCACAGAGACACAATGTATATTATACATACAGAGAGAGAGAGAGAGAGAGAGATAGAAAGAGAGAGAGAGAGGGAGGGAGGGAGAGAGAGAAGGGAGAGGGGGAGGGGGAGAGAGATATACATACAGAGACATAGATGGAGAGAGGGACACACACATACATGGAGAGAGACAGAGAGAGATGCATATATACTGAGGGAGAAAGGGAGAGACATACTTCCTTAGAGAGAGAGATAACATACATACAGATATATATATATATATATATATATATATATATATATATTATACATACAGAGAGAGAGACAGATACATACATACATACAGAGAGAGCGAGAGAGAGAGGGGGGAGAGATACATACATACTTACAGAGAGAGATACATTACATAAAGAGAGATACTTACATACAGAGAAAGAGAGAGAGATAGAGAAATAAAGGTGGGTTGACTGATGAGTAGATCTATGTATATTTTTTTTATACATTGACGGGAAGGAAATCAGGCAGACATACAGGCTGACTGGCGGGCGGGCAGACGGACAGACAGACGGCTGGATAGATAGAAAGGAGAAAGGATAGTCGACAAAAACTCATGTATGTAGACAGACAATCCGATAGATAAATTGGTGGGAAGAAGTGATGTCGTTATGTGAGACGCGGAAAGAGGCCGGGACATTACGGATCCCTCTACAGGAAGGTGGGCGGTGGGCGGTGGGACGACTGTTGTTTTGGGATGCCCCCCCTCCTCCTCGCCTCTATCATTTTGAGGGAGGGACACGAGTTGTATGCGACACGCCACTGCTATAGATAAAGAAAGAAGGAAAGAAACAAACAACAACAAACAACAACAATGGCTAAAGAGATATATGTAGATGGAAATATAGAAGGTCAGACAGACAGACAGTTAGATACATAGAGATATAGATAGATTCGTATGGTAGCCTATGGGAGATGTAGTACATGACATAAAACCAACAAGATTAAACTGTTATCTAAACTCTGAGCTATGTGGGGAACACAAATTCTAATTCACTTCCATTATGAGTAATTTACCGAGTGGACGATTTAGCTGTGAACGATGGAGGGATGCTAGTCCCCCCCCGTCCCCCCCCCCCACACACAAAAAAACATCAATTGTTTGTGATAGAATCGTGTATGTGATGTTTTTTTTTTGTTTTGGTTTTTGTCTTGTGTGACCTGGTTCTCATAACCCAACGGGAAATGTTTTGGTAATGATAACTCTTGTTCGACCAGGGGGGCGGGGGGGGGGTGGGGCGTCGAACGAGCGGACGTGGACGGGCTTGCATGCGGGGCCTCCTCCCCCCCCCCGAGACATGCCATCACGTGGTCTTACGTTTGTTTAACTTTTATCCGTTGCTCTCTATGGATTATATAAACTTTGATGTACGGATAGTGTGTAGTGCCTGTGTCAACATGGCGGCTAGAAAGTTATGCCTGCGTGACGTGTACGATACGAGGTGCGGTGCTTCATAGAGTGCTGTTAGCACATTAGCACATATTTTTTTACTCATTGGCACACTTTAGCACACACTAGAGTACGCCGTAGCACATTAACACACGCCGTGACACATTTGTACACATTATTGCACATTAGCACTCGTTAGAATGCGCCGTAGCACATTAGCGCACGTTACCTCACAAGACAAGCTGTAGCAAATCAGCACAATCGGATTCGAACCTTCCCACTTAGCCATAACCATTGGACTGTAACCTCACTAACCACTCAGGTTTTCAGTCCTGGGTAAGTCACACAACGTCTCAGAATGTCATCATCATCACTCACCTCCATCATCATTCATCACCATCATCATTCCTTACCATCATCTTTCACCACCATCATCTTTCATCACCATCATCTTTCATCACCATCATCTTTCACCACCATCATCTTTCATCACCATCATCTTTCATCACCATCATCATTCATCACCATCATCATTCATCACCATCATCATTCCTTACCATCATCTTTCATCACACAGCAGGTTTTCTCGTTGGACAAACTCCGGGGACAATGCTAGTGGACCAGTCCCTTCATTCCTCCCTGGCTCTCTGTCGCGTGGTCACTACATTTTGGCCTGTCCAAAACCTATCCAGATATTTTTTTTCAAAATTTTGTGTTGAAGGTCTCTACTCTGACACAAGAAAAACAAAAAAAAGTTGCACAGATAAAACATTGATCGCTCCATTAGCCTTCACCCCCATGTCTCTGCACACACACACACACACACACATACAAACATACACACACACACGCATACACATACAGACAAGCACCCACTGACGCACGTCATTATGTTATTATCCCGTGCAAATAATTACACTTGATGATCACACTGTCATGTCGTTTTATTTGAAGTGCGCATGTCCGAGCTGAGCAGCTCTCCCCCCCACCCCACCCCTGCTCACATACCTCCCCCTCCCGCCCCTCTTTCTTATCACACTCAGCATCGCCGAAAAAAAAAACAATAACAACGTTTATCGTATGAAAAGCTCATCTGTTATGAAGATGACACCTATCGTTGTTATTGTTTTCAACCGTGTTATCAGCCGTGTGTGCCGTCGTCGCGCACCGAAACATGTATTGGGACGGGCACCTGACACCGTTATATTGTTGATGGGTTCTTTTTTTTTTTTTAACCTCCTCCCCCCCCACCCCACCCCCTGCATCCTTTCACTCTATTGTTTTTTTTTTTACAAACTTGTCCTCACCTTTCGGTCGGTTTGACGCGACACGGAAATTCCCCCTCCCCCCGGCCCTCGCTCTCCAAACAGATTACCTTTCCCACATCAACCTTCCCCCCTCACTAGATTAGCTCCCCCACCCCGGGGTCCCCATTTTACCCGCCAATGGGATGTAATGTCCGCAGCAAATGACAACGTGTATCGGGCCATCGATGCCGTCATTAGTACAAATGTCAAACTGATCGGCGTGGTGGAGGGTGGGGGGGGGGTTAGGGGGTAGGGGGCGTTGTTAAACAAACAATGTAGGGCGGCATCAAACCCCCCCCTACCCCCCCCCCCCCCCGTGTGCAAGTAATCGATGCTCATGCAGCACACTCGTTGATAGTTTCGAATGGGATGTTTGATTTGATTTAATGATATTAATAATATATATCGATCCGGCCCTCCTCTTGACTTCTACTCTACTTCATTCCTTCCCCCCCTCAACCTCTACCCCCACCCCCGGACTATACTTTCTTCCCCTCCGCCTCTTATCCTCCATCCATCTCCCTCTATACCTTCACCCTACCTCATTCCTCCCGTTCCCTTCCTGCCTCCCCATCTACTTCATTCCTCCCCTTCTTCCGCTCACTCTAGCTCCTCCCTAACCGTCTCTGACTCTTCCCTCTCCCTCCCTCCCTCTCTTGCTCCTCCGCCTCTCCCGTCTCTCTTTCTCTCTCATCCCCCTCCCCCCCAAATCCCCTTACTCTCACCTCTCATCCCCTATACATCCATCCTTACCCTTCCCCCCCCCCCGCCTCTATGACACGGTGGACACAAAAAAAAATACTTGATGTAAACACAAACACGTAAATAAAACCAAATACGTACTAAATTTTAGTGGGACGAGTGGCCGAGTGGTGTAGATACTCGACTGTCGACCTGAGAGTCCTGGGTTCGATCCTCGGTGAGACTCATGGGAATTTTTCCAGGTGAATTGTGTTAAAAAGTCGTCCCACAAGTCCACCCAGCTTTAAATGGGTACCTGACTTTAAGTTGGGGAAGTAAAGGCGGCTGGGCGTTGTGCTAACCTCACAATCTCTTTATATGCCGAGGTTATAGAAACAGATGAATTCTACACTTCATCTGCCCCGATGGCCTGTTAGGACTAAGGGAACTTTTTTTACTAAATTTTGGAGTAAACCACAGACAACGATATCAAAGCATCTTCTAAGAATAGGCTAACTAAGCGAGCGTTTATATCCTTACCCCCCCCAGAGGCGTAGCTGGGGGGTGGGCGGGGGGTACATATGTCCCCGGGCGCCGAGGTTCAGGGGCGCCAAATGGTATATTTTACATATAATATTATATGGTTTTCGAATGGAGAGGCCCTTAAAATGTATTAAAAAGGTAAAATGCCCCGGGCGCGAATAGCCTTGCCCCGACCCCTCGCTACGCCTCTGCCGTCCCCCCCCCCCAAACATCTCTATCAGTACTTCTTCCCTTCATACCTGTAGCTGTCAGGTACTTTTAAGCCCTGGGCCTCTATAATATATCAGAAAGTCTTTCCTTTAACCCCCCCCTCCCGCATAATCTTTAAAACGGGCCTGAACTATACCTGCAGTCATGACTATGATTGATAATACACGAGTAGATTAAAATGAAAACATATCGATCAAACCAACGGTGTCTATGTGTGCTGGATTAGCAAAGGGCGAAAACCCCATCAAAGGGAAGATAACCAGCGTGTTAATCCATAATGCGTGTGAACTTGTGTGTTGTTTGATCCGGGACGGCGGCTGCGGATCCGCCCGACGCTGCGTGTTGACCAATGGTCATTCTCATTATTCCCTTGGGCTTGACCCCGCTGACGTGGGGGGGGGGGTGTCATTTGGTGGATCTGAAATGATCATACCAACCTACTCGATGGAGAACTTGGGTTCAAATCCCTCGACAACAGATACCATGAGAGCCCCCGCTGTCTAACGTGTGATAGGATATGTAGACTTTTAAAAAATGTATGTAGCGCCTTCCCAGCCACTGCACCCCCGGATGTCCTGGCAATATTCAAAAGGGAGGTCATTTCGATTATAATTTCTTCGATAGAAAAAAAAAATTAAATTCGAAGTTTTAATCACTTGGAATTATTGAACCTGGTTTCTCAGGTTTTATTAAATTAATTAAAATCAGATTTAAATTTTTTTTAATATAATCTCCAATTAAAACATAATCTTCACTTGGCAGGTGATTAATTATTCAATTAAAACTTTTATTTAAAAAAAAAATAATGATGTAAAAATTCTATTTATGATGATTGTGACATCTATCTATCTATCTATCTATCTATCTATCTATCTATCTATCTATCTATCTATCTATCTATCTATCTATCTATCTATCTATCTATCTATCTATCTATCTATCTATCTATCTATCTATCTATCTATCTATCTATCTATCTATCTATCTATCTATCTATCTATCTATCTATCTATCTATCTATCTATCTATCTATCTATCTATCTATCTATCTATCTATCTATCTATCTATCTATCTATCTATCTATCTATCTATCTATCTATCTATCTATCTATCTATCTATCTATCTATCTATCTATCTATCTATCTATCTATCTATCTATCTATCTATCTATCTATCTATCTATCTATCTATCTATCTATCTATCTATCTATCTATCTATCTATCTATCTATCTATCTATCTATCTATCTAATCTAATCTAATCTATCTATCTATCTATCTATCTATCTATCTATCTATCTATCTATCTATCTATCTATCTATCTATCTATCTATCTATCTATCTATCTATCTATCTATCTATCTATCTATCTATCTATCTATCTATCTATCTATCTATCTATTTGTCTGTCTGTCTACCTATTTAAATTTACCCTCTGTCTGTCTATCTTTCTATCTCTCTGTCTGTCTGTGTCTGTCCATTCGTCCGTTCACCTGTCTCCCTGTCTGCACATCTATATACCTGTTCATCTATGTGTGCAGTTAGCTTACAACTCTAATTGTTGTCTGTCACAAAGACCTCAGACTTTTCTATTAGTGTGTGTGTGTGTATGAAAACCTTAAATACCGTATAGATGTGGTAAATAAATACGGTATAGATTTATTCTAACGTACTATAAGACCACTGATCAATAGTCATTCACCCAACTCTACTATTGAGGGGGGGGGTCCAGACTTGATGCGGCCCTATTCATCCCCGCTGGACCCATCGGTCATAACACCAGTTGTCCACAATACATTTCACGATCACACCAGTTTTGCTGACCGCGGCTACTGTTTAACCTCAGCGCCCATCCTTTAACTTTGACCCCGGTCTTGTTTGACCAGAGGGAACTTCACACCGCGGCCCGAGCTATGAATAGAAACAGGGGAAGTAAATCCAAAGTGTAAGACAGACATTGGCTAATATTGACTTCTCCTTTGTGTGTGTGTGTGTGTGTATGTGACGTGCCGGCTAGAACGTTAAAAAAAAAATGAAATTGAACGGACACTGTAAGGTAATACTGAGTTCGAACTTTGTCCGGCAAATATTTGGATACATCTCTTTTTATGCACTGTGATACAAGAAAGGGAAAAAAAAAGATAATGTTATATTCATAATGTGGTTCATTCTGATTTTAGGTTCACTTGATGTAAGCAATGCGCGCACTTTTATAGTCAATACAGCGCAGCGGTTAGTGGGTGCTACATCGGAACAACAGAACCGTGTGAAGTCCCTGTGAAGAATGATGTGTTAATTATAATTTATAAACCACTGAGGGCAGTGAGGGGACGGCTTTTTTTTTTGCCGTGAGTTTCTTTCATCTCCGCCATAGCTGATGTGCAGTGACCTTGGTGCCACCGCGAGACACATTGGTGTGGGTGGGTTGTCCCGGGGGGGGGGGGGGGAAGGGCTTAAACCATGACATGAAAAAAAAATTAATTCCCTTTTGGTTCTCACGTGAGATCGAACCCGGGTCCTTCAGGTCAATAGTTCGAAACATTCATTTGCAACAGAGTAAGACTGGCAATCACACACGGGATCTCACGTCTGATATTCATATGATACACACTTGTATGATACACACTTGTATGATACACACTTGTATGATACACACATATGATACACACTTGTATGATACACACATATGATACACACTTGTATGATACACACATATGATACACACTTGTATGATACACACATATGATACACACTTGTATGATACACACATATGATACACACTTGTATGATACACTCCGAGCCGTTGCTATAAATAGTCCTAGCGCCCCCCGCCCCCTATCTCTTCTGTCAAAGGGCCCCCTTCCTTTTAATTCGATGTTACTGGGCTCACCACATGGACTTTGCCATAGCAAACAAAAATATCTCAACTTCTCTACCCGGTGGCCCATAAAAACTGACAAGGAGAACAACAACAGCCACTGTTGGAGGCACTGGTTACACACACACACACATACACATACACACACACACACATACACACACGCACACAACATGTGCATCGATTAGCTAATTTTGTCTTATGAGTAATTCTCTTTTCTAAAGCGACATTTCAGTGTCTCTCCTCAATCATACACCTGATGAACTGTCTCTGTCTCTGTTTTTTTGAAGCTGTTTAAACACTCCAAAGCTGTGTAACTGCTTAAATACATCTTCGTAACTTTCATTAGTATGATGTAGAAAATAGCTGAAGCAATATATATATATATATATATATATATATGAAATATTATAAATATTGTGTGTTCTATGCTGTTGGGCCATTGGATGGCTAGAAATCACGTGACGTAACATTTGTTTATCTCCGTGCAGACGTTCCCATCATCCTTCGGCATGAAGTAGCAGTTATTTCCCCCTTTCCTTCCCATTGCTTTGATCATCAATAGTTTCTGACCTGTGTACTTCCGATAAGCAGACTTCCTCCTCCTCCTCCACCCCCCCCCCGCACCATTCACCCCACCTGCGGTCACCATGCATTGCGCCCCCACCACAGAAGACTCCTTGCCGCCTTCACCACCCGCTGCTGCACGCGCGCCATGCGACTAAATAAACTTTTACGCGATCACCCAGGGGGAACAACTGACTTTTTAAAAAGCACTACAAAGTGGGGAACAAAAGAAAATAAAGGGAACAAAAGGAACCAAAAATAAAAACAAACCACAGCCTGCTGACGTTTTAACAGACAAATATGAAGATTGCCCCCATGAAAGACCATGATGAATACACCTCTGGAACCAGAACAGTCACAACAATAAAAAAAAAAAAGCATGGGACATTCAACCATGGACAAATGAACCACTTATAGATTTTCATCTCTCTCCCTCCCCGTCAGGAATCAATAGGCGATCTAAACATACTGAACATGGAAGAAAAAGGAGGGAGGGGGGGGGGAGAGAAGCTGGGAGCGCCCTCCACCCCCCATTCGTTCACTCCTCAATGAGTACGCACCTGAGGTCAACACAACGTTTTTATTTTGTGTAAATTATTAAATATGCTGCAGAGTGTAGTGTCGGGGGGTGGTGACATCATTGCGTCACAAACTTGAGCGCGCTGTTCTGTTATCTCTACTACCTCCTCCCGGCGTACTCCCTTGCAAGCACTCGTGCCGGCCCCGTTCGCCGCTATGTCAAATGGACGGGCTGGGTAAATGCTAATCAGATCTTTGGTGAAACATGGGTCTTTAATTAAAATATTAATCCAGCGCACACACGGCAGACTGGACACGGCTGTGGTCTCAGATCCCTTAAGATATGATTGTGTTCAAAACGTGACCGTTATTCTGGGGGTGGGTGAGGGGGTATTAACGGACGCAAATATATTTGGTTACGCGTTTTTTTTTTTGTTTTTTTTTGTGCTGAATGGAGTATGAAAAGGTTTAAGTTGAGTAACTTCGTGAAAGCGGGGGAGGGGGGGTTGGCGGTTTTAAACCAATTTAAAGGTAAGGGGAGGTTGGTTAAATAAACGTTATGTTTATTTTTTTTTACAGAATAATTGGGCTGGAAAACAAAAATTCCATCGATCGATGCAGCCGACACGTGTAAGCCGAATGGGCGGTTGGGCTGTAAAATGCTGGAAGAATACATGGTGATGAATATGTGAAATGGCAGTTTTTTTTTAAAGGGGGGGGGGCTAAAATGACATTTTGGGCTTTAATGAAATGAGCTCACTGTGATTTTTTTTAACTTTGGCTTCATGTGGGCTTAAAATATCTTTAACATCATTTTTAGGCTTTACGCTGTGTTACAGGCCGCTGTAGGTTCATTGAGGGAGATGTACCACTATACATGACACCAGGATCGTCACCAGAAAATAAAGGGCCCTTGATAAACCCTTACGAATGGAGCCTTTTCTGTCCCCTCCCCCTCTACCTATTAAATGATTGTGTTTGGTTGTATCAAACTGTTACGTAATAATGGATATGGACAGTTCAAGGGGTGGGGGGGGGCCTCTAGCTTTGTGTTTTTTGGGTTGCCTACAAATGGTGGCGATCTTGAAGCCACACAGGTGGTGTCAGCGTGTGTGTGTGTGTGTGTGTGTGAGAGAGAGAGAGAGAGAGAGAGAGAGAGAGAGAGAGAGAAAGTCACAAAGAGAGAGAGAGAGAGAGAGAGAGAGAGAGAGAGAGAGAATAAGTCACAAAGTTATAAAGTGTCCCAGTTTAACTAAAATGAAAAAAAACCCAACATTATCAACTTTGTTTAGAATTTCAGAATGTCTCCCCCCACCACCCAGTCCCCACCCATACCCTGGCTTGTCCATGGGGCAGATTTTTCTGTCCCATCCCATGGTAATTTATGTCTGTCCCGTCCTATGGGATTCCCATGATAATATTAACGTTATGGAATGCCGTTGAAATAAAAATAAGAAATTTCTGAAAGTTTAAGTTTGGTGTCTACTGGATTGGACTACATACACAACCATGTAAAACGACAGAATTTATTACATTTGATATTGTGAATACTCAATACTATTTTATAAAAAAAGTTTAACCTGAATACGAAATACCGTAAAACGACAATTTAGTGTCTTTCTGACACTCTAATTCTGTTTATGATTCAATCTGGTCATTCAGCACATAATCGATTTCCTGCTGATCGACTGTCTCTACCGATTCAGTTAATCCAGGTAATCCCTGAAGCTTTTCCACAATTTTCATCTTACGTGCTAATCTGATGTACACAGAGTCTATAACAAGAGCTGGTAACATCCGTTTTTGTAACTTACTCAACAGCAATCCTGCTGCACTAAATAAGCGCTCAACTGCTGCTGATGACACTGGTATGGCCAAAAACAATGTTCGCACTTCCTTTTAGCAGTTGAAATCTATGTTCATTTTTCCAGTAATTTAACGGTTGTGAAGTCGGTTGCCTTAGTTGTTGAAACAAGATAAAGGACATATTACGCAATACATATTTAAAATGAAAAAGAAGGATTTAAAGCTTTATAAATTAACAACTTTGGGGTAGCTCAGGTGCACATCAAATCGCTATGACGCGGCTACTCTGTCCCATGCCGTGTCCCATGGGACAAGGAAAATACAAATGTGTGCTGTACCATCCCGTCCCATCTCTCTCTCTCTCTCTCTCTCTCTCTCTCTCTCTCTCTCTCTCTCTCTCTCTCACACACACACACATACACACACTCTCTCTCTCTCGCGCTCTCTCTCTCTCTCTCAAACAGAGAAGTCAACTAATTCGCCAACTATTACCTCACAACAATTACTAGAGTTAAATGTCGGTCTGATATTAATGTCGTTAAAAATGTCCCTGACCTCTCTCCCCCCCCCTTCTCTCTCTGACTAAACGAGTCTCACGCTGGTCATACCCCCCCCCCATGTAAATATTTTTAGATTAAATCGTACATCGCTGCGAAAGGGGAAAAAAAATATCATGCAACTTTTTTAAAAATATAATAATATACAGGCCATATTGTAGTCGCCCGTATAACATCCCTTTGTGGATTGCCGTGACCACAGAATCGATGACGTAATAAAAACAACAACAACCAAAAAAAAAAAAGAAAGACACACCCACACGCAGAACCAATACTCTCGACCTCTTCACGTAGGCAACACGAGATCCCCCGAGCGTGCCGTCATAATCTCTAAACCAATAATGCAGTTATGCTATAAACCAGAGAAACATAATCCACGGCACCCCGCCCTGTATCTGATGCTGGGTCCCAGGTCTTATCGCTTTCTGCATCAGAATGGGGGCGGGGGGGAGAGGGGGGCAACGGATTGGGGTAGGTGTTTGGAGGTGGGTGGGGGAGGGAGGCTATGGGGGGGAGTGACAACAATGGAAATGGGAGATTGGAGTGGGTCGATAGAGAGAGAGAGAGGGAGTGGAAATGTGCAGCGGACAGACGTATGGCTATCTCGGCGCTGCACTCGTACGGAGGGGGGAAACTGGATAGGCTGCTGCACCACCACCACCACCCCCGGGGTCTGACCTGGCCCGTCACACAGACAATACAAGGACCTATTGTACTCGTACTGTAATATGAACATGCAGGATATAAAATAAAATAAATATGACACGGACAATAAATTCCGGTTAAATACGGACACTTTGACATGTCTCAATAATATGTTCAAGTTTGTGTGTGTGTTTATGAGCATATATATCCAGTTCTGGCTGGTTATTCTTTTATTCAATTGTCGTGCTACTTAAAAAAAAATAATAATGAATCAACCTTGTGTATTGATAACACACACACACACACACACACACACATACGCACAAACACTCACACACACACACACACTCACACAAACACTCACACACACACACACTCACACAAATACGCACAAACACACACACACACACACACAAATACGCACAAACACACACACACACACACTCACACAAATACGCACAAACACACACACACACACTCACACAAATACGCACAAACACTCACACACACACACACAAATACGCACAAACACACACACACACACACAAATACGCACAAACACACACACACACAAATACGCACAAACACACACACACACACTCACACAAATACGCACAAACACTCACACACACACACACACACACACTCACACAAATACGCACAAACACACACACACACACAAACACACAAACACTCACACACACACACACACACACACACATACGTTCGTGAATGTTATCGTGCTGACATCATCTGCTGCTCTTATTCAGCATCCCCGCCCCCTTTCCACACTGCGCCCACCTTCAACCACGCCTACCAGGGGCTCATTCTATAGACCCCCCCCAACCCTCCCCCGCCTTTCTCCTATAATACTCTTGTCACACCACCTATAACCAGAACTATTCCTTTGGGCAGACTAACTATGTGACTGCATTGCCCCCCCCCCGACATCTAAAGGAGCCCCTTTTTTAAGCCATACCTACCCATTTATTACTTTTGGCTCCCTAACTCTTTCATATTTCATGCACACGCATGCGCAAAGACATCCTTCCTTTGTTTATGCACGTCCAATAACATGCTGTTTTTTTTTTAAACTTATGTAGTTTGATTAAAATTTTTGTTTCCTTCTCTCATCTCCCCCCCCCCCCCCTTTCCTTTCTCCTCCCCCATGCAGTTTTATAACTCAATTATGATCTTCTTTAATAACATTTCAGGTGCACTTCCGCATCACCCCTCTCAGAATCTCCACTCTAACCCCTCCCCCCGACCTATTCATCTTATCTAACCTCTGGAGAACGCTCACCTTTGATATATATACACTGCAGATGGGAGAAGAAGAAGAGCTGCCTTGCTCGATGCAGGTTGATATCAAATTATGGAATGACGTCATTGAAAAACGTGACCACTCAAAAAAAAATAATAATGAAAAAGGGGAGGCAAGTGCGCTAAAAAGAAGTAAAATGGATAAGAGTTGTCTCCGACCGGCTTGATACTTTGCTCTATTCATTGCGGGCCCCCTTTTTTTTTAACTCGTGGGTTTCTCGTCATGTTGACGAGGGATGCTTTTGATGTCAGAGGGGTATTTTATGTATGTTAACTTTTCAACAGGAACGTATCAGTCAGACATACAAAGACAGACATACCAAACAGACACACACAAAGACAGACACAGACGAGTCAAAAAGTCTGACGGATTGACCGAACCCACGAACCAGTTCGATGTTCACCAAGGCCTCCAGTACGCATGTCCAGTATTCGTTACTGCAAAATCCAACACACGAGTACTCCAGAAGCATTATTTGCCGAATCTCAAAAAAAAAAATAATAATAATTGCGCGTACCCAAGAGGCATCTACATGCCTTGAGCCTCTCGCCTACCCAGAGAAGCCTCTCTAGTCATGTCTCAAATCCTCTCCAGTCATATCTCAAAGCCTCTGAAGAGTTATTCCACAAAAAAAAAACAACAACACAAGAACACAGCAAGAGCCAAACGCAGATTTCTTATCCGTTTGGTAAATCTTGTTCTCATTTTTTCCCTTTTTTTTTTTATTTCTCCTCCTCCATCCGATTTCTTATACGTCATAATCGAGAAATAAGATGCAGCAGACGATAAATATATTTGCTGTCCGACGTTTTGGGTTTCGTCTGCTCTCAGCAGATGAGAATCTTCAAGTAAACTTCAACTCTCGTCATGGGTGCTAAATTTTTACCTGATATCTGGAGCTACATTTTTATATTTCTTGTATGTGTGTGTGTGTGTGTGTTATTCTTCTATATTCTCATCTGCCATGGGTTGTATTCGAATACACCCAGTATCGTGTATTCAAATCCGGCCAGTATCGATTATCCGAATAGGTACTGTATCATTTATTCGAATGCGCATGGCATCGTTTATTCGAATACGCCCAGCATCGTTCATTCGAATACGCCCAGCATCGTTCATTCGAATACGCTCATTAACGCACACAGTATCGTACTTTAACATTGTCTGAGATGAGTATCTTTTCTTTTAACCTCTTAAAACAAAACAAAAAAATAAATAAATCTGATATCAACTGATGATATCAACTGATGATATCAACGAGAAGTGCTGGGCTCTGTGATAATCGTATTTATTTTATATCCCATTTTTTTTCGGTCTACTCGCTCCAGATGAGAGAGAGAAAGAGAGAGAAAGAGAGAGAGAGAGAGACAGAGACAGAGAAGTAAATGAATGGCCCCTGATAATCATCCACGTTTAGTGTTTTTATTGCCCCTGTTGTAATCGAGTCTTAAATTAGATTAGGACAATGTGTATTTTAGAGTTATCTACCCTTTGCTGAGCCACGGGAGTCTTCCAACAGTATTGGCTGATAACCGTCTTACCCGTTGCCCGGTGCAGATTTCTGCGACGGGAATAAACCGATAAGTAGTTTTCTTTTTCCCCGTGTATTTCATGTGGTGACTTTATAATGGCATTAACCAATAGTGGACACATTGAAATTTGTGTATTGACCTTTCCATATAAGGTCCGGGCACGATGTATCCCTCGTATCCTTTGATCTGATATCAGAAGAAACGATAACCACGAGGTTTCCAAAGGTAAACAATACATTAAGCCAACATTTGTTGATATATCTAATACATAATCGGCTAGCCTGGCGTGCATACGTACGTGTGTATAACTTCCGCGGCTAAAAATAGACAGGGGAATTTTGTAAAGATGGTCAAAGGGATACAACTCAATTATAAGGAGTCACTCGCAAGTACGGGTACCGGGCCTTTGATCTAGTATATATATATATACATTTATTTATATATATATATAGTGTATATATATTTCATAAAGGACCATTGGGGCAGATGAAATTAAGAATTCATCTGTTTTTGTTACCATGACATATAGATGCATTTCGTGGCTAGCACAACTCTCAGCCTCCTTTACATCCCCAACCAAAGTCAGCTGACCATTTTAACCAACTTTCAGTACGACCTGGAAAAAAAAATCACTTGGTCCTCAAAGAGGGATAGAACCCTGGACTCATAGGTCGACACTCAAGGGCTCTACACCGCTTGGCCACCCGTCGTCCCTCGTTAATATGGGGGCTTTAGACGTAAATTTTTAAAATTGTGGATCGGTTTCGAACAATTTCTTGTTTCTTGGAGTTTGTCAAGTTTTGCGTGTAGCGGTGTAAGGTGCTGTTTAATAACATGGTTGTTATTCTTTAATCCGGTTTTGATATCTTTCCGTAAGAACTTAATCGACTCTTCTCACACACGTGTTTCGATTCATAATCCGGTTTGTGGGGTGGGGGCGGGGGGGGGGGCGGGTTTGAGGTGATGGACGTTCTTAGCACTTTAGGTCTTGAGACGGAGTTTAGAAGTAAATCTAATCTCTCACCTTTACCCCCCCCCCCCCATGTATATATAAGTACTCACGGAACGCACGTGCTAGCTCGTGCGTGATGTCATATATTTGAATAGCCTTGACTTCAGCGAAACGAAAAAAAAAACTGAAAGCTTGGACATGTTTCACGTGAACCATTCTATTTTTAACCACAACATGACAACACTGGACAGGGTTTGTTTGTTGTGACTCACGTAGTTGACCTGTTACCTGTGTGTAAGTGGTGTGGGTCGTTGTGAAGCGAGCGGACCATGTCAGATGTTCCACGCACTGACCGTTAACTGCTTGATTTCTTTTCTTTTTTTTTTTCTCGTCCAACGGTTTACCAGAAACTTTATGGATTTCTCCGTACATTAGATCTGCGCACTTTTAGAATTATGACTTTACATCACACGCCAGCACCAAAGTAGGGCCACAGCTGTGTAGTTACATCGGTACATTCCATTCTATCGTAACACGTATGTACACGTCATCTGCGATCATAGCTAATCTGCATAGAGCATGACATGGGTTCCCCCCCCCCCCCCCAATGTGACGGTTACAATGCGCACGGCTTCGCACTAAGACACCATGCATCTTCACAAACTGCACTGTCGCACACATCGCCACAAGGTCAGCAAACAGTAAATGGTGGCCCGACAGTCTGGGGGGGGGGGTTCACATTCTTCCGTCTGTGTGCACCTTATTATCTCCCGGAGTTCCGCGTAGATACGCACCGGGGGGCGGGGGGGAGGGGTCCGCATGAGCACGTAAAAGAGCGAGTTATGGGCTGTCAGATCCGCGTTATGACGTCATCGTTAAGTGCGCACACATACACACACACACACACACACACACGACTTTGGCCGGCGTACAGATGGTGGTTGTGTGTAGGTCGGAGATAAAAAAAAAAGCAGGACGACCGAGATAAGCGACAAAACATACAACTTATCACACTCCACGGACACAAAAAAAAAATATAGCTCCCCCCCCTGCTGTTTTGTTTTTCCTTGAGTTTCCACCAGCCCGCCCCCCCCCTCCTCGCCTCCCCCCTCTCCGTGTACGCGTCTGGGCCTGGGAGAGTTCGGGGGGAAACCTTGATAGGACGATGGGATGAGATGGGGAGGGGATGTATATATATATACCTCCACCTCAGTTTGGATTAGAATGGAGGAAACACTGCAGAGTTAGATAAACCTCGGCACCAATACGTGTTATTTTTGTAAATACCTTATCCCCCCCCCACGCCGAGGGACTGAATTTCATCCCCCTCTCCACCAGCCTCCATCCCTCTCGTCACTCTCCTTCCCGCCCTTCCTTAACAATCGTTCATCACGTGACCTTTCTCTATTTTTTTTGTTTTGTTTTGTTGGGTGGGTGCTCTTTCTCTCTCTCTCTCTCTATTTCCAAACATCGACAACAATAGATTTAGCGGCTTTGACACTTGACTGTCGTCGCGCTTCGGGTCTCGGGGAAACCTGCCTCCCTCCTCCCTGGTTCCGGGCACGGTTTTTAAAAACAGATTTGTCTTTGTCAGGGGCACTTGACCTCCGAAGGGGGCGTTCACGTGTCCACTCTCCTTATTGTTATTATTTTTTTTTTGTGTTAATATTTCAAAGTCGCCGGGCCTCAAATATGAGATTTTAAACAGTTCCTGGGAAATTGTAAGCCTGGTACTGCCCGTTGGTTATCCCTTACAGTATTTTTGGTTTGTATTTTGCTGGCAGGGAGAAGCCCTCCCCCCCTATTCGCCACCCTCACTACACTAGCTGTATAAATACACCTGCCTGTTCCCATGATGGATTACTCCCTCCTCCCCTTGCCCTCCATTCTTTGCCCCCCTCCCACCTCTCCCTGTCCCCTTTCACATCTCTTACACAAGGACCATGAGACGACGGCCGTTCTTATTGGTAAGAGAACTAGACTGCTGTCTAAGCTCACCCCCCCCCCACCT
Organism: Bulinus truncatus; assembly: GCA_021962125.1. NCBI lineage: Eukaryota > Metazoa > Mollusca > Gastropoda > Planorbidae > Bulinus > Bulinus truncatus. The sequence continues at coordinate 6,265,106 of JAGDYQ010000036.1, read as the reverse complement.
CAATCCACCTAATTCCTCTTAGAAAAGGGGGTGGGGGCATGTTGTTTTCTTCTTTAGCCTTACCTGAAATGTCTAACGTGAAATAATAGTTCGATCTGAAGGTCACGGGGCCCACGATATGCTAACGGTGACATTTTTTTTTGTCATCGGGCCGCCGATGTAACTTTTGCCTTTGGCTTTTCAAATTAACTTAGCTTATGATCTCTAAATATTACATTTATTAATTTTTTTTGCGGAGGGGGAGTGGCGGGGTGGAGCCATAATGTAACTTGACCCAAGGTCCCCTAAGTGCGCCTTCACTCCCCCCCACCCCCCAGGGGTTTCCTAAAACGTTAGAATGTTTTCTTTGGACTGCTTCCTTTTTTTTTCTATCTCTATTACATTATAATTCTTTGCTAATTACCACATAACATAAACTTGATGGGATAGAGAGAGGCAGAGAGAGAGAGAGAGAGATCTGAGGTATTAGCTGCAATCAGAGAAAACAGAAATAGAGGTTTTAAAAAAGAACAGAAAAAGGAAAAGTTTGGAGAAAGAAGGTGATAGCGTGCGACCACTCACCACCCCTGCCCCTCCCCCCCCCCACACACACACCCATCTTCCCGTTGTATACCCGAGCAAGTTAGAGAAAAACCGATTTGGTGGGGAAACGACGGAAAACGATACGGGCGAATTGAACAATTCACGTGTGTGTGTGTGTGTGTGTGTGTGTGCGTGTGTGTGTAGTTGTGACATAATGCATGTCTGTGTGATAATAACATGTGAGTGTGTGTGTGGGGCGGGGACGTGGGAGAGTGAGCGCATGATTCCAAAAATATCGGGTTCTGATGGACCGAATTTCAAATTTTTCGATCTCCCCCACATCAATCAGATTCATTACGTCTTGAGGAGATAATTGCGTGGGAAAGATTTTTTTTTTCTCTCTCTTCTTTTTTTCTTCCCAAAGTGAAGTTGTCTGTGATCAAAGGGAGGGGGGAGGGAGGAGGAGCTTTCTTTCTTCATGCCGTGTGTCTGTGTCTGTGTATGTCTGTGTGTGTGTGTGTCTGTATGTGTGTTAACTGCGTTCAAGCTCGTACATGGATGTGTTTTCTGTATTTCTCTTGCCCGACCATCTTCCCCCCTCACCACCTCCACTGGCTTTCACGTGTTGCTATGGTTACAGGAAATGTATTCCCCCCCCCCCCCGACCCGGGTATAGACTTCGTGAATCTCGTACCTGGCATTTGGATTTCACATTAGTACCTCAAAACATTTCTGATACTGATTGATTATTTTTGTTTCTTTTTTTTATTTTATTCCCCGCCCCCTCTCTCCCTACCCCCCATCCCCACCACTTCCACCCCCATCTTTCCCATTTCTCTTGATCTATGGGTGGGCTAACTTTTCGATCCTCGGGCCACGTTTTATTAATTTTTTTTGTTTTTTTTTAATTTTTTATATAAAATTGTTTACATTAGACGTAAAACGTCATTGTTGTGCGTGAGCAGCGCGCGGGTCGGATGGAGCAGCCTGACGGCCCCATGACGTGGCCTGCGGAGATGTATGTAGCCAGCCCGTGTCTGGTGTACAGCATCATCAGTAGTGTCGGTAATACTTTCATTACGACATGCTACAGCTTAGTCCAGAATATGAGAGTTATTTTTTTTTTGTTTTTTTTTTTTTTTAAATTTGGATCGAAATCGGATTAAAAATAAAATCAACTATACAGGTCAGTGATACATTGGTTCATTGCAACTACTGGTCACGTGATCACAAATTTGATACGTCAGCTCGTTGACCTCTCACTTTTAGCAGGTTTTTACATTACTTCCTATTCCACCCTCCCCCTCCCACACACACCTTCCTATTCGACCAAGACTTGAATGTTGGCGGCCCTTGATCAGAAGCGGATTTGTGTCGGTTCAGGCCCACAGGCTCAGAAGTTAATACTTTATAAATCAGAAGGGAACAATATCAGTGTAAATTTGATTTGTGTGTGTGGGGGGGGGGGGCTTCAGGTGTCAGGGGCGCAGTGCGCGCGTCTTGTGCACCCATCGTAGAATTCACGACCGCTCTTAGTTATGTCATACAGCCATGATGAAGAACACACAGGATGCGGTGTCCGTTGTGCCTCCATGGGCAATAAACCCTCTTGTCTTTGGCGGAGCACATACGCAAAAAAAAAACTACACTTTTCCACCAGTTCAGGTCCTAAGTTGTGAGTCGGCGATAGGGCAAACTTCCCATTTCACAGGGATGTCACGTGTCAAGGCATCCTCTTCTCTCTCTCCCCCCCCCCCACACTCACACAGACACACTGACAACCCAGCCAGGAGCTAAGGTGTCAATTAAAAATAAACCACAAACATTCAACAAACATAGTCAACTGTCCGTCAACCTCTTTTCGCGGGGCCTTATACATGGACCCAATACATGAACCCTATACACGGATCCTACACACGGATCATATACATGGACCTTATACATGGGCCCTATACATGAACCCTATACATGGACCCTATACATGGACCCTATACACGGATCCTACACACGGATCATATACATGGACCTTATACATGGGCCCTATACATGAACCCTATACATGAACCCTATACATGAACCCTATACACGGATCCTACACACGGATCATATACATGGACCTTATACATGGGCCCTATACATGAACCCTATACATGAACCCTATACATGGACCCTATACACGGATCCTACACACGGATCCTATACATGGACCCTATACACGGGCCCTTTCCTCCGAATCATTTCTTTCATCTTTAATTCCCCCATTGAATGAAAACTAAACACGACAAACACGGCGGGTTGTTTACACAGGCCCCGTGGCGCACATGATCAAAGGGGAATTCATCCTGAACCACCTGTCTGTATTCCAGGTGGAATCTATCCAGCCCCTAGACGGCCACGGAGCTATAAACGGGTCTTCTAGGCCTGTCATTCAAATGCGCCTGCACACACACACACACACACACACACACATACACACAAATCGAATCTATCGAACCGAACGGTGCGGACATATTTGTCTTAACGGTCGATCATAATTACAAACAAATATTAACTATCAATAGCTATATAAAAGGAGTAGAGGCGCGTGTTTGTGTGTGCGTGTGCGTGTGTGTGTGTGTGTGTGTGTGTGTGAAAGAGTTAACTGTGTAGCACATTTATTAATACATTTCAAAGTCCGGAACACCGCCTTCTTCCCCTCCCTCCACGTGACATGATATTTTGAAAAAAAAGGTTTTTTTTTATTTTTATTTCTTACGTTTTCGCTGATGCAGTTTAACGTAGAGACATTGACAGTTATTGACCATATACTGCCCGGGGGTCATCTGTCTGGAGTCTAACCTCATGAAGTATCGGACATTCCAGGGCTTTCGGATGAAAATAGATTTTTAATTTTTTTTTTAATGATAAAAGAAATGTTTCTATCTCTTGTATTGAGTGTTTGAGACATTTACCGACGATTTTTTTATATTTTTTAAAATGATGAAAGGAATGTTCCTATCTCTTGTATTGAGTGTTTGAGATATTTTCCGATGATTTTTTTTTATATTTTTTATGCGGCGTGTATTGGATTGAAAATCAGAGAATTGTAGAGTTTAGAAAGGAGTTTAGTTTGACTGGGTTCTTGCGTTGTGTCTTTTAATTGTATTTGCATTACTTTTAGGTCCTGCGAAAATTGTAAAATAGTGTTGAATGGTTTTGGGCCTGTGTTTAGACTCGGAGTCAATCTTTGATGACGTATGTCGCGCTTGAAATACAGAAGTGCTCCAGTTTGGCCTGTCGTTTCAGTGTGTCCAAGATCTAAAAGTGTTTTCGGTTTATTTTCTTTCTACCACTAGTGGTTTATAGGTGTATCGTTTGCAAATCTTGGTCCAGCTGCTGGTCCAGCTGATTATGATTCTTCAGAGTGTAACGATGTTATCTGCTCGACTCGTGTGTGTGTGTGTGTGTGTTTGTGTATGTTTGTGTGTGTTTTTTGTGTTTTTTGTATGTGTATGTTTGTGTGTGTTTGTTTGTGTTTTTGTATGTGTGTATTTGTGTTTGTGTTTGTATGTGTGTTTGTTTCTGTGTGTGTTTGTGTGTATGTTTATGTGTGTGTTTGTATGTGTCTTTGTTTCTGTGTGTGTTTGTGTGTATGTTTGTGTGTGTTTGTGTGTTTGTGTGTGTTTTTTGTGTATGTGTTTGTTTGTATGTTTGTGTGTTTGTGTTTGTGTGAGGTCATCATTTTAAAAGCTTTGTGACCCACTTTCTCTCCCCAGTCTTATGGGGCTTTGCGGAGATTTGAACCAGCGACGTTCACATTGTTTTGTTAAGCTGACAAAACCGCATTTACGCTGGGCTACCATCTCCTCCATCCCCCAATCCATTTCATTACCCAATCACAAAACATAACCACGCCGCTCACGTGAATGTAGTGCTCACGGTGGTATGTTTGTTTACAAATAGCCCGGGCTGCAGTGTGCGGCACACCGTGTACACTCGACAGGCTCATCAGCGATAATGTGTACGATACCTTGTGTGTGTGTACATCATGCACGAGAGTGTGTAACTCGGAATCTGTGCCGTTGTGTGTGTGTGTGTGTGTCGTCGTTGGTGTGTGGGACAGGTCGTCCTAATGACAGCACACATTCTCGCGGTCACTGATCGTGCGGGCCGGGCGATCGATTGCAGGCGGGTGAAGGAGGGACGTAAGACAGAGAGAGAGAGAAAGAAGAGATTCGGACGCCATTATGAGCGTGAAGTGTCATTGACGGTTGATGAAGACATTTTTTCTGTTTGTCTGTGTCTTGCTTGCCTGTTGTCTGTGTCTTGACTGTGTCGTCTGTGTCTTGCCTGTGTTGTCTGTGTCTTGCCTGTGTTGTCTGTGTCTTGCCTGTGTTGTCTGTGTCTTGCCTGTGTTGTCTGTGTCTTGCCTGTGTTGTCTGTGTCTTGCCTGTGTTGTCTGTGTCTTGCCTGTGTTGTCTGTGTCTTGTCTTTGTTGTCGTGTGTCTTGCCTGTGTTGGGTTCTGTGTCTTGCCTTTGTTGACTGATGTCTTGAATGCGTTGTCTGTTTTTCTTTAACAATGTCTGTTTATCAGTCTGTCTTCATGCATGCCATCTATCTGTCACAGAATTGCACTTTTTCGATTAATATTTTTAAAATCATGTTTATATCTTTCCGTATATCTTTTGACTTTCCGAATGTATTTTCACTTCAAAGCTGTATGCGTAAGCATTCTACACACTATCTTACAATACACTATATCAGTACATGCCATTCAATATCGTTCCCTATCACGTTCAGACCCACAAAAAATAGCACTTTTAATACAGAAATGTTAGAGTGCATCTATATTAAGATGAACCTGTTTACTTTCTGTATAACGATACACAATAATACATATCTACGTAGGTATATATAATTTGTTCCAACTCAGCTTTATCTACTGCTCGGTGGAAGAAATTGCGCAAAAGAATCTTGAAAAGATCATGACAACAGCCGTAAAGACTATTCAAGCGTTACATAAAAAGATCATAAAAGCTACCTTAAGGATGAAAATAGCATCCACCCATATGATACCGCCCCTACAAACCATCATAATAGTACCTACCTTTATTAAAATAGCATCTTCTAACAATATTGTAATAGCACATACCAATATTATAATAGCTCCTACTAAATGAAATCATATGCAAACATAATAAAAAAAACACCTTTAAAGATCATATTTAAAGACCATAATAGTTTTCACCCCAAAGCTGCTTCAATAGCGCTTTGCATATATGTTTATGTGTATATATGTGTACATATGTATATATGTATATGTAACACTATCACCCATTGATCCGGCCAATTGGCGACCATACTGCCTGTGCGGTTTCCTTTATTACTATTAATGTATCCAGGGTAGCCCAAATGTAAACCAATCTTTTTTTTCAAAGCCCAATCAAAAACAAAATAGTATTAACGCCGTCCAACTTTAGCTTTAAAAATATTGACATTGTCATCGGGTTCTGACAGGCAATAATGAAATTATCAGAAGCCATAGAAACTTATTGAAGTGGTTTAAAAATTGGATTGTCTGAACAAACAAACAGACAGTTAAGAAATGAAGATAATAAAAACAGTGTAAAAGAATACTATTAATATGAGATAACAGGTGTAAGGATTGAAGGGGGGGGAGTGGGGGCTGGGCACCCCCGTATTCATTGTCAATTCGTTTTTTTTTTTTTATCTGCAGCCCATTTTTTTTCTCACGTGGGCCCTCTCCAAAATTTACTCCTGAGGAAATGTGTCCTATTATCACGGAGCAGGAGACGCATGCGCCCCACCACTCACCACCCCCAGACTATATACTTTCCCCCATACACACACACACACCCCGGCCATGCTAACGTTGTATTCTGGAAGCAATTAGGTCTTTGGCCGGCAGCTGGGAGACGTGAGCCGGAATAGGTTCCATACGCGTTGTTGGTCAGTTTGTGTCAGGACGAGATCTGCTTTATGATGGTGGGGGAGGGGGAGGTTGGGGGTCCGGGGAGGAGGTGACTGCTGGTGACATTCCCCCTCTCCCGCCCTGATAGCTCGGCTGTAGTGGAAGCAGCTGTTATACTCTCCCCCTCCCGCATAATGCCCCTTCACTCAAGGGGCGTTATTTGTTTCAGCTTCTGAAATATCCGCCTTCAGGGGGGAGGGGGTTTGCCGAACACTTGGAAAGGGGGGGCTTTGAGCCTCATGTGGGATCTCAGTCGGCTTGTGATATCAGGGACAGAAGGTGGGGGGTGGCCCGTTTTCAGATAGATCCTGGATGCGGTTAAAGACTTACTGTGGGAGATTCTTTGACTTACGTGACCAACCTCCTGAAAACAACACAACAACAGCAGCAGCAGCAGCAGCAGCAGCCCTGTGGTGAGAGCACTCACCCGAACAGGTAGACTGAAGGATTCACAGCGACCAGCAACAGCAGGTCCACTTTACTTATTTCACGCATGAGCGATAACCGACATTTGCCGCGTCGACTTTGTTGCGACGGATACTCCCTCCCCCCCCCCCTCCACACACCGCACACACCTACACCACACCGCGCACACACACATACCTTCCCACACACCCTCCCGCACACCGCGCACACACACATACCTTCCCACACACCCTCCCGCACACCGCGCACACACACATACCTTCCACACCCTCCCGCACACCACACACACCCACACATACTCACACACACACACATACACACAGACGACACAAGATGGACGTCTACACACTTTGAAAACGCTCGTGCCTATCGCACACACACACAAACACTCGTGCAGAAATACAACAACCCACCCCCCACCCCCTCTAGTTGTGCTTGACACTCGGGTCGAACTTTCTCCCTCCATTCCCAACCAATCCCTCTCCCCCTCCCCCTCCCCCCGGGGACATTCGACACCTGAAGCACTGCAAGCATCGCCTTTCCCCCCCCCTTTCCTTCCACCTCCATACGTCAAGCCAGCAGAAGGCGGAGAAATTATAAGATCCGGTTCCAAGACGCGCGGTGTCAAATCGCACAAAATGGGATCCGCGGTCTATTGATGACCTTAATTAAAAATAGAGTCATGGACCCACAATTAATTGTATGAATCCGAAAATAACAGGAAAACAAACTTACAAAAAACAGTATCCTTTCACGACCCGCACTCACACACTCACACACACACACACGCATACACACTCACATACACACACAGTTGGGCAGATTCTTTAATTAAGAAAATAAATCCAATGGGTTGTCTCCATGTCGTCGTCTCTCCCCACCCCGCCCCCCCACCCCCCAACCACTAACTTATTTTTTCCCATGACAGTATCAATGAAATTTAATTCTCCCGTCTGAATTATCTTAATAAAGGGTAAGCCATTTATTTTTAAAAAAAAAAAGTAATTTTCAATTATCGCTTTCGTTAATATATTATTGATGCTGTTCTTATTTTCTTATTGGTATTATTTGGTATTATATTACTTCTGTTTATATTTTTTCGTATTTTTTTGTTTTATTATAAGGAAGTTTTAATAATTATATATTGCTGTTTGAATTAACGATGGCGTTATTTCAAGTAATTCTCTATTTTTTTTTAAATTTTGAAATATATTTTAAATTTTATTATGCTTATGTTATTATTATAGTTATTTTATAAGAGACACTGCATTAATCTAAAGTCTGTCAGTATTACGTGGTCTTATGGTTTAAATACCGACTATAAAAATAATTTTAAACCAGCATAAAGCTCATTCCTATTTCATTTTGTTTCATTTGTGTATCATTTAGCCTTCCCGAGCATCGCCTGGCACGCTTTCTGAATATTATTAATATTATAAATGATAGTTATGTACTCAGAACAATCTGGCAGAGTTATTTTATTCTAAGCCTAATGCGTTAAAATATATAACTAATAACAAACATTCCGCATCACCATGGTGATAGCGCAAGAGAGGGAGGGTCAAGGTAAGGGCAAGATACTCAGTCAATGCCTGGAGTTCAAAACCCGTCAAATTTTCTTTGATCATGGAAGTTGAAGAGTTGAAAAAGATGCCATGGGTGACAAAGAGTTTGAAGTATTCACCGCCGATCTGCTGTAGACAGGCAACGCTGAAACAGCTGACAGTGCACGGTGACCTTCAAATGGGCATTGGTCATGCGCTGGTTATAGTGGGCACTATGGGGCGTACATTGAATTCAGGCTGATGGTTATAGTGGCATAACTGGGCGCAATGATTTCGAACACGCTGGTTATGAGTGGCATATGGGGGGGGGGTACATTAAAGGGGGTATAAATGGTGATGACGCGTTACATGTGAAACCTGTGGGTGGTACGAAGAGTTCATCCAATGTGTCTCCTTAAGAACAAATAAAACTTCCGTGTGCTATTAAAAAGAGTTG
>JAGDYQ010000036.1:6241929-6255685 GCA_021962125.1 Bulinus truncatus | reverse complement strand
AGCTCGGACATCTCTATACTTATAAGACGCATTTGTTGTCTGTCTGTTCCCTTATAACTCAAGATCCAGAAAACCAAATAACGTGAAATTTGTTACACATACACATAATTACATGGGAAAGGTTATAGGACATGTTTCGTTTCATCTCGATGGGTAGTTTAATTGTAATTAATTATTTTAGTATTTTACTATATTAAAGTAATCTCGACGGCGCCATAGATAAAATTCCTCTGTGACGTCATTTCCCTATGATACATTTTTAAAAGAGGGGTAACTCCCGGAAACTCCAATTGTAAACATGATGAAATCAATAGTCATATCTATTTACCTATCGTTTTATGTATTTGGAAGATTAAAATTAAAGGTGCACTTTAATAAACCGAAATACGTTAATTAAAATGTGAACGTGTAATTGAACGGACGGGTTAGGAACGGAAAAAAAAAAAAAAATATTCTTGTTTTTTTTTTTCATGCTGCAATTACCCGGCTTTGGCCGGGATTAAAATAAGGTTTTCTGTTTTTTTAAGAAGCGTAATTTGACGTTTAATTGTACAGAGAGAGGGAGGGGGGGATAGAGATAAAGAGAGAGGTGGGGCAGGGAAGGAGGGGGCAGGGAGGGGGAGTGAAGGAGGGAGGGAGGGAGGGAGGGAGAGGGAGGGTTGGAGAGAGAGGGAGGGAGAAAGGGAGGGAAGGAAAGAGAAAGGAAGGGGGGGGAGTAGGGAGGGAGATAGAGGGGAGGGAGGGAGATAGAGGGGAGGGACGGAGAGATAAAGAGAGAGGGGGGAAGGGACGGAGAGGAAATGAGGGAAGGGGGGGAGAGAGAGGGAGACGGGAGAGAGAAAGGAGGGAGGGAGAGAAAGGGGAGGGACGGAGAGAGGGAAATGGGAGAGTTAGGGAGGGAAGGAGAGGGAGGGATAAAGGGAGGGAGGGAAAGAGAAAGGGATAGAGGGGGTAGGAAGGGAGAGAGAGGGGAGGGAGGGAGAGAGAGAGGAAGGGAGAGAGGGGGGTAGGGAGAAAACAAAAAACTTTTTTAAACCCGGGTACTTGCAACTAGTTAAATAAAAACCTCATTAACTTCCCTTACATAAATGCATTTAAAACGAAATCATAAGGAGTGGAACTGGAACCAAAGTGTTACATCATTGTTAATGGAGATAACTGTTTCTGCATATCCCTTCCAATAGCTATATGATCCACGAATAGGAAATGTCATATCTAGGAAGTGTGACGAGCAGGAAGTGTCATGTCCTTTATAAAATTAGTCAGTAAGAGGAAGCATGTTCATTTCCATATCAAAAACATTTTTTTTTGTATCTGGCCACTTTTGATTTGTTGTTTTTTTAAATGCATTTAAAAATACAAATCGTATAGGTTAGTTTTGTCAAAAGAAGGAGACAAGGGCGAAACTAGCATTTATGGCGCCCGGGGCATGACTGTGACTAAGCCCTTCCCATGGCAGAAAGTACTGAAGTATGGTAGTTGCTACGCCGGAATGTAGTGGCGTAGCGAGCTTAACTCGCGCCAGGGGCACAATAACTTTTCAGCGCCCCCCTTCCCATTCGAAAACCATATAATATTATATGTAAAATAACCCATTTGGCGCCCTTTTGTGAGTAGAGCCCGGGGCATGATGCACCCCTCGCCAGGGGCGCCGAGAGCCAACAAGGGTCCCAGGGCATGACATCATTGCGGGCCCCTTAATAAACAATGAGTCGTGAAAATATTGACATGGTCGGGGCGGCCGGGCTCCCTTACAGATGCGGGCCCCCTGGCAATGACCCCCCCTGAACCCCTCTCGGCGTGCCTGCCCCTTGCCCCCCCTCACTACGCCACTGCCGGAATGATGGCAAAAGTAAATTCCGCCAGGACCCTCAACCCCCTCCCCCCCTCCCTATCACATAGCTCCCCTGGTTATACCACTACTGGATATGGTACACTTCAAGTTTCTTATGCACAGAAAAACAAACACAGTGTGTCGTATATGGGCCCCGAGATCCAAAATGGCCGCTGGCAAAGACTTTTCTCTCTAGGCATTCTATTTGCTGAAAACGACGACACTGTGGTTAGATAACTTTTTTCCCCCCACGTAAACTGAGCTATCGGTAGGAAAATATTTACAATTTCAATAGCAGAAGTGAAGTGGGCCAACCGTTCTCCAATGGGATACGTTTCACTGCAAGATTTCAAAATGCGTCACAGGTGTCAGAAGAAAGATAATTCTATAAAGGGAGAGTTCCGATATGCACATGCAGTGGTGCCCGAGAGCCAACACGGGCCCCAGGGCAGGACATCATTGCGGGCCCCTTAATAAACAATAAGTCGTGAAAAAATTGACATGGTCGGGGCGGCCGGGCCCCCTTACAGATGCGGGCCCCATGGCAATGACCCCCCTGCCCCTCCCCTCTCGGCGTGCCTGTGCACATGATACAGATTGTTGTGGAAATACATAGCCTACATAAACAATAACACTGTGATGCGGTGCATCTCGAGATGGTCGTGAGGTTAAGCGCTCGACTGTCGAATTTAGGGTCCCAGGTTCGATCTCCGGTGAGGACCAATGAATATTTCAGATCATGGTTAAAGGTCCCCCACTATATCTACCGTGGAGCTTCCAAGGCCGCAGCACTATCGGACATGGTGGGGATGAAAGAAATGCACCGTTAAATCAGTCCCATTATTGGTTTATAGAATCTAAGAGATTTCATCTCATCCTTTCAGGTACTTCACACACGCAACCTAAAGTTAACCCCCCCCTCTCATCTCATGCACATTTTCCAAGTTGTTTGTTGATATTAACAAAACAGTTTTAAATACAATTGATGAACTAAATCATTGAACAACCATTGACTGGAGCTTTGCATTAACTGTCAGGATAACTCTGGTAAAATTAAGATCTGATAATGGTAAATTACTTCCCTTTGATATCATCGTTATTAATTCGTTATCATATATTTTATTCTTTTTTTTTTTTTAAAAAAGTCTCATTAAAAATATCCATTAGTCACTTCTTTATCTTCCAACCCAAAAATTTTAACAAGACAACAAAATTAGCGCGTACCTTGTTTCCTGTTACTAAATTTATCCAAACACTTCTTACGACGAGACAAAAATAACCATATTTTAAAGTCCCTCAGTAATTATTTTTTGGGGTGTAATTTTTGCTGAGTCATCCATAGAATGAGTGTAGGCACATTTTTTCTTAAAAATAATTTTCTGCCCACATTTCACATGGAAAAAAAAATTCTGATAACCTCAGAGCCAGGTGCGGATTAAGCTCTATTGAGGTACCGGGCGCATAAGTAAATATTTGATCCTTAACACACACACACACACACAAACGGGTGAAATAAATATACAAATGTTAATTTGAGTTTTCCGTGCTCTTTGTCGAAGTCGCTGCCTTTTGCATGCACCCGATGTGCCCGCCTTTAAATCCGCATCAACTCGGAACCTAGAAATACATTTATTAGCAAATAATTGTTTCTTCTTTATCTTTGACGCACCTGTAATGACAGAAAAAATAATATCCTGTTAATACATCATCTGTTTATCTTGTGGTTACGTTACGCCGATGTACGTTCGTCATTAACTTTTTTTTTCGATAATTAGCGTTTACCGCTGAACCGGAAACTACGTCACTATATTGAAGGGTTAAAAAAAAAAATCTTTATGTATACATCTATGCAATGTATCAATGTGAAAAAAAAAAAAGAATTGAACTTATTAGTTTATATCTAGCCCACCCCCTTCCGTTACTACAGTTTTTCCTTAATTGTGATACGCGCACCTTCGGGGGTACGGGGAGAGTTTGGCGGGAGTACACGCTGCACCAAGCAGACAACATTGGGTAAATATGCACGGCTAAAGTGAAAATAATGAAATGGGGGAACACAATGATCGTAAAAATAATATATGATTTTTTTATACTATTGATACTCAGTATTATGAAAATGAAAAAAAAATGGGGAACACAGATGACGAAAGTTTGAGAAACACTGCCTTAGTAGACAGCATACTAATGTTCCTGTAATGCTAGCCAAGTTATTTCACAAGCATACATAAACATTCAATGTAGCATACTAATGTTCCAGTAATGCTAGCCAAGTTATTGCATTTGCCTACATAAACACTCAATGTAGCATACTAATGTTCCTGTAATGCTAGCCAAGTTATTGCACCAGCATACATAAACATTCAATGTAGCATACTAATGTTCCAGTAATGCTAGTTAAGTTATTGCATTTGCCTACATAAACTTTCAATGTAGCATAACTAATGTTCCAGTAATGCTAGCCAAGTAATTGCACTTGCCTACATAAACACTCAATGTAGCATACTAATGTTCCTGTAATGCTAGTCAAGTTATTGCACTTGCCTACATAAACACTCAATCGAGAAGCAAGAAAGTAAACTTTTTTCTTTTTTTTTTTAAATTTGAATTTAATATTAGAAGTGGCATGGGCGAATCCAGGATTTCTAAGGTCCTCTGGCTAACTATGTCAACTGGGGGCCCGTCATGCCACAGCCAACCCCTATTGCGCAGCAAAACTGAAGAAATTTTTGCAGACCACGGGGCCTCGAACAAGTGTTGTGGGGTGGACCACCGCCCTCGCTGCGGCCTCATTAAGCCATAAAAGTGGAGTACATTTACAAATATTCTTTTTTTTCTCTTTTTCGTGGACTGATTTTTCAATTGTAGCGTATAGTTAACCCAGACATGGACAAACCATCTACAGCCCTTCACTCTATTCGACAGTGCCGAACGTAGGGATATGGGCGGCCCCAGGGGGCTTGGCCTCTTTGGGGGCCCCTGCATTTTGACATTCGACACCATGAGATAAAATAATGTAATTAATATTTAATGTTAAAAAAATTTTGGGGGCCCCCTCTAGCTGGGGACCAGGGGCGGGACTTTCGAATTTGGACCCCCCCTCCCCCCACTCTAGGTACGCCTCTGCTGTTTGATCTGGCCCGAGCTCTGCTCCTGTTCGTTCATTTTCAACAAACGGCATCGACGTCTGACATTTTTTATTTTAACATTTCATGTAATTGTAAACTCTCCATCCAACTGCTCTTTACCTGGCCCTAATGTCAAATTTAAATATAATAATCCTTTGTGGCCTGCGGTTTAAAAAGTTTTGCCCACACCTGAGCTTTTCCAAATGTATTTATTTATTTTGTGCTGATATAACGATCTATATGCACTCTGAACAAGTATCTAGTTGGATTAGTACAAGAGAAAACTGATTTTGGACCATACACGGGCCCATTCCATGGGGGGGGGGGAGGGTCAAAGAACAGTAATTTGCAATAAAATTTGTATCAGGGTCAACCCACTCCGCCTTGCATGCATTAGCTAGAGTTTGCCAATTTGCCTAAGATTTGCTGATCTTTGGCTTTCTTTGCAAAAAATCTCGACCTGAGTGGCTCTTCACTTGTCTTTCCACTAATACACACCATACTATTAAAATGTAGTGATGTATGAACAGAGCGTTGACTGAAAGGCAAAACACAACTCTAAAACCTTTTATTTTCATATTCTAGTCTTATTGTAAAGTTCCATTTTTTTTCCTCTTCTGCGCCCCCCCGGGCCTCAAACTACTTAATACGAAAAATAAATTATCTTTGACCTCGTAAAAAAATAAACACATTAAAATACCATATCGGCAATGGCCGAGTAATACTAAAATACTACTCAGCAGACTGCAATCCATCGAACAACGTGATGAATAAGATTTGGGTAATTATGATATTACAAAAAAAAATAATCCAATCCACAAATCATTAATAAGGGACATAAAAAAAATTAATACTGCCCACTCAGTTTGACTTTTAAGCACTCCTTATCACCCCTTTTAGCTACACCATCGTCTGCCGAGACGGACGGATGCCGACGATCACCCCTTCCACACAGGGACATAACTGTTTGTATTTTAAAGACAAATTGCCATAATTATTCCCCCTTGGTATACCATCCCTTCTTCCTAAATACTTTTTTTTTTTCAATCTGTTGTTCCGGGAGGAGAGAGAAAGACACTAAAATTGAAAGGGGGTGCCTTCTATATATGATATGCCTAAATTAATCTACCTGAGATGGAAGTGCACCAACTATATATGTCTAAAGGTGTAAAAATAAAAAGACGCATGAATCATTCATTCCCGCCTTCGACCTCTTTTTGCTTATAAATACAGCTGCAGGTTTCACCAATGTCACCAAACATAGTTTCCAGGTTTTGAAGAGCTCTGTGTTATGTTGAGGTCATTGGCGTTTGAATCACTAGGATAGAGTAAATCTAAACAAACAAAAAAAAGCAACAAACTGTGTTTAAAAAAAAAAGGTTTCAATGATAATTGGCAGAATGTTTTCGAATTGGTAAGTATTTTTTTTTAAATCTTTATTTGATATTTTAGTTTACCCCCCCCCCCTTTTTGAACTTGTAGTGAACTAGATTTTAGTCAAAGATTGGTAACTCTTGACCATTCTGGCTTCAAACTTAATCAACGTCAAGTAAGAGTGATCTTTTCCTTTTTTTTTCCCTTTGTTGACGTTCTCCGTTACCTGGCCCAAAACTAAAATAGAAAGTACTTTAATTTAGAGGCTTTAAAAAAAAAGTTTCCATAAAAAGAAACATATTTCTCTCATGGTGGGAGGTACCCAGTCGTCTCTTGGCTTTTGTCATTTGCGGGGATAAACGTTTCCTGTATCAATTGTCACAACAACAAGTGTCTGAATGTCACATTTTTTTTCTGTGACATTTACATGGCAGTCTCTTTTGATCCATCAGCATCTTAGTGAAGAAATCCTTTCCCATAATGCCTCCTCTCCCCCCCCCAACCTCGCCCTCCACTTTTTTATTATATAGGTCAATCAAAAAAGATCTGTCTACGTTGTGTTATTTTTTTTTTGCTAGAATGATCATTATGTAAATTTGACTAAAACTAAGACTACCAAAATCTTTGATGCCGTTGTTATTACACGAGCAGTACGCGATTCGAGCAATATTTTGCGTGCCCGGTAGTAAATCTATGCTGAAATGTGTTGTTGGGAAATAATGGAACAGGATAGGGTGCTGTCACCGGCGGCGGAACGAAATATCTTAAGGGGGGGCAAGCCAAAATTCAAGGGGGGGGGCGCCGGCCCCCCCTTGAAAAATTAAGGAGGGGCAAGACGTAATATGACCGAAAGACAAATTTTACCCCCTTAATTCTATAATAGAATATAGTAATTCTGTAGCAAGTATTTAATCGATATTATTAAAAAATAATATATTATAAACTATAAACCACTAATGGGACGGTTTTTTATGGGGCACTTCTTTCATCCCCACCACCAGCCGATAGTGCAAAGGCCATGTGGGCACCACGGGAGATACAGCGGGGGACTTAAGCCAAGATATGAAATTATCCATTGGTCCTCACCCGAGATCGAACCAGGGACCCTCAGGTCAGCAGTCGACCACTTTTTTCAGGTCTTGGCTCAAGTTCCCGATAATCTCCCGTGGTGACTCCATGGCCATTGCATCATCGGTTATGGTTGGGGATGAAAGAAGGGCACCGTAAAAAACCGTCCCATTGGTGTTTCCCAAACTTTCGACTTCTGGGTACGCCCTTACTTATTCTCGTAATACTGTGTGACCCTGGTAAAAAAAAACACAACAAAGAAACACAACAACTATCTTATTGTTGTTGTTGTTGTTTTTTGTATGACACAGATAAACGTTACACTCATTCACCACTCATTATATTTTACATACATGCAGATAGAAGAATTATAGAACATTTAAACGTATCATTTTAAACGGG
Organism: Bulinus truncatus; assembly: GCA_021962125.1. NCBI lineage: Eukaryota > Metazoa > Mollusca > Gastropoda > Planorbidae > Bulinus > Bulinus truncatus. Next base: position 6,247,882 of record JAGDYQ010000036.1, on the reverse strand, counting down.
GAAATCAGGGCGCCGACAGATGCCGTTGTATAGTCTCCTCCCTTTTCACCCCCCTTCCCCCCCGATGAAAAACTAATCAAGTGACAACGTCTGGATACGGTTGTTGTTGTTTTTGTTGTTTGTTTGTTGGTTTTTTTTTTCGGGGGAGGGGGTGGAGGGGGGAGGGGCTGCCCCAAAAGCAAGGTAAAGATTCAAAAGTATTGAAAATATTTAAACAACTTTCTAGTAAACAAAAACAAAAAAAAACTTTTAGCTGGTTCGCAACCATTGACTGTCCAAAAACGATTTTTTTTTTGGTCATGTGTATATATGTTTCTATATTCCCGACATCCTCAGTGTTTACTGTCTTATGTAGGTTGTGTTGCATGGCGGTTTAAATGGTGGCATTTTTTTTTTTTTAATATTTTTTTTTTTAACGCCGCCATTGCCAGCATGGTAGGGTGTAGTGTGCCTACCACACCAGCACTGTTGGCGGCGCTGATGCACGTCTGCCATGCCTACAGAGCGGCGGGGTGAGTGTACCCGCTATCATCTGCAGGGACGGCAGAAAAATGGGTTTTAATCCTTGCCTAAACTTGCCAGACCAGCAGGGTGTGTGTACTGCCGATCGGCCAGAATGGCAAGGCAAGGGGTTTTTCCTGCCACTCGCACAGAGGGGAGGGTGTAGTGTGCCTGTACCCTCAGCCCGAAATGGCAGGCTGCGCAGGTGTGCTTGAGTGGGACGGAGAGGAAGGGTGTTGTGTGCCGACCACATCCGTCACCTCCGCCAGCTGTGAATACTGAATGGTGGCATATACATACACATTAAGGAGGAGGAGTGGGGTGTAATTGTGTTTCATTAAACTAAGAGCATTTTATTGTAATAAAAATGGTATCAGTTGTGGGCAACAACAAAAAAAAAAATAATAAAAATGTGGAAACTTTCTCCTGAAAGTGGTTTATATATCTTTTTAAAAGTATTCCCGAATCCATTCGTTGCTACTCGGGCAGGACCACCGGTAATTTAAATATTTAAATATATAAATAAGTTCAATGATAGTAGATGGATTTTCTACGTGAACATATAACAGACTTGTATTACATGAAGTACTTCTTTTTTAAAACAAAAGTAAAGTTCGCAATTTAGTTTTAATTAATCAGTTCTCTGCGTGCCTCAGGAAATTTGTCTGCGTGCATGTGTGTAAGAGTGTATATGTCATTCAGGAATAGATCATGTCGGCCCAGCAACCTTCCTGTCCTCCCCCCCCCCCATCCCCCACCCTCACCCCTTCAGGTCAGCCTAATCTGGACAGCTATTTACTGGAGTCCCGTTATTTCCTTCTCACCTGTTGACTCGTGTGTTCCTCTTGAGCGAACCCGAACAACAAAAAAAAACCACATACACACGCACACACACATACACTCAAAAGTGACGATTTATGTTAAGTCATTTCAGACTCATTTGTACTGTGTGCTTTTATTAGAGTGAATACGGCCTATTGTTTAGACTATAACAAGATTCAATAGCACTGGAAGTCAACATTCCGTTAATCTATTTATTTCGATTTGACAATTACATATTCGTGATACCAGCCATCATAACTTGTTGTATGTTTATAAATCCTTCTGTTTATTGCAATATTGAGCTGTTCATTTGGTAAGTGTTATTACTGCCGCAGTTCATAGTTACTTTGTGATATTATTTACTTAAGTAATCTCATATTTGTTTTTTTTTTAAATGTCGATGTTATAATATGAAGTCGTTTGCTTACGTCATTATTATCTCTACGAGAAAACTTTTTAGAAACATCCCTTAACCCCAAAGGGCTATCAGGGGGGCTGATGAAGTGTAGAATAGGTATCCAATCAATACTGGACTAATTGCACCTTATATCTCAAAAGTATCGAACCCAGACTTCTCTGGTCGACAGTCGAGCATCTACATCACTCGGCCATCCGTCCCAATATAACATTATTGATGTGTTTGTTTTGTTTTCATTTTCGCTCCATATCGAACTACACGCTCGCTGGATTACCACCTCCCATAGACAGAGGCAGAGAGAAAATCGAACCCTTAAATCAATAACTTTCCATCTGTTTGCAGATAAAGGCATAACATGTAGTTGTACAGTGAATTGTACTATAATTTTTATTGTATGTGTTAATCACATTGTTGACATATGAATGTGTACTAGGTCACGTGATGAAAACGAAGCGAGCCCCCCCATTACTGTAAATTCTGCCATAGATGTGGGCAGAGCCGAAGTTGGGTACTGTGGCGCCCTGCGCTCCCCCCCCCCAATATCTTCGGCGCCCCCCTCCTACCTATCGGTGCCTTTACCAAGTTTTGCCGCACAACCCACCCCCCCCCCTTTCCAATACCCTCCCTACGTTACTGAATGCGTGTGCACCCTGTCTTGAACAAACTAAAAACAACAACTCAAAGTGACGTCAGTGACAAGTTCATTTGTACTGTGATAGTTGTTTATATAGTGAATATAGCCGTTGTTTAGTATAAAACACGATACCTTTGTACTGTGATAGTTGTTTATATAGTGAATGTAGCCATTGTTTAGTATAAAACACGATACAGTTGTACTGTGATAGTTGTTTATATAGTGAACGTAGCCATTGTTTAGTATAAAACACGATACGTTTGTACTGTAATCATGGGCGTCGCTAGGAATTTTTCCAGGGGGGGGGGGCAAAAGTTTTCCAGGGGGGGGGGCAAATAACAACTTTAAGACATTTTTTCAAAATGTAGGGGGGGGGCTAATGCCTCCCCTTGCCTCCCCCTTCCCATGAATACGCCCATGACTGTAATATTTGTTTATATAGTGAATATAGCCATTGTCTAGTATAAAACACGATACAGTTGTACAGAAGTCACAATACACTAATACATTTATGGTATTTCTTTATATTTGACTATTTCACACTCATTATACTGTTAGCCCACGACGGCTTTTAACTGAAAAGGTCCCGCAGTGGGTCCGCGAATCGCAGAAATGTAAGAACCACATCTGAGTCATTACTACGCTTTTTTGAGGGGGGGATCTGGGTGATGGTCATCTGGGGATCTGAGTGATGGTCATCTGGGGGATCTGGGTGATGGTCATTTGGGGGGATCTGGGTGATGGTCATTTGGGGGATCTGGGTGATGGTCATCTGGGGGATCTGGGTGATGGTCATTTTGGGGGATCTGGGTGATGGTCATTTGGGGCCATAGGCAAAGGTAAATTAGGGGCCGCTAGGCAATAGTAGTTTAGGTGGCCTCTGGGAACAAAGGCTAAGGTATCATAAGTCAAGTCCCTAACCCGGGTCGCTAGAAAATGTAACGACTCTACCCCCAAATATTTAACCCTGAACTCTTGATTTAACCTCTCTCAAAGAATTACTTTATATATTATCCTATCTTCTCCGGATCTACATTGTAACCAATGTGTGAGAACCCATGTTCTCCACCAGTCACCGCTTCTCATTATTGGGTCCCCTAATAACCTTTGAAAACTGGGACCTTATCTTTGACCCCCCTACCCCCAACTGTTAATCATTTTAGTCCTGGGCCACTTGTAAGTTTTTCATGTTTGGAACAGGCAGTCTCTTAGTTATCTCTATCTAATAAAACCACTCTGGCATGGTATGTGATGATTTTATTGTTTTTCCCTGTGGTCCGATGTCTTTCTTTACACTGCCAAGAACGCTTTCCACTTCTTGGATTCAGGACGTAAACGATAGCCTAGTATTTCGCAATCTCCTCTTTTTAGTAGCATTAATTAATGGGTCAAAAAAACAACACAGGCTGTTTTTAATATTTCTGGTTCTTGCGCAAGGTAATATGACGTAGGTGAAATTAAAACGTTTAAGTAGAAACGAAATAACAGAAGGTTTATGCATAATGGTCGCAAAAAATCTACATAATTTATTTTAAAAGCTGCTATTCCCATCTATAATTAGCACGTCTTAGGCGAAAAAGGAAAGGGGAGTGGGGAAATACCGTATTCAAGAGTTAAATCCCTTGTGCCTTGATTGTAGACTACCAAACGGTTATTCTTTTTGCAAAACTTTTTACAGTAAACACGCTCAAAAGTGATCTTGTTTCATAATCAACGATTAAGAATTGAATGAATATTGTTTATCCCCCGTGTGTGAAGTGCCCGGAAGTGATGAAATGAAATCTCTTTAGATCATATAAACCACTAATGGACGATAAGGTGCAATGGCCGTGGAGGTACCACGGGAGATATATGAGGACTTAAGCCATGACCTGAAATATCCATAGGTCTTCACTGGAGATCGAACCAGGGACCCCCTAGGTCGATAGTCGGGCGCTTTACCACACAACTATCCGTCCACCTACAATGCAGCATATGTCCCTCTTAGTGCCTTCACAGCCTGTGCACTATCGGCTATGGGAGGAAATACACTATACATGATAGATTATGTACTTAATATTAATTTAAACAAAATTGGAGGGGGGTCTGAGCTGTGGCTTTATAACGGGAGACTTTTGAATTTCTTAGCCCTTCCTCCCCTCCAACGTACGCCTCTGGAAAATATGCTTCATATTTTATGGCCTATCTATATACTTTGGAACATATATACCCCCGCTCTACCGAACGTTATTGATCCTGTATCAGGAATTGAACCAACGTATTTGAATCCCGACCCTCAAATGGATTCTTGAACTGGAGCTGACCACTGACCAGTGCTGCGCTGAGAGGAGGGCAAATGCCCAGTGGCCCGGCGAGTTTTAGGGGCCCGGACTGAGCTGGTAAATCAACTTTGAAAATATTACATTATCAACATGGGGGGCCCGTGACAGTCCTGCCCAGGGCCCCGAAATTTATGTCGTTGGGCCTGCCTCGACATATAAACACTGTAGTAATATCTAGCCTCTTTTTATACACAGCATATTCATCACCCCCGCCCCCCAACTCCCTAAACTAATTCTTGTACATTGTACAAAACTGTACACCACCGTCACCTTTACGTAATAAGAAAACATTATAGTTTGTACAGTATTGTCTTTTTTTTTTTTTTAATTAAACAAAGGTTTGTATTCAAATCATGAATTCCTCCACAAAATTAAACGTATTTAGGTAAATGACGTTATATATGCCGAGACAGACTGCCCAACGACCTTACATCTAAATGCCAGATACACATTTATGTCATAAACTAGTTAGACGTTCCATTCAATCTTTCCCTCTTACCCCCCCCCCCCCTCTTCTTGCTTCTAAATTTTTAACTTTATTTTTTTCTTAGCTTTTTTTTTTTTTAGTTAAAAAAATAAAAAGTTGTCAGGGCGGAGGCTATGGAACAAAATAAAAAAGTGAAAGGCCAAAATAAACAAATTCGTCAAAAAAAATGAAGTCATGTATAAAACACCTACTGCTTAAACTGGACAAATAGAGAAAAAAAACTGGACGAAAATTATACGAAGGAACAAGTTACCGCAAAATTAAATGACGTCATCCTGTGAATTGCTGCTAATACTTGTCTTGATGTCTTTGACTTGTCAAAGTACGTCAGATACTGAATTTGTTTCTAATAATTTTTTATATGTCCTTATTTTTTTATACTTACTGTGAACTAATTATGTATTATTCTTTGTGTATTTTCAGATAAACAAAATATTCTGAGCCAATCATTGACTTTTAAAAAATATTAATTATAATAATTAGAATCTTCTAACAAGCTTTAAGATACCTCATCTACAACCTGGTTTCATTACGGAAAGAAAATAGTAATTGCAACTTAAAAAAAAAAAGAAAAAAATCTCATTTTGTGCGTGTGTGGATTCAGGAATTGATCAAAAGTCAAACAAAAAAAAAAAACATCACAATGAACGTGTTGTGGAAATCGGTCATTCTGCTTCTAAGTGCAGCTCTTGGTGTGACAGAAGCCGCCTCCATGTGCAGTGACAGAAACTTCGACCCGTGTGTCACTTTCTCCGAACTGTGCTCGATAG
>JAGDYQ010000036.1:6224437-6241429 GCA_021962125.1 Bulinus truncatus | reverse complement strand
CTTTTCAACACTATCTCTTGGTCTTGCTGGGTTTACTAAAAAGACGTTGCAAAACTTGTGTCACTTATCTAGTAGGTATTCTCACAAACCAAAAATGTTGTAGTTTATTTTATACATAATCTCAAAGATTGGTTCTATTTAAATATTCACAAATGTAGCTTTACCTTTTTTAATTTTGATATTGATAATAAAATGACCTTAGAGACTTTAGTCATTTTATAAATGTCTATAAATGTTGGGTAATTCCATGGGAACTTTCTCCTGGTTGAAAGTCTCAATCTCAACCCAGCTTCATGCTAACCCAGTTTCATGTCAACCCAGTTTCATGTCACCCAGCTTCATCTCAACCTAGCTTCAAGTCAACCCAGCTTCATGTCAACCCAGCTTCATGTCACCCAGCTTCATCTCAACCCAGCTTCATGTCAACCCAGTTTCATGTCACCCAGCTTCATGACAAACCAGCTTCATGTCAACCCGGCTTCAAGTCAATCCAGCTTCATGTCAACCCGGCTTCAAAAGGATTTATGACTTTAATAATTTCCGATACATTTTTCTTAGATATATCAAAATACTATAATATTAAAAAATTAAATTTTAAAATTAAATATTAAAATACTAATATTTGGTTTTGTAATTTTAATTAAAATTAGTTGTTGATTTTAAATTAAATATAAAAGGATAATGAGAAGTAGAAACGGATAAATAAATAAATATAGAATTAAATAAAGAGAGAAACTGAAAAAGTTAGGCTGAACCGAGAGAAAAATAGAAAGTAGAATAAGAGAAATGTAATAGTTCAGTTAGGAATGACCCTTGTGTTGAGCTATTTAAGTGAGCAGTGTGTTCTAATGAGGGTCATTATACTTCAATTGCTGGCAGGATGTTTATATTCTAGTGTTGCCGTAACATCAGACAGCATCAGATGTTTGGCTCTGAGCTGGTGTTTTGTGTTACTGTATCGCTCTTTTCGTTTGTTCACATCAGCATTAAATTTTGTTGAACATTGCGCAATGTCTAAACTAACGGTTTAATGAGTAAATAAAATGAATGAAACACAGGATGGCAGACAGGCTTGCAGACATGTATGCAGACATATTGACAGACATACTGGCAGACATATTGACAGACAGGCCTACAGGCTGGAAAACATATATACAGACAGACAGACAGACATACTGGCAGACATACTGGCAAACATGCTGGAAGACATACTGGCAGACATACTGGCAAACATGCTGGAAGACATACTGGAAGACATACTGGCAGACATATTGGCAAACATACTGGCAAACATACTTACAAACATACTGGCAAACATACTGGCAGAACACTGGCAAACATACTGGAAGACATACTGGCAGACATACAGGCAGACATACTGGCAAACATACTGGCAAACATACTGGCAAACATACTGGCAGACATACTGGCAAACATACTGGAAGACATACTGGCAGACATACTGGCAAACATACTGGAAGACATACTGGCAGACATACAGGCAGACATACTGGCAAACATACTGGCAAACATACTGGAAGACATACTGGCAGACATACAGGCAGACATACTGGCAAACATACTGGCAAACATACTGGCAGACATACTGGCAAACATACTGGAAGACATACTGGCAGACATACTGGCAAACATACTGGAAGACATACTGGCAGACATACAGGCAGACATACTGGCAGACATACTGGCAGACATACTGGCAGACATACAGGCAGACATACAGGCAGACAAGCGTACAGGCAGTCAAACAGACAGGCAGAAATCTAGCCTTATAGACGGACAGGCATACATGCGGACAGACAGGCACACAAGCAGGCAAAAAGGCAGGTAGGCATACAAACTGTGCCAAGGCAGCATACAGACAAGTACACATGCAGGCATACAGGCAGGCAAGCGTACATGCAGTCAAGCAGGCAGGCAGAAATGTAGCCTTATAGACGGACAGGCACACATGCAGGCAAACAGGCAGGCAGAAAAGCTTACAAAGAGCCAGACAAGCAGACATACAGTAAATGCAGGCTAGTAGTGAAGCGTGTAGACAGACGGACAAACATATTGGACGACAATCAGTAAATATATATTAAAATGACATATGAAAATACAGGTTTATAAAGATGAGTTACATATAAAGTTGGCAGGTTATAAAGATGGCTTATATATATAAAGTTGGCAGACTCAACTTGCGTGTCTATGTGTGTTTTTTGTGTCTCTACTCAACGTTTGCTAATGGGGGTGTGTAGAGTTTTGTAATTATAGTCACTGGCTATAATACTCGGTCAATCTCGCCTGTAAATGTGTATCTATTGTAGAAGACTTATCAACTAGATTATAAAAAAAAAAAACAACATTAACAGTCAATAAAACATCTGCACCCTCAATCCGTGACAACAGACATTTTACTTGATTCTCTATCGCATTTAGCGTGTGTGTGTGAAGTCGATGTAAGGATGATATGAAATCTGTTGAAACCAGTAATCGTAAGATTTTGGCAGTGTCCTTCTTTCATCTCTAACATAGCCAATAGTAAAATAGACATGGAGGCACCACAAAGAAATAATAATTCAAATATTATTTTTAATCTATTGGCGGGGTCGAACTGTCCCGTGGCTGAAGTGTCACAGCAAAGCGTTGGGTCGAAGTGTCGTGTGGTCAAAATCAGTGGTCTGTGTGACAGTTTACTTCATCAGTGGTCTGTGTGACAGTTTACTTCATCAGTGGTCTGTGTGACAGTTTACTTCATCAGTGATCTGTGTGACAGTTTACTTCATCAGTGGTCTGTGTGACAGTTTACTTCATCAGTGATCGGTGTGACAGTTTACTTCATCAGTGATCGGTATGACAGTTTACTTCATCAATGATCTGTGTGACAGTTTACTTCATCAGTGATCTGTGTGACAGTTTACTTCATCAGTGATCTGTGTGACAGTTTACTTCATCAGTGATCTGTGTGACATTTTACTTCATCAGTGATCGGTATGACAGTTTACTTCATCAATGATCTGTGTGACAGTTTACTTCATCAGTGATCTGTGTGACAGTTTACTTCATCAGTGATCGGTGTGACAGTTTACTTCATCAGTGATCGGTATGACAGTTTACTTCATCAATGATCTGTGTGACAGTTTACTTCATCAGTGATCTGTGTGACAGTTTACTTCATCAGTGATCTGTGTGACAGTTTACTTCATCAGTGATCTGTGTGACAGTTTACTTCATCAGTGATCTGTGTGACAGTTTACTTCATTAGTGATCTTTGTGACAGTTTACTTCATCAGTGATCGGTATGATAGTTTACTTCATCAGTGATCGGTATGACAGTTTACTTCATCAATGATCTGTGTGACAGTTTACTTCATCAATGATCTGTGTGACAGTTTACTTCATCAGTGATCTGTGTGACAGTTTACTTCATCAGTGATCTGTGTGACAGTGTACTTCATCAGTGATCTTTGTGACAGTTTACTTCATCAGTGGTCTGTGTGACAGTTTACTTCATCAGTGGTCTGTGTGACAGTTTACTTCATCAATGATCTGTGTGACAGTTTACTTCATCAGTGATCTGTGTGACAGTTTACTTCATCAGTGATCTGTGTGACAGTTTACTTCATCAGTGGTCTGTGTGACAGTTTACTTCATCAGTGGTCTGTGTGACAGTTTACTTCATCAGTGATCGGTGTGACAGTTTACTTCATCAGTGATCGGTATGACAGTTTACTTCATCAGTGATCGGTGTGACAGTTTACTTCATCAGTGATCTGTGTGACAGTTTACTTCATCAGTGATCGGTGTGACAGTTTACTTCATCAGTGATCTGTGTGACAGTTTACTTCATCAGTGATCGGTATGGCAGTTTACTTCATCAGTGATCTGTGTGACAGTTTACTTCATCAGTGATCTGTGTGACAGTTTACTTCATCAGTGATCTGTGTGACAGTGTACTTCATCAGTGATCTTTGTGACAGTTTACTTCATCAGTGGTCTGTGTGACAGTTTACTTCATCAGTGGTCTGTGTGACAGTTTACTTCATCAGTGATCGGTGTGACAGTTTACTGTATCAGTGATCGGTATGACAGTTTACTTCATCAGTGATCTGTGTGACAGTTTACTTCATCAGTGATCTGTGTGACAGTTTACTTCATCAGTGATCTGTGTGACAGTTTACTTCATCAGTGATCGGTATGACAGTTTACTTCATCAGTGATCTGTGTGACAGTTTACTTCATCAGTGATCTGTGTGACAGTTTACTTCATCAGTGATCTGTGTGACAGTTTACTTCATCAGTGATCTGTGTGACAGTTTACTTCATCAATGATCTGTGTGACAGTTTACTTCATCAGTGATCGGTGTGACAGTTTACTTCATCAGTGATCTGTGTGACAGTTTACTTCATCAGTGATCTGTGTGACAGTTTACTTCATCAGTGATCTGTGTATACAGTTTGCTTTATCAGTGATCTGTGTGACAGTTTACTTCATCAATGATCTGTGTGACAGTTTACTTCATCAGTGATCTGTGTGACAGTTTACTTCATCAGTGATCTGTGTATACAGTTTACTTTATCAATGATCTGTGTGACAGTTTGCTTCATCAGTGATCTGTGTGACAGTTTACTTCATCAATGATCTGTGTGACAGTTTACTTCATCAGTGATCTGTATGACAGTTTACTTCATCAGTGATCGGTGTGACAGTTTACTTCATCAGTGATCGGTGTGACAGTTTACTTCATCAGTGATCTGTGTGACAGTTTACTTCATCAGTGATCGGTGTGACAGTTTACTTCATCAGTGATCTGTGTGACAGTTTACTTCATCAGTGATCGGTATGACAGTTTACTTCATCAATGATCTGTGTGACAGTTTACTTCATCAGTGATCTGTGTGACAGTTTACTTCATCAGTGATCTGTGTGACAGTTTACTTCATCAGTGATCTTTGTGACAGTTTACTTCATCAGTGATCGGTATGATAGTTTACTTCATCAGTGATCGGTATGACAGTTTACTTCATCAATGATCTGTGTGACAGTTTACTTCATCAATGATCTGTGTGACAGTTTACTTCATCAGTGATCTGTGTGACAGTTTACTTCATCAGTGATCTGTGTGACAGTGTACTTCATCAGTGATCTTTGTGACAGTTTACTTCATCAGTGGTCTGTGTGACAGTTTACTTCATCAGTGGTCTGTGTGACAGTTTACTTCATCAGTGATCGGTGTGACAGTTTACTTTATCAGTGATCGGTATGACAGTTTACTTCATCAATGATCTGTGTGACAGTTTACTTCATCAGTGATCTGTGTGACAGTTTACTTCATCAGTGATCTGTGTGACAGTTTACTTCATCAGTGGTCTGTGTGACAGTTTACTTCATCAGTGATCGGTGTGACAGTTTACTTCATCAGTGATCGGTATGACAGTTTACTTCATCAGTGATCGGTGTGACAGTTTACTTCATCAGTGATCTGTGTGACAGTTTACTTCATCAGTGATCGGTGTGACAGTTTACTTCATCAGTGATCTGTGTGACAGTTTACTTCATCAGTGATCGGTATGGCAGTTTACTTCATCAATGATCTGTGTGACAGTTTACTTCATCAGTGATCTGTGTGACAGTTTACTTCATCAGTGATCTGTGTGACAGTGTACTTCATCAGTGATCTTTGTGACAGTTTACTTCATCAGTGGTCTGTGTGACAGTTTACTTCATCAGTGGTCTGTGTGACAGTTTACTTCATCAGTGATCGGTGTGACAGTTTACTTATCAGTGATCGGTATGACAGTTTACTTCATCAATGATCTGTGTGACAGTTTACTTCATCAGTGATCTGTGTGACAGTTTACTTCATCAGTGATCTGTGTGACAGTTTACTTCATCAATGATCTGTGTGACAGTTTACTTCATCAGTGATCGGTATGACAGTTTACTTCATCAGTGATCTGTGTGACAGTTTACTTCATCAGTGATCTGTGTGACAGTTTACTTCATCAATGATCTGTGTGACAGTTTACTTCATCAGTGATCGGTGTGACAGTTTACTTCATCAATGATCTGTGTGACAGTTTACTTCATCAGTGATCTGTGTGACAGTTTACTTCATCAGTGATCTGTGTATACAGTTTACTTTATCAATGATCTGTGTGACAGTTTGCTTCATCAGTGATCTGTGTGACAGTTTACTTCATCAATGATCTGTGTGACAGTTTACTTCATCAGTGATCTGTGTGACAGTTTACTTCATCAGTGATCTGTGTATACAGTTTACTTTATCAATGATCTGTGTGACAGTTTGCTTCATCAGTGATCTGTGTGACAGTTTACTTCATCAATGATCTGTGTGACAGTTTACTTCATCAGTGATCTGTGTGACAGTTTACTTCATCAGTGATCGGTGTGACAGTTTACTTCATCAGTGATCGGTGTGACAGTTTACTTCATCAGTGATCTGTGTGACAGTTTACTTCATCAGTGATCGGTGTGACAGTTTACTTCATCAGTGATCTGTGTGACAGTTTACTTCATCAGTGATCGGTATGGCAGTTTACTTCATCAATGATCTGTGTGACAGTTTACTTCATCAATGATCTGTGTGACAGTTTACTTCATCAGTGATCGGTGTGACAGTTTACTTCATCAATGATCTGTGTGACAGTTTACTTCATCAGTGATCTGTGTGACAGTTTACTTCATCAGTGATCTGTGTATACAGTTTACTTTATCAATGATCTGTGTGACAGTTTGCTTCATCAGTGATCTGTGTGACAGTTTACTTCATCAATGATCTGTGTGACAGTTTACTTCATCAGTGATCTGTGTGACAGTTTACTTCATCAGTGATCTGTGTATACAGTTTACTTTATCAATGATCTGTGTGACAGTTTGCTTCATCAGTGATCTGTGTGACAGTTTACTTCATCAATGATCTGTGTGACAGTTTACTTCATCAGTGATCTGTGTGACACTTTACTTCATCAGTGATCTGTGTGACAGTTTACTTCATTAATGATCTGTGTGACAGTTTACTTCATCAGTGATCGGTATGACAGTTTACTTCATCAGTGATCTATGTTTAGAAGAATCCACTCACTATATTATAATATTTGCTTTCAACTGTCATTTCACAATTAGAACCATCTGGTGTCCTCAGTGTCACGCTGAACTCACACACAAAATGTGTTCCCGAGGGTCATGATGCTCCCCCACCCCCTAGGGAGTCAACTAATGACAACATTTATGGATTACAAAATCGAGACAATGAATATTTTGTTTCTATAATTAAATTAAAATGAGATTCTACAGCTCAAGTGCAGATAGTTCAGTAGACTTAAGATTAACTATAGCTGGATAAAAACATGGCTGTATTATTTAAACAGCTCATAAACATACATAGATATTTTACATGGTAGATAGTTGATAGATATTTTACATGGTAGATAGTTGATAAGAATCTTCAGACCATTTTAGTTTGTGTTCTGTATAATGAAAATAAAAGATGAAGTAGAGACACGCCCACACAAATACACAGATACACACTTACACAGACACCTTCATATTCACACGTTCAGACACACACACACACGTACACACACACGTACCAACAGTTGTGTTGCAGGTATTGTCGTGATTTAATATTCTTCACGTCCACACAAGTACCTTTGGTGTTGGCCAATGCGAGAGTGGTCCCCTTTGCTATAAATATTCCCTATTTATTAATTTGTGTAAACTGAGCCAGTCTAACATTATCCGCGAAGTTAACGTTCTTAGCTTATTCATTTAGTCTAAAATTACCTTCGCATCAATGTATTAAACAATTTATTGCACTGTAATATCTAAAAACACTTTCAACCAAGGGAGCGAATCGCTAATACATGTAATAATATACAGACAGAATATTTATATTTTCAGAACCGTGAATTTTTCTTATCGACAGATGATCAATTTAAAGCCACGTTCATTTTGGTTTTGTACTTTGATTGGAAGACTCAGAAACATTAATAGTTTTGAGGATCACATTGAACTTCCAGATACTTTATCAGGATGTATTAGCCTTGATCTTTCAGGGGTCTTCTATCCGGCAATAGTGTAAACCTTTTTACGGTTGTGTTAGTTAGGTGGTCGATTCAGTTAACGCGATACTATGGTATCCACGACTCTTTGTGGTGACGGATTTGGTCGGCACACAACACTCTGTCCCATTCAAGCATACTATAGCACCATTCTATTTCTGACTGATTGGTGGTCCGCTCTGTATACATGGCAGAAATGAATGATGTGCCCACAATAAGGTTGGTGTGGCAGACACACAGCACGCTGTCATATTTGCATTAGATTGGGAAGATAAAAAAAGAGGTTAAAATGAGGAAAAACAAAGCAACAAAATTCTCAGTGTCTGTGTTTGTGTAATATTGTCTAAATACAAGTAATAATGTACTGTATTATGTCAGTGTTTGTGTAATATTGTCTAAATACAAGTAATAATGTACTGTATTATGTCTGTGTTTGTGTAATATTGTCTAAATACAAGTAATAATGTACTGTATTATGTCTGTGTTTGTGTAATATTGTCTAAATACAAGTAATAATGTACTGTATTATGTCTGTGTTTGTGTAATATTGTCTAAATACAAGTAATAATGTACTGTATTATGTCTCTGTTTGTGTAATATTGTCTAAACACCAGTAATAATGTACTGTATTATGTCTGTGTTTGTGTAATATTGTCTAAACACAAGTAATAATGTACTGTATTGTGTCTGTGTTTGTGTAATATAGTCTAAATACAAGTAATAATGTACTGTATTATGTCTGTGTTTGTGTAATATTGTCTAAATACAAGTAATAATGTACTGTATTATGTCTGTGTTTGTGTAATATTGTCTAAATACAAGTAATAATGTACTGTATTATGTCTCTGTTTGTGTAATATTGTCTAAACACCAGTAATAATGTACTGTATTATGTCTGTGTTTGTGTAATATTGTCTAAACACAAGTAATAATGTACTGTATTGTGTCTGTGTTTGTGTAATATCGTCTAAACACAAGTAATAATGTACTGTATTATGTCTGTGTTTGTGTAATATTGTCTAAATACAAGTAATAATGTACTGTATTATGTCTGTGTTTGTGTAATATTGTCTAAATACAAGTAATAATGTACTGTATTATGTCTGTGTTTGTGTAATATTGTCTAAACACAAGTAATAATGTACTGTATTATGTCTGTGTTTGTGTAATATTGTCTAAACACAAGTAATAATGTACCATATTGTGTCCGTGTAATATTGTCTAAATACAAGTGATAATGTATCATATTGCTCAAGCTGACTAAAACTGGAAATAACACTTCAAATAAATTATTTCTTATAAAAAGCCCAAATGTAACAATCCTTTCACTCCATCAGTCGTAATGTTCATTTTCAACCTTTGAACTTAAACACACTTAAGAAAATTGTCACCATATGAAATATTTGCCATTTAAAAAAAAAAAGAAAAAAAAATACTTTTCTAGAAATTCTCCCCACAGGGGAGAAAAAAATCTTCATTTCAAAGCCGAATGCTAAAAACCTCATGACGTCACTAGTGTCTCTAAATCCTAGAATATCATTTGATTCGTTCCCCCACCCCCTTTCTCCTTCCCCCACCCAACGTCTACCATCACATTAAACGTTAGACAGAAATATGACAAAAGCACCCCCTTCCCCCCCCCCCCCCCCCCGCCCATACCCTCTGGCACCATATTCCTAAACCGCCGCTTCTTCCAGAATCCCTTACCGAACCAACCAATGAAAACAAAGAGAACGAATGTTCAGATTAGATCACATTTTAAACTGCAGCGTTATAAATAATCTCTGCCCCAAACGTTCATCAGTTGTTTTCATCTGCAGGTATGGGTTGTCTTTTATTATTATGGCTCATTCCAAGCCTGAAGAGCTCTTTGTAGCTTTGATAACATAGGCCCCTATTCGGTAAACCATTGAGTTTATCCCTATCATAATTTCTTGGTTAGAAGTGTTCTATAGCAAAGCCTACTTTAACAAAATTTAACTTGAGGGGGGGGGGGTTTCTTTTAAATCTTCATTCATTAAAAATAAAAACTAATAAACATAATGCACCAAGTAAAAAAATAAAATGATTTAAAAATAAGGTTTTTTTTTCCAAAAAAACAGAATGCATAAATATTAAAAAAAAACAAATGCAGATCACATATACCTGGTTATCGCCCCTGTCTATATACTTTAAAATAAAGGAAAAAATTAGAATTAATCAGAGACTATTGAACAGAGACTATTGAACATAAACTATTGAACATAGACAATTGAACAGAGACTTTTGAACAGACTATTGTTATCGGCTTATTTAAATAATGTGAATCAAATATTTATTTTTATTTAAAATGTTTTCAATTGTGATAAGTAAATAAATATTTGTTTACAAATATGTGAAGATGTGAAATTTATATATTTATCTGTTGAACATTTTTCAGTTCAGTACTCAGTCATAAGACAATTGAGTTGTACCCTATTTAACCACTCACGGCCTCCCCCCTACAGTAATAACGAGGCACCAGTCATTTATGTATTAGCACGTGGGACACATTTAATTGATGTATTCGAGCCTGCTACACAGATATTGTTTTGGGCTCACCACGTAAGCGCCACCCATTCACTGCATTAAAGTCTCTCTCAGAAGCTTCAAACATTTATCAGCATATTTCATGTTAATGACTTTAGTTATTGTCCATATTTCCTGATAAGTAAAACATTTAAACATCGGTCTCGTCAGGTGGTATTGTACCTAACACCTAGAACACGGACACAAATACTGGAACGCAAAGCTCAGATAATATATAAACAATGGACAGTAACTTCACAAATACTGAAACTCAAAGCTCAGATAATATATAAACAATGGAGAGTAACTTCACAAATACTGAAACGCAAATCTCACGTAATATATAAACAATGGACAATAACTTCACAAATACTGAAACGCAAAGCTCAGATAATATATAAACAATGGACAGTAACTTCACTAGATACGAAATAAAAGTAATTTTTTCACTAATAGACAAATAGAAGTTGGCTATAAATAGTTTAAGAGGTTGCGGGTGGGGAAACTTTACACCTTTTATGTTATATATCGTGAACAGCCACTTTAAACAATAAAACTATTTTAGGTAATTAATAAATCCTAAAAGAACCAAATCAAACATTTTTTATATACTGTAACATTACTTGAACTTATTGTACTTACTATAGCATTACTTTGACTTACTAAAAGACTTTTTTCTTACATTCTAAACTTGATTTATTCATTTTAAATGGTATGACTGTTAGCCGAGGAGCCCTTGTGTGCAGCTTAACATTGAGTTGTATGTACTCACAGACCAAACACCACGCAGCTGGAACTGAAACGCGCGAATCTTACAAATATTTGTGTCTCCTTTTTTGATAAACTGGAGATTTTCTAAGTCAATAAGATTAGTGATTATATATCGCACAATTATAGAAACAGAATCAAAGATAAATATATAAGGCAACACCCAATGAGAAAAATGAGAGATGGAGGAAGAAGACTGTGGATCGGGAAATGTGGAGAAGAATAGTATGGTAGGCCTAAATGGGCAGAAGAAGAAGAAGAAGAAAGATAAAATAGGACACAATATAATTGATATGTTATCGATACTATAAGGTGGAAACGGGAAGGGGGAGGGGGTGCTGAAGTTCCACAGCGTCGATATTCACCCACCCCTCTCTTGGACTTTACCTGGCCATCATTGACAATGTCCACTCACCCAAGCACCTTAAATGTCTACATTCTGTCAACAGTGTAGATATGACAACCACCTTCCATATATAACTACAGTTAGTCTACATTCTGTCAACAGTGTAGATATGACAACCACCTTCCATATATAACTACAGTTAGTCTACATTCTGTCAACAGTGTAGATATAACAACCACCTTCCATATATAACTAAAGTTAGTCTACATTCTGTCAACAGTGTAGATATAACAACCACCTTCCATATATAACTACAGTTAGTCTACATTCTGTCAACAGTGTATATATAACAACCACCTTCCATATATAACTACAGTTTGTCTACATTCTGTCAACAGTGTAGATATAACAACCACCTTCCATATATAACTACAGTTAGTCTACATTCTGTCAACAGTGTAGATATAACAACCACCTTCCATATATAACTACAGTTAGTCAACATTCTGTCAACAGTGTATATAGAACAACCACCTTCGGTATATAACTACAGATAGTCAATGTTTGTGTCTGTCACTTCTAAAAACTAGTTTCAAAACTAGATTTCGTCTGTCCGAAGTGTTATTTCACCCAGTGGTCAACTTATCAAGACATCCTTTCCCAATCCTGTTCTTTTGACCCTTCATTTCGCTCCCATTTCTGTCAAGCCTAATTTACTTTCATTTTACAACTCAGATAAGAGAACTGATCACGTGATTTCAGAGCACATCCGCTGGGATTGTGTTTTGATGAAACATGCTCTCATTTATCTCCCTTGACGTAAGATTCCCCAACATCTCTCCACCACCCACACCTAACAATATATTTTTTTTTATTAATTTTACATTTTATTGGTTTCATCCAAACGCAAACTTCGAACAAGTTCTTTATTATTATGAGAAGCTTTTAATTAGTTTCATTTTCTGTGGGTTTAAGTGTCTGCTCAAACAATTGTAACTCACTTTTGGACGAGTTCTAATTTAAAGAGAAGGCTCAAATTTGGCAAATATATAAACTCTACATCACAATATACAATTTTAATCATTTTTACTCCATGCATAAACATCTTGTAAATTTATGATACTAATTAATTTTAGTTGTGTTTTAATGAGGATAAAGTCACCATTAGATTAGCAGGTCAAAATGAAATACGATGCAGAGCACTGGTACATTAGCTGGCAAAATAGTAAAGCTATTTTTAGTCTGATATATGCCTAGTGAAATCAATTAAATTATGTTAAAGTGTTTAAAAACAATAACAAGTTTAATTATTTCAAAACTAAAAAGGATACATTAAAAATATAATCTTTAAATACAGGCTTGCGGAGCCGGAGCCGGAGCCGAGGAGCCGGGAGCCGCTACTTTTTGCTGGAGCCGGAGCCGACAAAATCTGGCGGTTCCACGGCTCCCAAAAGTTTTTTTTTTAAAGCAGAATTTTTTTTTTTTTAGCTTTAAAATTCCAAATTTGTTTGTTTGCCTCTACAATTTGAAATGTTGTTATTTTTACGAAAGCCACAACAGTAACAGCGTTAAAATGATAGCGTGCACGCACATCACCACAAGAATTCTTTAACGGGGAATCGTTTTGTGTTCGTTTTAAATCTTGTTTACCCTCCAAAATTTTTTTAATGACATGTTATTTTGTTATATATAAAGCTAAACAGTTTTATTTCATAGAATAATTGTATCAATCATTTAAAATAAATTTTTACTAAGACGACAAATAGAACGCGTCATTTCGTATTATTATTTGACCGCGAATCAGGCCCGTAGCGTGTGTGGGGGCCAGGGGGGCTTAGCCCCCCTTACGTTTTGTTTGGCCCCCTCTGCTTATTTGCTCTACTTAGTAAAATGTATTACCTGCCCCCCCCCCAGCTATTGCCTGGCCCCTGTTGTAGAATGCCTGGCCTATGCTGTAGAATTTTCACGCTACGGGGCTGCCGCGAATTTGTAATAGACTATAAACAAAATGGTCGCTTTCTGTATTTAACATTTTTATTATAAACAGAATATCTGAAATAGAGTAGATAAATTTATAAGGCTGTGGCTATACGGACCCGGGTCCCAATAAAATCCGATTGTTATTCAGACCCGTGGCAAATATGCACTAAGCTTAGCTATATTTAAACTTTATTAGACGGAACCCGAAAAAATAATAATACAGAGTCCGCTTAGAGGAACCCTAGACACTGAGTAACGATTAAATCATACAATTCAAACAATTATAAAATAAAACAATAATAAAGTTTATGTATAGCTAAGCTAAGTGCATATTTGCCACGGGTCCGAATAACAATCAGACTTGATTGGGACGGGGTCCGAATAAAAATCGGAGTTTATTGGTACCCGGGTCCGAATAGTCACTTCAAATTTATAAATAATAAATATAAATACTGAAGTCTTTAAAATATTTTAAATAATGTATCATTTTACTATTTGCTAATTTGATCATTGAAATAACTTTTTATTACTTATGAAAATGGCGACTAGTGAAACCTCGGTCGAAAATAATGATATGATTCTGGAGGCACTGAAATGATTTGTTTTTAGTAAAACCGACATGCGTAAAATTTTTCAAGTTCCTGACTATGGGGCAGCCCCGTATCGTGAAAATTCTACATCAGGGGCGTAGCATTCTACAGCAGGGGCCAGGAAATAGCAGGGGGGGGGCAGGTAATACATTTTACTAAGTAGAACAAATAAGAAGAGGGGGCCAGTCAAAACGCAGCGGCCTGCTATGGGGGTGAACGCGACAAAATTTGCACAACTTTTTATCAGCGGCATGTTTGCGTGGCGCAAATACACAAATTTTTGTCTCGTGTGATATTATCTTAATAGGGAGCCGGAGCCGTCAAATTTTTGGGAGCCGGTGCCGGAAGAAAATTTGGCGGCTCCGCAAGCCTGTTTAAATATATTACACTAAAAAAAATGTATAGTCCAATCTTAGCAATATTTATATCAATCATCATTAATAAAATTAAAAGCATCGGTGATTACAGTAAACTGAACTAGGATAACGGGGTTTTGGAAAACAGTCCCATTAAAGTTTTACAGTCTTCCATCGATACACATTTCACTCCCACAAGGATTTACAAAAAACCAACAGTTCTCAAATTATTGTACGATCACGTTCCTACTATAACGTCTCAATGTTTCATTACTTATCTAACATCTATGAGCTCACCTTCCAGGGGGATCACCGTAGGCGTCGAACTGGACCAGCTCGTTGTTGTAGCTCAGGAAACTGACGTTGAGCAAATAATTCCAATACAGGCTGCCGTTGACTGGCTCCATTGCTGGGCAGAGGCCAGTGTGGCCCGGACACAGGTCGTGGTGCATGCTGTGTAAGGCGTGAGCCATGGTCATCACAGCGTTGGCCACGAAGCCAAGTTTAGAGTCCGGATTCTCGGTGGATAGTTTCTCGTTACCTGTTTAGAGATAAACAGAAAGTAAATAGTAAGTAAATTTTATAACAAGGCCTTGAGCAGGATGCTGGAGGACGTTTCAGTCGCTTCCATTTGAAATTTGGTTGTTGTGGTGGACGGAGCCAGTTTGATCCCCAGCTAAGCCATTTAATTACCACTCGTGCTGCTCTATTGTTACTGTAGGTTACATTATCACCCGTGATGCTCTATTGCTACTGTAGGCTACATTATCACCCGTGCTGCTCTATTGTTACTGTAGGTTACATTATCACCCGTGCTGCTCTATTGTTACTGTAGGTTACATTATCACCCGTGCTGCTCTATTGTTACTGTAGGTTACATTATCACCCGTGATGCTCTATTGTTACTGTAGGTTACATTATCACCCGTGCTGCTCTATTGTTACTGTAGGTCACATTACCACCCGTGCTGCTCTATTGTTACTGTAGGTCACATTACCACCCGTGCTGCTCTATTGCTACTGTAGGTTACATTACCACCAGTGCTGCTCTATTGTTACTGTAGGTTACATTATCACCCGTGCTGCTCTATTGTTACTGTAGGTTACATTATCACCCGTGCTGCTCTATTGCTACTGTAGGTTACATTATCACCCGTGCTGCTCTATTGTTACTGTAGGTTACATTATCACCCGTGCTGCTCTATTGTTACTGTTGGTTACATTATCACCCGTGCTGCTCTATTGTTACTGTAGGTTACATTATCACCCGTGCTGCTCGATTGTTACTGTAGGTTACATTATCACCCGTGCTGCTCTATTGTTACTGTAGGTTACATTACCACCCGTGCTGCTCTATTGTTACTGTAGGTTACATTATCACCCGTGATGCTCTATTGTTACTTCCATCCAACTCGAACATTCCACATCGCTCTGTCTCTCACTCATTTAGTCAATACAATTTACAAATAAACAACATATTTATTTTCTATAAATATCTAGAATAATAAACAACATATTTATTTTCTATAAACATCTCGAATCATGACTCCGTGACCACATGCTGACCTGGTTGGCCAAGCTCCAAAGATACACACACACCTGTGTGCGTAGTACTCATAACTATACCATGACTCCTCCCCCATTTTCCTTAAAAAAATGTATAATATAACATTTTTTTTCTTAAACGTCAAAAATATGTACATATACAATGTATACAATCTTGTGATTCAACATCAAAATAAGAAGTACATGCAATCATAGATCAGATTGATATAAAATAAACAATGTGATATTTTACAATAGTCATTTTAACTTAGATCAATCTAGATAATATATCTGGAATGTGGTTTTTGCTCCTTTTATGGATTTGATCTGAAAGGAAAAGTCCTGCAATAACAGTGACCATCTAGTCAACTTTGAATTTTTTATACTTTTATGATTAAATTCCAATAATGGTTTATGGTCTACTAACACTACAAAATCTTGACCGAGCAGGTATTTGCTTAGTTTAGTGATGGCCCAAACCAATGCCAAACATTCCAATTCAATAATTGAGTATTTCTTCTCTGTTTCACTTAATTTCCTGCTTAAGTATAACACAGGTTTATTGATATTGTGGTAGCTTTGCATTAAACACGCAGCCAATGCATAACGAGATGCATCTGTTGCCAACACAAATTGTCTTTTTGGATCTATAGGCGACAAAATTGGTGGTGATTGGAAAATTGATTTTATTTGTTCTAGTGCTATCTGACAAGTTTCATTCCATTCAACATTGTCCTTCATTCTCTTTTTTGTCAGGCTTACTAAAGGATCAACAA